>BTHU01000013.1:8680000-8997500 GCA_036184795.1 Tokudaia tokunoshimensis | reverse complement strand
CCCTCTCTCATATCTTGAGCCTTTCTACTAACCGTGATGTGCCCACTGCCTCGTACAGCCCCACAGCAAGGGCTCTGTGATGAATTGCACCTCCGGCCAGAGATGACCTTCTCTAAGTGCACAGACACTCTCAAACATGTGCTACATGGACAGAAGTTGACTATGACGATTGTCACCTTTGGATATCCTCCATCACTCAGTTGAGGTACCCAGAGTCCTTGGGAAGGTCACTGTTTTTTCGCCACAATTAGTGAATATATTGGGAAAACATTTTGAGGATATTTAAATAACACATTTCAAACATTTTCCTGCTAGTTTTAAAACCCACACACAATGTAGAGGGGTAGTTTTATGTCAGCAACTATTTCTTCAATTAATCTGTGTCTATATGAATTTGTAAACACATGTCTTAGCCATGGGGCTATATAATTCAAAGCTACTGATTTTGCTACTCAAACTGTTCTAGTTTTAGCTGTCTGATCCCCACTGGTTGACATCTGTGTACCTCAGTATACACAGTTTTTTTCTAAGTTACTCTGTAGCAAAGGCTGGAATTGAACTCATGATCCTCCTACATCAGCCTCCTGAACAGGATTGCAGAGTCAGAACATAGACTCTCTGAATGCAAGGAGGTGCTCAGAAGGGAATGGGTACACCTCTGTCTTCAGGCTCCATAACGTGACTACAATCAGCCACTTCCCCAAAGAGTCCCCATTCCTTGTATTGGAGAATAACTCTGAAACTCATATCTGGATGATGTTGGGAGACTTCTCAATAGAGGAGTCAGAGAATCACCCCCCTCAGCCTGTAAATGTCTTCATCTGGACCATTTGGAACACAGGCTTTTTTGTAAAATGCTTCTCCTGCCCTCTCTTCTCTGTGCAGAGATGTATCCTTCTATTTGATCAAAAAAGGTGGATTGGGCTTCTGCTATCTGCCCTGCAGGATGGTGGGTACCAGGTAATAATAAACACTGAAGAAAACGGATTCAACCCTTCCCCTTGGGCAGCTTCCAGACTGCTAAAGGAGCTATCTCTTGAGCATATAAACAAAGAATTAAAATTCGGTGTGGTAATCATTGAGGTTGCCAGTGTGAGGTTCACATGGAGGTACCATGTTACTGAGATTTGAACAGAATGGAGCAGATGGGTGTGAAGCTTTCAGAAAGAGATCCCAGCTGTGTCCAAATATCTACTTCACCAGGGGCTTGTTGTAGAGAGCAAGAGGAGAAAATCTGTAAAGAAAGTCTGTAAAGCAGAACATACCTGGCTGGAGACATGCACCTAAGTGTGCTCACTGCCTTTGCAGAGGACCCACATTCAATTCCGAGTACCCACAACAGGGGGTTCACAAGCACCTGTACTCAGTTCCAGGGGCTGGCTTCACCTCCATGGGTACCTGAGTGCACATAGTGCACTTAAGTTCACTTAAGTGCACACATGCGTGCACACATACATAAAAGATAAAATCAAGAAATAGTATTAAAAAACAAAACAAAACCATGAGACGAAAATCGAAACAACAACAACAAAACCAGAACATTCCTCAGCTCAGAGACAGGAAAGTCATCAAATCACAAGAATATACACTGGTGACAGAAGTGGAGGAATACAGAAGGCAGGAGGAGGTGACAGAAGGCAAAGCAGAAGCCAGATCAGGGGTGGGGTTTGTCAGACAGATTTGTTTCTAGAGATGCATTAACGCTGAGCGCCGCAGAGACCCTGACCGTGGGGAAGCGGCATGACCGGATCGGGTTTATGTTGTGGACAGATCACTCAGGCTCACCTGTGAAACATGGATTGAAGGGAACTCGGCCAGCAAGTGTTTTAGCAATTAGGTGAGGTGATGTAACAAAGTCGGGAGCCGTGGATGGCTTTTAGTAATATTTAAGAGGTGAAATCAGCAGAACCAGAAGATTGATTGAATGGGAAAGATGTGAAGGAAGCACAGTTCCTGGGAGAACACAGACTGATTGTGCTGCCGACTAGCCACTGCTCCTGCTGCCACTGCCCCTGCTGCCACTGCCCCTGCTGCCACTGCCCCTGCTGCTACTGCCCCTGCTGCCGCTGCTGCTGCCGCTGCGCCTGCTGCCGCTCCTGCTGCCGCTGCCCCTGCTGCTGCCAGACTAGCCGCTGCTCCTGCTACCTACACCTCCACTGCTCTTCCAGTCACTTCTGTCTGGTCCTTGCTCCCTGGTGGGTTTCAGGCAAGGGATTCTCTCTCGGGGATACATCTGAAGCAGCATGTGTCTTTCTGTCAAAAGGCACAGCAATCGAGCTGGTCCCGTTATAGTGATGCACGCATGAATCACTTAAGTTGCTGCTGGCCAAAGGTCTCTGGCTCAGGGTCCTTTTATGACTGTTAATAGGCAGTCTGTGAGAAGATGACTTGAGGCTAGGTATCTGCTACCCAACAGACTTTGAACACGACTGGTTTCCAGCCGTGCGGTTGGTTTCGATCCCAGTGGCACACGACAGCTTTCTCGGATCACTCTTCATTTTGTACATACCAGGCTTCATATGAAAGTTAACAGAATATAAACAGATGGACAGCAAAACAAACGATCCTTCCTTTCGGCTTTTCCGCCTCCTTTAGGGTCTCTCGGTCTCAGCAAAGACTTATTCAGGGTACTTCCTGGTTGTGCGAGGCTCCCTGTGGATGTTCATGCTGGGCCTCACTTTTGGTTACTCTCAGGGGAACTTTCCTAACACTTTCCTGTTTCCTCATAGAACAGATTCATTGCTTGACTTCTCTGCTTCCAGCCTGAGGTCGCTACTCCTCCACTCACCTCTGTTTTCTTACAGAAAAGAGCAACATTTGGAAGCATGGACCCGTTGACAGACGGACTCTGTCACTAAGGGCCAGAAGACGCTTAGTCTCTTGGAAACTTTGTTTTGGTGGATCCATTTGAAGACCATGGAAGAAGTGTATGGAGAGAATTTGCGTTGGCATTTGTCAGAAGCCTGACCAGATTATGATCAAGAGTTTTGGGGTGAGAGGTGGGAGCTGGAGAGATAACTCAGTGGTTCAGAGCACTTCCTGCTTTTTTAAGAGGACCAAGGTTCAGTTCCCAGTACCCAGCTCACATTTGTCCATCCGCAGTTCCAGGTGACCTAACTCCCTCAGGCACCAGGCATGCTTGTGGTCCATATACATGTGTACAGACAAAGCACTCATATATACACACACGTAAAGTAAAAATAAATAATATTTTTAAAGTTTTCTAGGTTAGCAAGATAGCTCAGCAGGTAAAGGTGCTTGCTGTGAAGCCTGATGACTTGAATTCAATCCCAAGTCTCTCACATGGTGGAAGCAGAAAACCGACTCTCAAGTTGTCTTCTGATTCCACACACTGGCCACAGCACAGAGGTAATCACACGTACAGACACCACATACAGGGCACAACACAGAGGCACTCATCTACATACAGACACAAAAACAAGCACAGATGTTTGATGTTAGACTCGTGGCTTAAGTCATTTAGGGCCATCAAAGCAAAGCTCTTCTTGGGGCTGGAGAGCTGACTCATAGGTGAAGAGCACTTGCTGGGCTCTTCCAGAGAATCCGGGTTTAATTCCCAGCATCCATGTGGTGGCTCACAACCACCTGTAACTCCAGTTCCAAGGGATCTAGTGCCCTCTTCTGGCCCTTCTGGCTTCTGCAGACATCGGATATGTATGCAGTACACAAATATACATGCAAACAAAACAACACCCATATATATATATATATATATATATATATATATATATTTTATTATATTATATAAAATATAATAAAATATATTTTTTAAATCCCTCCTGGGACTATCTAGTTTCCTAACCACCATTCTCACTCCCCGAACCCCAACTCTGCTCTGCCCCTCACCCCTACTGTTCCTGTGTAAACAAGATCAAAGCCCATGCACTCCAAGCAAGTCCTCAATCACTGAGCTATAATTTCAAACTCAGGACTACTTTCATTCAGATTTTTTTAGTAGTTGAGCTTTGGAGTTATTTTATCATAAAATTCTAATATAGCTTTGATAAGAATGATATCACCAAAAAGTTAATTTAGAAAACCCAATCCTTTGTGATGGTCATCAGCCCACAGAGAAATACAATATACCTTGGTGTTGTTTTAGATCAACCTTTATAAAGCTCTGAAAATTGAGAATTTTCTTCTTAAGAAGTCTGGTTTGTCTATCGATATAACTACTCAGACAGATTGATGTTACTTTGTTTTGTTGGTTTGATTTATTCTTTTCTTCCCTTAATTTGACTTTCTCTCTCTCTCTCTCTCTCTCTCTCCCTCTCTCTCTCTCTCTCTCTCTCTCTCTCTCTCTCTCTCTCCCTGTATATATGTATGTATGTATGTATGCATGTATGTATGCATGTATGTATGCATGTATGTATGTACATGTGCCAAGGCATGCTTGTGAAGGTCAGAGGACAACTAGAGTCAGTCATTCCCCCCAGGTATCACATGTGTCCCCAAGACCAGTACTCCGGCTTGGCAACATTCACTTTTACCCATGAGACATCTCTCTAGCCATGGTTTGGTTTATTTTGTTGTTGTTGTTTGTTTTTATATTATTATTAGTAGTAGTAGTAGTAGTAGTAGTATATAAATGACACCTTTCCAATAGAGTGCATGATTGTGGATCATACATAAAACTATCAATATTTATAACGATCATGTATCTCTGATGAGCTCTTACGACCCTAATAGGTTTTTTTTTTTATTAATTCTCTTGGAATGGTGGAGTGTAAAGTCGAGTTATCTCCATTGCTCCATGTTTCACCATCTCAGTGAGAAATCACCCGATCATTGTTTCATTGGTTAGTGCTGGGAATAGCACTAGAGTGTTTTGCAGATGATTAAGACCCACGCTTACTTTATTTATTATATGTAAGTACACTGTAGCTGTCTTCAGACACTCCAGAAGAGGGAGTCAGATCTCATTACAAATGGTTGTAAGCCACCATGTGGTTGCTGGGATTTGAATTCAGGACCTTCGGAAGAGCAGTCAGTGTTCTTAACCACTGAGCCAGCTCACCAGCCCCCACGCTTACTTTAAATAGCCAAAGAACTGTCATGTGATTCCCCCCATCTGAACTGTGTGGGTGATGTAATGCATATGCAGCCCCCAGCACTGCAACTTCCTGCACAGACCCAGGCCCAGCCACATAACAAGGCCTTCAAGGGTACTTCCTTCATACAACTGGCTAGGGCAGCTGGAGGTCATTTTTATGCCAATCTAATTCTTTGGTACTCCTTGTCCACATTACCCAGGCACAAAAAAAAAAAAGATTGAAGGTTATATGGACCTTCTTGAGGTTCTTCCTTTTAACTGAAATCCATCTGCATGTGCTTGGAGTCTAGAACCAATTCATTGTCTGCCCTAGTCAAATATAATTAGAACAGACTAACTGAAAATGATGTCCACTGTCTCCAAGGACCAAATATACCTACATTAAACACCCAATGCTGTTGAAAAAGAGCTCTTTTCTCCTGAGGTGAGTGTGACACAGTGGTAATGGGCTTGGACCTCTCCAGATGGGAAAGCTGAGATGTTTCGTTTGATATTGACTCGCTTGTAGACGATATGAGCCTATTGTCAAGATTGGGTCCATGTCACACACTAGAAAGCTTTATGGCTCTGTCATATGATTGGGTGCTGTTTAAGGGAATAGCAAAAAGACTTGGCTTTATGGTGGTTTCAAGGGTAACTTTGCAGCCTTAAGGGCTGAGCCTCTTCCTCAAGATTCAATGTGGTCTCTAGAGCCTTAGGATCCAAATCTCTGTTCCTGGATCTTAAAGGGGAAGAAGATAAGAGTGAGAGTTGGTGTGACTGAAAGTGAATCAGAATGGGAATGTTCTTTAGGTCAAGTTCCCTGAAACTGCCACTCAATTCTCCCAGCAACCTCCATTGACCAAAGCCCAGCCCTACCACACTATAATTGGTTGAACCTGAAATGTCCACTGTAGACTCATGTCTTTGACACTTGATTCTTGGCTGCTGATGGTATTTGAGATGGTCAAGAAACTTTGAGATTTCATGTCTAGTCAGAGGAGGTTAGTCAGTGAAGGCGAGTTCCTGGGAGTGGCCACTTCCTGCCACTCAAACTGCTTCCCAACCATCTGAGATGTAGACTAAACTGACCTATCATGGCTTCCCCATCCAGATAAACTGAATCCTCTGAAGTTTGAGACAAAATTAATCTTCCCTATTGAGCATTCCACCACAGAAATGCAACTAATGTGAGTGTATAAGTGCAGAGGACACTGGGAAGAGGAATCCAGTTAACTGAAAATCAGATTTCTAATTGAGAAAATCTGAGTCATGGATATGGGTTTACTTCTAAAATGAGCATAATGATAATAACAATTTCAAAGCTTTTGTAACAGTTAATTGACGTTACTAACATCTTACACAGTAGTTGTTTTCATTTCATTTCCAGAGAGCATTGCCAAAGTACCCTAACTAAACCAACTTTGAGAAAGAAAGGCTTGGTTGGCCTCACAGTTTCAGGTGACAGTCCATCACTGGGGAGAGTCTGGGCAGGAATTTAAAGCAGCCAGTCACATCATTACATAGTTGCTCAGCAGGCATAGCTAATCAAGAGCAGAGAGGAAATAAAAGTGGACAAACCTGCACTCAGATTGCTTTCTCTACTCTTACATCATCCATGACCCATGCCCAGGGAATCTAATTCTTCATGAGCCTGGTGTGCCTTCTCCATGTTATCCAAGCATTCAAAAAATCAAGCTTACACATCTCTTCTTGGAACTCTTCTTGCTCAAATCCTTATGCATAAGCTTAGTCTAGAACCCACGAAAATAAAACCTCCCTACTTCAATTAATGTAATCAAGTTGAATCCCCATATACATGGCCACAGGAAACCACAGTCTCTCATTGAGACCCTCTTCTCGGGTGATTCTGGATTGCATCATATGTTAATATGTTGATTTGCTCTTGTCTCAACATACGCTATGATCTAGATTACAGATAACAAGCACGGTAGTTAGTTACTAATATTTTAGTATAATTGCCCTCCAAAATCACCCAAGTAATGAACTTCTATTGGTTTCTACTATAGATGTGAAGTTTCTTTACAAGTACAAAAATATCTGAGGAAACCCTGTGAACATCAGAACTTTGCAGTAAGTGGTACTTGTATTTTTCCAAGCTCACAAATCTATATGGTGACCAAACTAAAAGGCAGAGCCCTTCCTTACGTTGGTCACTCAGACTTGCCAGGTAAGTGGCACACTGTAATGGAGCTCCACAGCTCCTACTGCAAGATCCAAAGCTCATTATCCTTGATCCAACTCTCCTTCCTTCCATCGTGACAGATACTTGAGTGTTGGCCAGAAAATTGGAACACGCTGAAATATAAAAATGTCCTACTTAAACTCTAAACTCATCAAGAGTTCCAGGATAGTCTGAGCAACCTCAGGCCATTAACTGAGATTTCCCTGCTGCTTCATCATGATCCAGGAAGATGTAATTGAATCGACCACATTTAAAACTTCAACCTTGTCTTACCACTGGGTGTTCAGCATTCACTTTTTACACTCTAAATAGAAAGAAAAACATATCCGGTGTGATCAAGTGAAAGGTATACATGTGTCATGTGATTATTCTGTACAAAGAGGAAAATGTTAGCTTCATTGTCCAAAAGAAAATTATTTTAAATAAAATAATTCAATATCTAAAATGTGATGGTCAGGTCCTTGAACTTTGAATTTCCGTAACAAACACAATTATTTTCCAGAATCACAGGGCAAAGATCTCCCCTACAAGGAAACAAGCCTACAATGATATTGAAGGTGACATTTGAGTAAGGCTTCAGTTCTGCCCCAATAATATCAACTAGCTGTCTAGATCTTCCAAACAGAAACGACCAAGAAGTTCTCCAAGTCCCTGGAGATGTCCTAGGAAGGAAGAAGGTACACGTGGGAGAACTATCACCTCCCGGTGCCTGCATGTGCCCTGTGTCTTTCATCAGATGGAAGCTGAATGCTTAGCTTTATTCCTTTAACACATCTCTGTCTTTTTCTTACCAGATTTCACTTGTAATTCACTTTTTGTGATAAAAAGTAACGAATAATCCCTATTATAGTGTCAGAAGGAGGAGAGATAAGAAGGAGGAGTAGAAGAAAGTCGGAGGTGAGGGAGAGCGAGGACAGGCACCTGCCACTTACTAAATACCATTCTATGCTAACCTGTAGCAGAACGTCCCCTAATTAATTCAAATATTAATACGACAAGAAGCCTGTGATTGGGCAGTGGAAAAGGAAGGCAGGGGGAGATTTTCAGAGCCGGAAGAGAGAGGCCAGAGGAGAAGGAAGGAAAATGGAGGAAGAGAAAGACGATCCAGATTCCACATGGCTTTAAATAGCCACAGGTAGCTATGAATATCTTATAAGGGATGGATAATTGCAGGACAATTTGTCTTATCTAGGTGGGCAATTTATATCAATATCAATTGGCTCTGAGTAAATTGTGTGGATGTTTTGTGGGGTGAGAATTTATTGATATAAATCTGGCTTGTAAATTACACACCTCTAGAGTTTTGATTTTACCGGGTGACTGGGATTTGGGACTGCTGACCACAGTGGGCAGATGGCTGGGAACATGAACAGAATTCACAGCAAGAGAACGGCGATTGGTCACTGCATGGGGCTGGTCATGGAGGCATCGGGGTCACCGGGCCCCTGGGTATAGTGGGATGGTGCCATTTTTTTAATTATTTCCCAAAACACTAACCCAAGCAAGTGATCTCTCTCTCTCTCTCTCTCTCTCTCTCTCTCTACCTGTTAGCTTAGGTATCAACCATCTGTAATGTTACCCACAGATTAGCAGCAGATTCAGCCTCCAAAGTAGGTCAACCACAGATACCCTCCACATTATCACTTCTTGTTTCTTAGAGCCGTTACTTTCTTTTTTTGTTGTGCTGATAATTAAATGTACTCTCCTGGTTTTCTAGATTCATTTCTGTTGCTGTTAAGAAAAACAAATACAAAAAAAAAAATGAACAAGCCAAACTAAGGGAAAAAAAAAACCAACCCAAACCAAACAAACAAAAACAAAAACCCTGACCAAAGCACCTTAGAGGAGGGTTGGGCTCATTTGGTTAATAATTCCAGGCTACACTACAGGATTTCAGGGAGATCTGTGCTGGGACTCAGGCAGCTGGGTACATCACATCCACAGTCTGGAGCAAAGAGAAGATACATGTGTCCTCGCTCGCTTGCTTGCTTTCTTGCTTGCTTGATGGCTAAAATCATCTGACTTTCTTCCCTGATCTACAGTTCAGGGCCCAGTCCATGAAATGGAACCTCCCACCCTGAAGATGGGCCTTTCCCACCTCAATTAACAACCTAGACAATGGCCCACAGACATTCCCAAGGTCAACCCTATTGACATCCATCCTCATTAAGACTCTCTTTCCAGGAGATTGTAGGCAGTGTTGGGGTGACTGTTAAACTCTTGAACCCAGTAACCTTGTTTTCATTTATGAATAATTTGCCTTCATTTCCATGCATGTCTTGTCTCCAACACTCATTAACTCATTTTCCCTCATGTGTTTGATGGGGGAAGGGAGAAACTTAGTAGCATGAACTGTTTTATATCTAGTAGGGATCCAAAGAATTTAGATGAAGGACACACCAACATCTGAAATACAAATATGGGCAGACAATGAAATGTTCTACCTGTAAAGAGACAGGATGGCCATCTCTCTCAATATATGAGAATGTGCAGGGAGCTTTCTTAATTTGACCTGCACTGTTTGGGACTTAGTCTACTCAGTTACGAAAGTAATACTTGTAATTAATATCCATTGAGCCCTCTATGTACAAAATGCCTTTGATCAATGAAATTAACTTAGTGTCCAGAAAAATCTATTATTGGCTAACTTTCCATCTTTTTATGTCTGTAGCTTCCATTTACTGGAACAGTTAATCATACTTCCAACAGTTGTACACAGTGACCTCTTGGGGAAATGTTGCTAAATAGGATACTCACACATTATGCATATTATAACACATGCATATATGCAAAACCATGCACATGTATTCATGCACTCTTAAACTTTTCTGAAAGAGAACATTTTATGGATAAACAATTTGTTGCTTATAGAATATTAAAGTTAGCCTTTAATGTGCATTTTACTTTAAGTAAGCTAAAATATTTCGCAGATGTTTATTATGTCTGAATGTTACCCCTAATTATTCATGGATAAAGTGTCCAGAATACAGCTCAATTATTCTCACCAGCTCAGGCGCAGAGGAAATAATATGACATGAAGCCAAGTGATCCTGAGCCAAACAGTGACTGCAGACTGTGAGCACTCAGAGGGGATCCAAGTCAGGTACACAGTCTCCTGCCAGTCCCTCCCCGTGACCTCCTCCTGTCCTGTGCTCCCTGGGCTCCCTGGTCCAGTTGGTTGATCAGGTTCCTCTCTCACAAAGCTTTGTGCATAATGACCCAGGCAATTCAGCATCAGGGACTGCATTCTACAAGCATCTCTGTGTATGGAGCGAGTTATCACCAAAGGCGGGAGTGGGCTTCAGTCCTCGGGACAGAATAGCAGACTGAGAAACTTTGATGCTGAATTTGGGGAGAGCACACTCCAAGAGGTCGATTCTACTATCTCCTTTCGGCCTTTCAAATCCTGAGTGCTGGGCAATAAAGACTTGCAGAGATATCAAAGCTGGGGTGTGCAAGAAGTGTCAGCACAGCAACACACCAGGACAGAAACACACAGCAAAGCAAAACCGCTCACCTAGCCAAATGGAAAAAAGGAAGGAAGAGAGTGGAATTCCACAGGCTTCTTTGAGGACACACCCCAATTACCTGGAGACCTCTCACTAGGCTCCACCTTCTAAAGGTTCTACCACCTCAAGGTAACTCCTGTCTGGGGACCTCTGGGAGATGTTCCAGTCCAGGTTGCTGAATGTATCTCTTTTCCTAAGTTAATTAGTCCACATAAGCAATCTACCTCAGAATTGCAACTGAGTAAATCATACCGCAGAACACAGTTCTCAGCAATAATTGTTGAGTCTGAAAGCTGTACCAAGAGATGGAGCACTAGTGCAGAAGTTGGACCTATGCAGGAGATAAAAGCTCAAGTATTCAAATATTCAGAGTTCAAAACGAAAACAGTTAGTACATCATCGCCACATTGTTAAGTGACTTAGAGCAAAGGCGAAATGGCCATAGTGACTAGCTTGCCCCTGTGATGACAAAGTGCTCTTTAAATAAGTCTGTTTTAAGTGCAAGTGGCAAGAATGAGCAACTGGCTGAGTGACTCATTGTATAGGAGAGTAAGCACATAGGGAAATGACGTGTGTTCAGGGCAGAGGACTCCTGTGAAGGTGTCCATACGGTAAATGGTAGGACTTCTCAAGTGAGCCTTAATCCCACATATAAACCCAAATGGGGAGAAGAGGCAAAGGGAAGAAAGAGGGAAATTGAGAATATAGAGTGAATTAATAAGCTAACAACTGAAAAGGTAGTTATGTGAAGCAGTGAAGAAGCCAACCAGGACTCAGTCATAGAGATGCCAGCACAGCCAGCTCCAACTGGGGACCCACCTTCACTTCCTACATAGTAGCTAACTGTTGGTCAATGCGAAAACTGTACTTGTAAAGTGTTCTTGCAGTCACTGACTGGGTTTATTTTAACTGTTCAAAGCTGGTTCATAGTTTTTGCCTTCTGTATGACTAAGCAATTTCTTAAGGATCTTTTCATTTGCAGGCAATGAGAAGTTTAATGTTGGGTATATATATATATATATGTACACATACACATATATGTGTGTATATGAGTACATGGGTACACACACACACACACACACACACACACACACACACACATAGTTTCCAATTCAGAAATGTCAAATGGGCAATAGCTTTACAGAAGTGATTTTATGAGAAGGTAGGGAAAGAAATTGGAGACCTTAGTACAGAATATTATTTTGAGGATTTTGCTTTGAATTGAGCAGAGAGCTTAGGCTAATAGGGAAGAGATTTAATTTTTAAAGATGGTAGAGAAGGAAGCTACTGCTTAGAGAGGGGAGGTGATCCAGAGAGGAAGGCAGTGGTGGGAGTGATGGCCTTGCCTGGGCAAGTGGGTCACCCCCCTGTTGCCTTTGAGCCTGTGTCAAGCCACGTATCACACAGAAATGGAAGACAGAGCCAGATGCTCACCTCGAAGTGCCTGGAAACTGATGAGGCCTGGATACAGAGGATGGATGCTTCAAAGCCATGCCTCCAATGACCAGGAAAGCTCCTGCTGGGTTGGCTATACCTCGCCAAGGTTTACCAGCTCCTGGTTGTGCCATGGGCTTGGAATGAGATCTTTAACATCCTGGCCCTTGAGGGACACTTACCTAAACCATAGAAGAGGGTGAAGGAAGTAAGCATGTATGCTGTGCAGATGATGAGAGTCAGTCTGACTGTTGAGGGAGAAAGGGAAATCTGGGTGCTGGGGAGCAACCCTCTACTTCTACAATAGCAGTATGAAAGGAAATAAAAGAAAGAAACAATTTAACAATTCAGTTTCCTATAACAGGGGAATAAAGTGTATAAAGATGATTAGTAAAGTAGCATCGATGAACCAAGATCGTGGGTTTCCCTATTTCTAAAACTCAAACACCTATTGTAGAGTTTTAAAAAGGGAAGATGCAGAATGGGTTATATTCCTTATAAGACATATAGTTCAGTAACATTTACATAAAAAATTAAAATATAAAGGACCATGAGGAATAAGGGCAACGAACAATATCATTCCAGCTTCCTTTCTGCAGCTGTGATAAAATACTATGACCAAAAGCAGCCTTGTAGAGGAGAGAGCTTATTCCATCCTGTGTGTGCATACATACATACATATACACATACATACATACATACATACACACATACATACATACTTGAGGTAGGAACTTGAAGGAAAAACTATAGAGAAATGCTATTTTCTGGCTCACTCACACACTCAGGCCTAGCTAGCTTTCTTATATAGCCCATAACCACCTGTCTAAGGATAATGCCACCCAGAAAGGATTGGGACCTTCTCCATCAATAAGCAATTAAGACAGTAGCAATAGCAATAAGACAGTCCCCTAGAGAGATACCCACAAGCTAATATGATCTGAGCAATTCCTCAGTTGAGGCTTCTCCTTTCAGATAACTCTAGGTTATGTCAAATAGACAGCGCTAAGTAGGATGGATGGATAGATGAATGGATGGATAGATAGATAGATAGATAGTGTGTATGTGTGTGTGTGTGTGTGATTTCTTTAAAAAACCTTAGCAATGCAGCCCACTCATTCTGAAAAAAAATAAACTGATAATTCTAATAAGAAAGCAGAAGAATCGCAGATGAAGAGCTAGCCTTATTTGTAGGGCTTATGTAAAAAACAAAAATAGATCTGAAGTAAACATACAGAACATTCACATCTGTTCTGCTTTAGTGAATTCACAGCATCTGCTATAATTATCTGAAATGTTTTTCATTTTCAAATAATACTAAAATGATAGATAATGGAAGGAGGATTATAATTTACCGCCGAGCCTTGCAAGAAGACACTGGGGATCTTTAAAGATAATATCAAGGCCATTCCCTCCAGCTGCCCCTTCTCTCCTCAGGCCAGAGCCAAAAAAGCCTTTCTCTGTCCCGCCGTGTTCTTCTATGCTTCCTTTTTCTCCAGAAAGAGGGTGAAGGGCAGGGTAAATGCATCAAGTTTTAAAGCAGAACAACTCAGCTTTGATCTTCTGCCCTCTCATCCAAACCTTGCCTGGGATTTATTATTATTTTTCCAACTAAATGGTATTTTAGTGTATAAAATGGTATTTTTGCCTTAAGTAGATAATTTCTTCTCAAAAAAAAAAAAAACAAATTTGAGGAGTTTTGAAGTATCAGGTAGTAAGGAAGAGAATGAATACACAGTACAAAACCCTGCATCTCTGACAACAGGTCTACAGACGTCCAGATGGCAGGCTTCTCAAACAACCGCTAATATAACCTCGCACTCTAGATAGGGTGTGAACCTTGAGCAACTTTGTTTTCTGGTGGTGGAGTGAAGACAGAGCAGAGAATCCTTTCCTACTTAGCTTACCTCCTCTCCTATTTCCTTAAGAGTGTCTTAGATTTTGGTCTAAGAAAGCTGCCCTCTTTCACTACCCTGGAACTGCCCACCCTGCCCAGTTAAACCTTTCAAGCCCTGGGTGTTTCTTCTTCATCTTAGAGGACTTTTAAAAAGAACTGGCCATGGCTGAGGGTTTGCTGATCGTCTCAGTCTGGCATCAGAATGTATGGCCTCTAAGTCAGAAACTAAAGGTGAAAGGGTAGGCCTGCCTCTTCGTGTGCATTCACTGAGTAGAGAGTTTTGGCTAAACGGTGTGTAGATAGGTGCCAAACACATTCATCCTTTGGCCTTGCTAAATGTATCCTCCATTCAACAGTCAATGCAAGTACAAATGCCAGCCAATAAAATCAATCAGCAGGTGTGTCTCCTTGCAAAGCCAACCACTTCAAGACACTTACACTATCAAACTTCTTTGGTAAAACAGATATTTTTTTTTCTTTAAAACTAGGATATATCCAATATGACAGCTACCATAAGCACAAATTACAATGCTGGTACCATGAGGCAAACAGCCATCAAGCCGTCATACCCTAAGGAAACCTGTTAAACATGTTTTCAGAGTTTATCTCTGTGTAGAATTTTAGAGCATAGCTGCTTCTACATTTATTGTCTGAATTTACATAAAAAGTGGATTTGGGGAGATGAAGAGACAGCTCAGAGGTAAGGAGTGCTGCTCTTCCAGAGGCCTGGAATCAGTTCCCAATATCCACATGATGGCTCTCAACTGTTATAACTCTAACTTCAGGGGATGTGATGCCCCCTTCTGGCCTCTTTGGGCATCTACATATGACATATACACAGAGAGACACATATACACATACATATACATAAATAAAAGTAATAAAAATTAATGAAGAGGAGTTTCACCTACCAGCAAACAATGTTTTCCTTCCTGAATGTTCTATCATCTCTGTGAGCAGTGCAGCTGACATTACAGTATGCTAATCTTGTATTTTCTTGTTATTTCTCATACATCACTGAGGTTTGGGTTATTACCTTAAAAGCCAATGTTTTGAAGGTCCAGGCACCCATAAAGCAACTTTCCTTTGCTCCTTCAGTCCTATGCTCCTCCAGTACTAACAGAACATCTGTACAGATCCTATTCACACATCATTGTGTGTCAGTCGTTAAGGAATGGCATGCTGATTCTAGAAACTTCTCTGTGTAGGAATCTATGCAGTCATATCAGATTCTACTGGAGTCTGAATTCAGCTCTGGGTACCATTTTTAAAGGAGGGTTGACAAAGCAAACTTTACATTTCTACTGACAAATTAAGCTTTACATAACCATGATCTTAAGAAGAAATGACCACATTAACTGGGTTCAAGTAGTGTGAGAAAAGCATACAGAAGGGAAGCTAATAGCAGTCTTTAGATATTGAAATTAATAACCAGAAGGGTTATATACAAAAGAAAACCAAGAGAGGGCAAAAGTATCCTGCAAATCCCATTAGTCTGGGGTCACTAAGACTGAAATTGGGGGGAAGGGGAGGCAAAATCTATGAGAGTAGCCCTAGTAAGGATGCCTAATAATAGGGAATACAGAGCCTGAACTGGACACCTTCTGCAACCAGTCTATGCTTCTGGTTGAGGGACTGGGACATCAACCCAGCCACAAAACCTTTGACCTACAATTTGTCCTGCCTGCAAGATGTGCTGGGGTAAAGGTGGCACAGAACTTGTAGGAGCGGCCAACCAATGACTGGTCCAACTTCAGACTCATGCCACGAGAGGGAGCCCATGCCTGACACTGCCTGGAGGGTCAGGGACCAGAGGCTGGATAACAAGTTTAGAACCAGACATGACTGGGCGGGGTGGGGGGGGAGAGATAGAGTAAATGAAATGATTCCTAAGGATATTATGCTCTCCTTGTAGTCTGGAGCCTAGCCTAATCATCAGCAGAGAGACTTCATCCAGCAATTGATAGGAAAAGTTGCAGGGACTGATGGTCAAACATTTGGCAGAACTTGAGTAATCCCAAAGAAGAAAGGGAGAAAGGAGCCAGAAGGCTCAGGGATACCACAAGAACAGTGCCCACAGGATCAACTAGCTTGGGTTCATAGGGTCTCATAGAGACTGAAGGAACAATCAAGGTCTGACCTAGGTCCTCTGAATATACATTAAGGTTATGTAGCTTAGTGTTCCTGTGAGACTCCTAACAGCGGGAGAGAGGGCTGTCTCTGACTCTTTTGCCTACTCTTGGGACCCTTTTCCTACTATTGGATTGTCTCATCCAGCCTTGATATGAGGTTTGTACCTAGTCTCATTGTAACTGTTGGGCGTGTTTTGTTGATACCTCTGGGAGTCCTGCTTTTTTCTGAGGGGAAATGGAAAAGAAGAGGACCTACTAGAGAGAAGAGGTTGGGTAGAAGGTACTGGGGGAGAGGAGAGAGGAAAAACCATGGTCAGGATGTAATATATGAGAGAAGAATTCTTTAAAATCAAGCAGTGTCCTTTCTTTTTTGCCTAATAGGGGATCAAGTATTAAGGGGCCTCCCTTTATATAAGGAAGGCAGAAGTTAATTGTCACAGACAGTGCTCACCTTTATCACCCCAACAATGGCACCATGGAAGCTACCCTTTGTCTATCACTAGCTTTCCCCGTGTGGTTACCTTCTCTCCCTGTCATTCCGGGAACTCAAAATGTTCCTCCTTTGCTTTATACTTTACTGAAATCTATTGACCTGTTAGATGCCGTCTGATTTGTTAGTTGCTGTCTGATGAGTACAACTTCCAAGCACCCCAAGTTCCTCAGCGCTGGGTGCCCATCTGTGAGTGCCTGCACTATGCTAATGACTTCTTGCTTTCCTTGAGTTCATGTCCCTTTTATTAGTTCAAGGTAGAGGACTTCAACCATCTGAATGAGCTCAAGATGGGTAGAGGGCGAATGTTTTTTCTCTTTTCTATTAGTTATGAGCTTGAACACTGGAGTAATACTATGCTTCAATTCTTTAAACCTCACAGATGGTGCAGAACTAATCTGCATCTCAATTTCTTCATCTAAAAATCCTTATGTATATTAATATTGCATAGTTTCTATGGAGTTACACACACACACACACACACAGGCTGGTGGGTTTGTATCAGTCCAAGAAATTGCAGTGGCTCTAAGATACAAATCATTTCAGAGATAACTCCTTTGCAATGCAGGGAACCCCCTTTGCTGCAAGCCATCAGACAACAACCAACAGAGTATCCACTGGCGATACCACAGAGCAGAACAGACCCCAGGTTAGTGTCCTAGCCCAGATCATTTCTCAGACCTCAGCAAAGCCTAGAACTCCAGGCATCTACAGAACCACCCCTAATTACCTCCAAGCTTCAGCAATTTGACTGTTTGGTCAGAGGGGAGTTGTTTGCAAAACTGACCAATAAACAAAATCCCACAGGGCAGTAGTCTGGAAATCTTCCCTGTGTGGTGAGGGATGTCTTCATTCCATGCCCAACCACAGGAGCGAGCGCACTGGTTACCTGAAGCCTGGAGCCCAGTCCCACCCTCCTTGGTCTTAGGACTGAAAATTCTTTGTTAGCTACCCAATGAGGGAGCCGCTGCCAGTCCCTGCTGGAAACATGTCCCGACCTTAGATGGACTGTTTTTCTTGATGCTAACAATGACTAGCCTTCAGGCCTGAAACAGAGACTGTATATCTGAGATCTTCTGATGCACTACCTAGGGTCAACACTACCTCAAAAAAATAAAAAATAAAAATGGGAGGGGGGATAAGCAGAGGGAGGAGGATGGGATAGGGGATTTTTGGAGGGGTAACTCAGAAAGGGGATACTATTTGAAATGTAAATAAAGCAAATATCTAATAAAAAAACCCAAAAAACCCAACAATTTTTCTTAAAATACATACATAGCTTCAAGCAACTAGGTTCAAGGACTTATCCCCACTTGATTTTAAAATTTTCTTGACTAATTATCAATGCTGCAGATTTTAAGGTTACAGACAAGGATTTCATTAAGTCCAGTTTGGAAATTGGTTATCCAACAGATATTTTTACTTGTTTTTTTTTTTTCATTTGTTATTCATTTGTGTTGTTTTGTTTTGCTTTTTTACCTCTTTGCTAGTTGATGAACTTTGTAGGATTCTCATGAAACCTCTCTGCTCCCCTCTACTTAGTGACATACATATCTTGCATTCAGACACAAATGCTCCGTCGAATCTATCACTTGCAGAGAGTCTCAAGCCTCTGTTCTTCCTTAGCATGATTCACCCCTCATATCCTTTCCTCCAATGCAGGCATCATCACTGCCGTCATATTGGGAAGAGTTTCTAAGGTGGGTGTCATGGTTTGAATATGCTTGGCCCAGGGAGTGGCACTACTTGGAGGTGTAGCCTTCTTGGAATACGTGTGTCACTGTGGGAGTAGGCTTTGAGACCCTCATCCTAGCTGCCTGGAAGTCAGTCCTCCACTAGCAGCCTTCAGATGAAGATGTAGAGCTCTCAGCTCCTCCTGTACCATCCCTGCCTGGATGCTGCCATGTTCCCACCTTGATGATACTGGACTGAACCTCTGAACCTGTACCAATTAAATGTTGCCCTTATAAGAGTTGCTTTGGTCATGGTGTCTAGTCACTGCAGTAAAACCCTAACTAAGACAGGGGGGATCATAATACAGAATTGAGAATGGCTTCTATACATAGGCCCCTGATCTGGACCCCTTATCAACACAGTTCACATTTGTACTTGTTTTGGCAGTCCGTATTGCATGCATTCTGGGCTTAAATGAAATACACCAGTTTCACAACAGAAGCATGATTGCTGAATTATGGTGAGACAGACGTTTTTTAAAAGTGGTTTTGCATTTGTGCCATCTGTATCATCACCCTTAAAAGCTGATGTGTTTCAACCGCTGATGTGTGTAACTGATAAGATGAGGCACTTTAGTTCTGGTTGTGTCCTAATTATCAAGTGAAAGGTTCTAACTTCATGATGTCTCTGTGCAAAGTCCCAACCTCCAAACCTATTTGAACAAATCCTGTGCTGCCTATTTCCCATACCACCTAAATCATTCTACAGAATCTAAAACCCAATCACATTTAACCTTTTCCTTCCCTAATCCTTAATGGTTCCCCTACAGAGAACTGAAATGTAGTACCACACACTTGCCCTAGCACATCCTGCCTTCATATCTGTACTTAAGCCTTCCCACACCAAGGTCTAGATAACAACAAATGTCTGTCTGCCCGTAGAGCCTCTGACCTCCTTTCTCTGGGATCAGCATATTTTCCCTGTTAACCTCCCAACAAACAAGGTTTCACTAAGTCATTAATTCCTCACCCAGGATCCTTTGGGCACCAACAAACCTGCCAGTAGACACCCCAGAAGGGTACCCACAATAGTACCCAACAAATATTTGTGGTAAGCTTGTGAGTCCCCCCACTTTACAGAGTTAGTGAACATTCTCTGGGAAGCTAGACACTTTATCCCTTCTAGGGGCAATTAAATCAAATGATCTAGGTTGCAAAGTTTCTTAGTCTAACAGTGTAGCATACTAAAAATTGTTCCTCAGGAGCCACCATAAGCCCTCACACAACTGTTATCAATGTTTCAATGTGCCTTTCCAGTTTTCTGTGGCACAAAGGACAAAGTCAAGGGATGTGAGAGAATAAGGACCTTCTTATCCTTGCTGTTTATTTGCAGAGCCCACACATCCACACGAGGTCAAGCTGACAAATGAAAGAACCATGGAGATGTTGTTTCTTAAAAGCCATCAAAAAAGCCTTTGACCAAAAACATATCACCTCCAGGGCCACCTTCATAAAGGAATTTTCAAGTTAGTCTAGGGATTAAAAGCATCAAGACTGTACTCAAAAATATTATTAGGGAAACCATATCAAACTATCACTGGCTTTAAGTTTCTCACTCCCTGTCAGCCTGTGTTCAGTAAACCTCCCATTATTTGATAGCTGCTCACACATCACCTCTCCTTATTCTAAGGTCAGGTACCTTGTGACTTAGTGTGCAGGTTTGTGCAGCCTGAGCAATGGGCATCTCTAGGATGCACCATTGCTAGACATCTTTACTTCCTTCTCTAGTCTTATTGTAGAAAGGAAGCAAGGAAGGGAAGCAGGGCAGAAAGAATAGAAATGGAGTGGAAAAGGAAAAGAGAATAAGAAGGAAGGGAGGGAGGGAGGAAGGAAGGAAGGAAGGAAGGAAGGAAGGAAGGAAGGAAGGGAGGGACGGAGGGAGGGAGGGAGGGAGAGAGGGGAGGATGGAGGGAAAAGAGCATAAAGGAGAGGAAAAATAATTCAATACTATCAAATCTTATATATTAGTTTAGCTAGTAATATATAATTGTATAGTATATAATAATGTAATATTTTGTATACATATGATATACATATATTATCCTTATAAAATGCTAGATCTGAACTAGGGAGTGGGTTCAGCAGGTAAGAATATTGCTGCCCAAGCATGAGGACCTAAGTTTCCAATAACCCATGTAAAAGGATTGCACTGTTTTTTGTGAATGTGTTTGTGACCTTACAACTTTGAAAGACAGACACAGCTAGATCCCTTCAACTTATGATCTTTGAGTCTACCCGGAATTGGGTATCCCAAGATCAGTACTGGACTCTGTCTGAGGAGGATAAGGCAAAGAGTGATACATCAGGAATGTACAACATTCTGCTGTGGCTTCCACATGCACACACAAGTGTGCACACACACACACACACATACACATGCACACACCACATATGTGCACACACATTATGCAGGCATGTTTATACATTGTTTTAGTCAGGGTTTCTATTCCTGCACAAACATCATGACCAAGAAGCAAGTTGGGGAGGAAAGGGTTTATTCAGCTTATACTTCCACATTGCTGTTCATCACCAAAGGAAGTCAGGACTGGAACTCAAGCAGGTCAGGAAGCAGGAGCTGATGCAGAGGGCATGGGGGGATGTTACTTACTGGCTTGCTTCCCCTGGCTTGCTCAGCTTGCTTTCTTATAGAACCCAAGACTACCAGCCCAGGGATGGCACCACCCACAAGGAGCCCCCCCCCCTTGATCACTAATTGAGAAAATGCCCCACAGCTGGGACTCATGGAGGCATTTCCCCACCTGAAGCTTCTTTCTCTGTGATAACTCCAGCCTGTGCCAAGTTGACACACAAAACCATCCAGTACACACATATACACACACATTAGTGTATACATACCAAATATATTCACATATACTACACAGGCATACTCACACCTTCCACAGCCCTCCACAGGCGCACAAAGTACCAGGTTTTTTCATCCAAATGAAATTTCTAGAATCCCGCCTTTCACCATAGCTCTATCTACTGTTTATCTTGTGACCTCATCTTAAACCCAGTGGTTGTATAAGTTAGCTTTCTATTACTGAAAGGAATATCTGAGGCAATCAGTCTATAAAGAACAAAGGTTAATTTTGACTGACAATTCCAAAACTTCAAACCACTATCAGTTAGCTGTCTGAGGCTTCGGGTAAAGACAGCACACAACAGTTCTGGTGGAACACAGCCATTCACTTCATGGAAGGTAAAACAAAAGCAGAGACTGAATCTCTCAATCCATATTTGCTGCCATTCCCTCATTGGTTTAAAACTGGTCATAAGCATACACTAGATCCAACTCCTTGAAGTCTACACCACCTCCCAAGGACACCAAGCTGGAGATCAAGTCCTTAACACATGAACCCGCAGGGACACTCAAGATCCAAACATTATCAATGACACTTGGTTAGTTTGTAATTCAAAAATGTATTTGATTTGTAGTGCTAGGTATCAAATCCACGGCCTCACTTAGAGCTAGGCAGTGCAATCTTCAACCTTTGAGCTACATTCATAGTCCCCAGTTTGAACCTTCTTTCCTTCTATTCTGACTCCCATCCCCTCTATCCATCCTAACCTAAATCCTGGCTCTCCTAGGAAACCTCTCCAGATGTTCCAGCCCAGTGCTCTCTCTCCTCTGAGCTCTTCTAACAGTTAGTGTACAGGCTGCTCACTTGGCCTATGTCCTTTGCAGAACTAGTTTGTTTGTTTGTAATGTGAATGCTTTCTTTTAAAGAGATTATGAAGCTCTTGGTGATGGGGACACATTCTACCTTAGCTCTTTGTGTCTTTTGTTTAAAAAGTCAGACAGTGTTGATTCTGAGAAAAGTCCAAGGAAGTTGCATACTTGCAAATACCTTTCGGTGTGCCTGTGAGGATTCTATAATGGATCCACCAACACAGAACAATGCATACACTTGATTCTAAGCCAGGAGAGAGGTGGAAGGAAGATCCAGAGTTGGGAACATTCTATGCAAGGGGCTGCCAGATGCACAAAGTGACCAGAGACATTCTTGAATACAAGTTGTTGCTGATTCAGAAATGTTGATACTTAATGGAAAGCATTGATTGCACCAATATTGGGAACTATCTTGGATACACATTGGTACTACTCTAAACCCTGCAGAAGGTGGGCATGGGTCCCAGTCTACTGGAGCCTTAGGATGGCGCAGCGTTCAAGAGGGTACATGTGCTTTCACCTGGAGACGCTCTTTGGATTCAGCCAGGCATGCACTTGAGCATGTATAAATAATCTGTGATTATTAGAGATTCTGCGCCATTTTTATAAACTTCTTGAGGGGTTAGCCTATAAACTGTGGTATAACAATGCAGAGAACAAAGAGTGACGACCTGATGGCTGTCCAGAACGTTTCTGACTCAAAGACATGGTCAGCCTCCAAGAATATTTGCAGCTGCCAAGCATGGAAAATCCTAGACTCTCATTTCACCTTCTCTCCAATCCTGGCTAAAAGACCCTGGGAAGTCCACTCACCACCCACCCCCGAGTCACATATTCCTCTTTAAACAAAGTGAGAAGAGGGACCCAGACCATCTCAAAGTCATGCCCTTGTCAGGCTCTAGGAGGCCATAGTGAAGGGGGCTGGAAAGCAGTCACCCTGCTCTGCTTTGGATCCCACCCATGGTCAGTTGAAGGGGACACAGAAAGAAATCATCATGACATTGGAAGTCTGGGAAGGGGGTGTCTGTTCCAAGTCTGCTTCATTGCAGCAAGTTTAACAGAGACAATGTTTGCTGATGGCAGTCATAGATGTAGTCTTCCTTCTGTCTTCTAAATACAGTACGTAGGCCCAAGGAGCTATCATCAACTATAGTATTCTTTCCACATAGTTTTGTTTGCCTTGGTAGCAACACTATGGTGGGGTATGGCTTTAGTGACCCTTGAGCTGGTTTGTGAGCTCTTACAAGTGCCCATGGCCACAGATCTACAGGGAGACTTTAAAGGGAGGTGCATGGCCCAACAAGACCATTGAGAATTGCCCCACATAATCTTCCTGTATTTGAAAAACAGCCATGCCAAAAAAAAAAGTTGAAACTTCAGCTCATGAGTTGGCAGAGAATTGTGGGGAAAGTTTTGGATGGAAGGAAAGCCAGTGAATATTGGTCTTTTGGACCTGCCTTTTTATAAAAGGCAAACATGACTCTTCCTTTAGTGAAGTATGGCTGGGCAGTGCTTAGAGAACTCCCCGGTCTGCTCCTGCTCTAGTCAGCTTATCTAAACCAGGTTTGGCCTATCTCGGGTTTTCTGGGTTCTACAGTGGGTCTGGGAGACGTTAGACAGACAGACAGACAAGATTCCAAGGCTCCTGTTTCTTGTCAGCAATGTGGCACTCACACAAACCAGCTAATAGAAGCTTACGATCCAGAATTAATTTGGAAAAGAAAGAATGACCTGCCAGAATTCTTTAACCTAAAAAACAGGACGGCAATTTAGGCTGGCTTTGCATTTTCAGCAAAGTTTCCTATCACCTCTTGCCTCGGGATTTGCGGACTTGAGGGAGTCTAATTTTAAATGAAGACATTTTCAGAGGTCTGGGTAGATTGGAAGGGAGGACCAGTGGACACACTGATCCTGTAGGAGTGAGAGGGTCCCATGGATACCAAGGAGGGGTCAGATGAATCACTTCCTGTAACAGCAGGTTTCTGTCTAAAAATAGGCAATTCCTCCTGAGTTATGCTTTTTTTGTGTGTGGAAAAAGAAAAACTGAAAAGAACAGGCTAGAGTGTTTTTAATATATTTTTGTCGAAAAGGTTTAACTACCAGGGAGCATGCCTGGCTCTAGCCATTCGCCTCTCCTTCTCTGAACTACAGAGTCTGCCAGAACTTTGACTTTGAGGATTGACAAATGTCACTCTTGGTGTTTCTTTACATGCATATGGAGGGAACAAGGGAGACGGAGTCATCCAAATCTGCTTAAGGAGAGGGAGCTTCAGCCTTACACGGCTTCAACTTTGTGCCTTGCTGACGAACAATGCGTGACCTTGTATTTGGTAACTGTGAAATTGGTTAACTTTTAAATTGTATTACAACAACTTACTAATTCAGTAGCTAAGGTTTTGAGAAGAAGCTTGAATTTATTTTTGTATTTTGAAATAACAGATTTAAAGCCAACGGTTACGTTAATTCCCAATTTAGTTCCTTACAAAATAGTTTAGCTCTAATAACAAATTAGGGCATAAAATTTGGATAAAATTGTGGTTGCTTATCCTCCCAAATTTAAATATAAGGTACAGTAACTTATATTATTGAACAATAATGGTTAAATGTGACTTAAGGGACTGGAGAGAGCTCAGCTGGTAAACTGTTTGCCTTGCAAATCTTAGGACCTTGATTCAAGGCCCAGAAGCCAGGTATAAAAGGCTGTATATGCAGGCACACCCTTCTAAGCCCAGCAATGGGGAGACTAAGGCCCATGATGATGATGTTCATGCGATTGCTAATTTAGCTGACTTGGCGATTCCAGGTCAGTGATAGACTGACCCAAAAACAGGGCAGACAGTATCTGAAGAGCAACAGCCACGGCAATCTTCTGGTCTCTACACACACGTGCCCCCTTCACAACACACACACATACACACAAACACACACACACACACGCACATGCACACATGCAATTTTTGCAGATGTGCAGGTTAGTTGGTTTATTCTTTTTTGTTGTTTTTACTTTTAGATTATAATGTAATTACAATTTCTCCCACTCCTTCTCTCCTTCCAAGCCTTCTCATAAACTTTTTTCTGCTCTCCTTCAAATTCATGCCTCCTTTTTTCACTTACTGTTATCGAATGCCTAAGTGTGTATGTATATAATACGTATATACTCCTAAATATAATCTGTTCACTCCATACAGTGTTGTTGTATGTATGTTTTCAGGACTGACCTTCTGGCATTGGATAACCAATTGGTGTGCTCGTCCCGAGGGTAGACTCTCTCTCCCACTCCCAGCATTCCTTGGTTGTAGTTCTTCGTGTAGGATTGACTCACAGACTTCTCTGTTTGCTTTGGTGTGTTCATTGATGTCGTCCATGTTCAACTCATATCTGAGCAGTCAGGTTGGTGAGACTTTATGGGTCTAGCCTCAGACATTACTAGAAAACAAAATCTCACAGCAAAATCCCTGACCCTCTGGCTCAGACAATCTGTCTTTTCCCCCTTCTGAAGTAATTTCCTGAACTTCCAGTGAAGTAGCTGCTTTGTACAGGTATCTGTTGGGACTGGGTTCCACGGCTGGTTTTCCGTAAAGTTCTCCATCTGTTGCAAAGAGAGGTTTTCTTGATCAGAGTTGAAGACTACACTTATCTGAGTATAAGGACAGATGCTTAGATTGTAGTTAGGAGTTACGCTGGTCTAGTAAGGTAATGGTGTGGGTTTGCCTCCAAGGTCCATGATTTTGCTGACCCCGTGTAGTTAGCTAGGTTTCCAGTAGCAGGCATGGGTTCCTCTTGTTGGAGCAATCCTTTAAGTCCAATTAGAGCTATTGGTCACCACTAGGGTATACATCCACTACTGCGTCCTTGGGTTAAGTGCTATGCTGGTCTCTGATGCGGTTCACAGGCGTCATATCTAGGTAGGATTTTTGGTTGCCTCACTCTTAAAAGTTCACATGCTACTTCTGAGACTACAAAAGCTAGCCCTCAGGGAGGAGAAATTCCTCCCTGAATTATTCCTACTCCTGTTGAAAAAGCATCTCTGGGGCTCGGAATATGGCTGAGTGGTTAAGATTGCTGGCTGCTTTTTCAGAGGACCCGGTTTCAATTCCCAGCACCCATGTAGTAGCTCCAGGGTACCAAATCCCCTCTTCTGACCTCTACAGGTACCAGGCACATATGTGGTGGACATATATACATGCAAGCAAAGCATTCACATACATTAAGTAACATAAATACATCTTTTTTTTAAAGTTTCAAAGCAGTAGTTTCTTAGTATATGTTAAAATTAGTCTTAATAAAACTGTGCTGATTTACCTAAGCATACCTACATTTTAGCTGCATATTAAGCATAATCCAGGAAAATGTTTCATTTTACTTAAGGAAACAACAATTTTTTTTTATTTATTAGAGAATCTCATTCTATTGATAAATTCACACCTGTATGCTTAGAGCACATACACCAACAAAAAAATTCAAGTTAAAAAAATCTTACTTTCTGAGTGGTTTTTGTCCAATATCTCATAATCTAATCAGTCTATAAAGCAATCTAATCAGTCTAATCAGTGCTATAAAGCAATATTGCCAAGATGACATTGCAAAATTAATAGAGAAATATGAATATATAAAATTTTTGAAGCTGTACAATATCAGAGTCTCAGAAACGTGTAGCCAAAAGCCCATCAGAGAAAATTTATATAATTTTCTCTATTCCTGTTTTACGCATGTATTGCTTATTTGACTATATTTTTACGAGGTCTTAAACAGTTTGTTAAGTCAGGTTTTTGTGGAAGTCATTTGATACATTTTATCCACTGTACCAAGCATGAGAATATCTATTTGACTCTTTGTTAAGACTCTTGATTGGTTCCTTTTCTGGAAAGACTTGGTAGCTATTGTCTCATATCTGACTATTTTAAGGATGAAGCCAGAGACAATGCTTTAACATGTTCAGCTTATTATCACAAAAACACCTGAGACATGTACTTCACACTCAACAGATCTTTAATGCTTACAGTTCTTGAGGCTGAGAAGTCCAAGGTCACATCACAGAAAGACAAAGCGTCTGGTGAGGGTTCACCCTTCAAAGGTGAAGGCTCCTGTGTATCCCTGGTTGGCAGAAGGGATGTAATCTCTCATAAGGGCCCTGATGGCTCTTGTGAGCGCTCGGTCTCTATCATGTAGTCACCTCCAAAGATCTTACTACCATATACCAATGCACCGATTTTTAATAGATATAAATACTCGGTGATAACCTTCTTTCCCGCCCCTAAATTCGTGTCATTTTCACATGTAAAACATCATCAGGTCAGACCAAATACTATCCAAGGCTTACCTCCTTCCCTCACCAATTCCAAAGCCTGATCAGTTTTATGTGAACCTTGAAGAAGTTATGTGTACTGCTGGCCAGAGAAAGACAACTGCCATTCACAAGACCATCTGTCTTACTTGGGACTTTGGCTTGGAATTTTCTTTTCTTCTGGGTGTTGGATGCTGATAAATTACCTTCGATATTTGTTGACAGTTCTTTTGTGTTTTTTCCTATTATGCTAATTTCTTTTCGATGCTGAAGTCACTTTCAAGTTCGTTGTCTGACTCATTCTTGAAATGTTCTATAGGATTAACGTCTGATTTTTAGAATATTAAGATTTGTTTTACTCTCACAGATTGCTTTTGTTTAAAAAAAATATTTTCTTGAACTGTTGTAGAATGTGATATCCTCTTGTTTATAAGCAAGATGTTTCCTAAATAGCTTTTCCCCTGTTTCATGAATGTAAGCGGATTTCTTCTGAGTAGATAAAGCTCTGCTGTTCCCTCATGCTGGAAAAGGTTATCAATGTGTCACGTCTGTTTCTCATCATTAATTATGGAACGGTGTAGCGAACATGCCCTGAAATACTAGTAGCAACTCCATGCTTAATGTCCATATCACCTCAAGATAAAACAGATGGTGTCAAATATTGTCAGTGTAAAGAAAGCATGCTCAGCAAGGACTGTAGCAAGACTGCCTTCCTCAGGCTAATCCATAGGGATTAGCCCAGGGGTTTGAAACAAAGCCAAGTTCATCCACCATAGCAGACCTTTCTTTAACTGATTACATTTTTTCTTTTGAAATTTCATACACAACCACAATGCATTCTTTTTACCCTCATTTTTCACCTTCTCTCATCTCCTGACCATCCTGTCACTCCTCCTCTCCTCCTCCTCATCATCATCATCATCATCATCATCACCACCCATAAAGGTTCTTTTCTCACACGCTTGCCTCTCTTTGCCTCTTTGTGACTGACTCACTGGTTTTAGTCAAAACTGTTTCTCCAACTGTTGAGTTTTAAAGTATCCACTGATAGGTTTACCTTTTATTACACAGCTGACTTTGGTGAGTATCTCTACTCCACTTGTAGTCAATTGCTCACCACAGACAGGTAAAGGTGTATGAGTCCTTCCCAATCCCTGAATGGCTGCTGACAGTCCCAGGACTGTGCAGGTCCAGTGCAGACAGTTGTGGCTGCTGTGAGGTCAGGCTTGCAATGGCAGCGGCGTGCCCTGAAGAAGGCATCTCATAGCCCTTCTCCCCATTTGTGGCTCTTACCCTCCTTCTTCAGTCTCTTCTGTAATGTCCCCTGAGCCTTAGAGGGAATCATAAATGTTCTACTTAAGGCTGATAGGACGTATTCTCACTTATTTTCAGCTCCTTGAGTAGCCATGAATCTATAGTACCACCATTCACTGCAAAGTGAAGTTTCTTTGATTATGGTTGGGAGTGGTATTTGTCCATGAGTATAAACATAAATATTTGGAATGTCGTTTGACCCCATGTCAATTTATCTAAACAACAGTAGTAAGTTTCCAGTGGGCCCAGCACTGCTCAGCTGTAGGTTTTCAGCTAGGTTCATCATAGCAGGAATATATTTCCTCTTGGAATATGTCAAGGCTCAAATGCAATCTGAGTGTGACTGTTCACCTTTCTGATAGTAACGTGACTATTGCACCAGTGAACACATCTTGCCTAACAGATTGCCATACACACGGGGAAGACCATTAGTATCTTTTATTCCAATGGCCTGTATAGCCCTCTCACAGCACTTTAAAAATATCCTCATCTTTTAAGCCAAGCAAATAAAATGTATTTGATAAATGTGTCTAGAAGCCTGAAAGTCATGAGAGAAGTAGAAGCACCCACGAATCAAGATGTAGGCCTCTCATTGGCCCCTAAACCTCACTGTAGACGTGAAGTATCTTGGAGTTTGTGAGGCTTGAACTTCTTTCCACTTCAGCTGCATAAGGCCCTTATAACATGCCTGAGACTTTAATAAAATGTTTTATGTGGTTGAATAGTCCTATTAACTAGTGAAGCTCGGGTACTCTATCCACTTTCTTTCTGTATATACTAGTTAACTATGGCTAACTAATGGCTAACTAATGATTATAGAAACTTTGAGATCCTGATGGGAAGATAGGTTTAACATCAATGCAGTTTGCTATTTGTGTCAGACTTTTTCCTTCTTTGGGTTAATAGGAGAAAAGGCATATGAACTTTATCTAAGTTTTGTAATAGTTTCATGTTGCCATAAATCTGACACAACTTATAGGGAGAAAAGTTTATTTTGGTTAATGCTCCAATGTCAGGGAGGGAGTCCCACCCTGGGCCTCCAATGATAGTGGTCCATCAGAGCAGGGCAGGAAGGCATGGCAGAACAAGCTGTTTACCATGGAAACCAGGAGGCAGAGAAACAAAGACTTAGGGAAAATAGTGTGCTCTACAATATTAGATTTCAGTGAATTATGTAAACTGTTGCATATGCATGGGAGGATATATAATAGAATCTGTGATCATGGGTTAGGACAAACCTACTAAGTGGAAGTCTAAATATAAACCTAGCCACAGCCTAGTAAATCTCAAGTTGAGCCAACTCATAATTAGACTAAAAGTTGGGAATCATATGTGGGCCGGGGAGTTGGTTTAGTGGGTAAAGTGCTTTCTGTTCAAGCAAAAACAGGCATTCAGACCTCCAGCACCTGCATGAAAGCCAGGGTTAGCAGTGTGCATTTGTGACACTTGCACTGGGAAGGTAGACATAGTCAGATGTCTAGGGCTTGCTGGCCAACCAATTTACCTGTAATGCTGAACTCCAGGTTCAGTAAGAAGCCCGGTCTCAAAATATAAGGAGAAAGACTATAGTACAGTGCCTAATCTTGACCTCTGACCTCCCATGCACAGTCATGATTGAGCACGTGCACACATGCTCAATATATATATAACATATAGCTACATATAACTACACATACACACACATAACCCCACACCACACACCACACACACACACACACACACAATTGTAGAAAGAATCTTGAAAAAAAAACTCTGTGTAGATAGGATCACATCTAATCTAAAATTCAGTACCACCTTGAGCACAGGGCACATTCCATCTTATCAGTCTGCTGCCCTTGAAGGGATGACTGGAGAAAAGCTCACTACCCTGAAACACAGATCTGTTCACATATCTGTTTTCTTAGCTTAGAAACATGTATACCATAATAAGTGAGTTCTTTCCTCTAAACCCAAGGTCAATGATTTCTTCAAACTCTTGGAGATTTAAAGGAGGTTGTGCTCATGTTCACTAGGGCTTCTTTTGGAATATTAACCATGTCTGTTTATTTTAAAGAAAATGGGCTCCATATGTCATGGGATCATTTGTACTTACATTGCCACATCATATTATAAACATGTATAAATAGGTTTAGATATGGAAGAGGCCATTTTTTGAGTCATTCTCATCTTAATTTCTGCAGAAGTTGGCTGGTTCTCAGGCTTAGCTGCTAGGTCTACATGCATTTTCAGTCCTGGGAAGGTGGTCTCCCATTTAACTTGATGCATTAGAGCAACTTTGACCAGGTAGCATTTACCAGAAGTAAATTTAGCAGGAAGCAATTCCATTCCTACTCCTGTGCTCTGTGGTCGTCATGAAGGCCGTATGTCATGAACTCTATATCCTAATCTAAGGACAAGAACTACATAGGTAGCCTAAAAATAACAAGACAGTGTTCTTACCCTAACTCTGCTGCTGGACAATCAGCTGGCTTTCAGGGAACAATCCTACAAGTCTGTATATTCAGTCATTTTAGTCATATAGGAACGAGGCAGACATGGCTACCCTGACCTTTTAAATGTATGTATTAGGAAAATAAGTGTGGACTTAAGGGCTGACTCACAGCTTAAGAGCACTAGTTGCTCTGAAAGAGGCCAGGGATTCAATTCCCAGCACCCCTGTCCTTCAGTGTTGGTTCAGAACAATCTATAACTCTAGTTACAGCTGGACTTGGTGCCCATTTCTAACTCTGAGCGGCTCTTTCAGGAGCAACAACACACTAGTCCTAATAGTTACAATGTAAGAGCCTAGGAGATCCACTGCTCACATACGGCCACCACAGCTCTACCAAAGATCAGTCTTATGGACACCCAGTATTGTACCACTCAGGAGAGCAGAAGTGAGCCTTTGTGAGGTCCCACCTATCCCCTTCAGTTATTCCAAATTTTTTATGCTTAGAATGCAGAAAAGTGTTTTAACCCTTGCATCATTTTCTAACAAGGGATACGAGAAGACTGCAATGGACTGGAAACTACCTCACATCTGAACTTTTGTTCCTCTCCCAAATCCTCATCTTCTCTTGGTGTTTCTAGCCCAGAATATCTTAGTTCCACCCATTCTGCTGTGTCAGTTGGGTCTTCTTGGGTATAACCACTGCATAATTCTATAATACACTGTTTCCCCTAAGCTACATCATGAATAACAGTGAGTAAATAAAGTGTTAAGTAAAATGGCTATATTCCTCTTGCTTGCCAAATACTCTTTTAAAATGATCTAGGAAGAATGTTCAAACAAAACATGTCTATTTCCTTGGAAGCCTATGCTTTTAACTAGCAGCATAAGGAGAATTGGTCTCCTGGACTTCAAAACACAGGCTACTTAGCACTGTCCCATCCCACTTGCATAGGCTATAGATACACACAACAACACAGAAGGCACATGTGCTAAAACTCTAAGAGATTTATAGTGTTAGCAAAGAATGGTCCTCGGTTAGCATCTGTGCTCAAGCTACCTACTGTAGCTATGACAAAAATACCATAAATCTTGTACCAAAATCCCCCACCAGAAAGGAATTTCCCATAGTTCTAGAGGCTAAGAGGTCCAAGATCAAGGAACCAACAAGATGTGATGTCTGGGGTAGAACCATTCCCAGGCTCAAGGAACATATTTCAGAGTATCTTCATGCAGTAGAAAAGACAAAGTAGCTCCCTGGCCCTCTTTTAGAAGCTCTCTGCGGCCATTCATGAAGGCTCCACTTTCATAATACAATTGCCTCCCAATGGACTCACAGCAGCACGATGCTCCTTGGGTTTCACTCTGAATTTTGGTGGGGCAGACACAGACATTCAGACCATAGCAGCCACACTGGATCTCACTGCCAAAGGCAAACTTGAAACAGGAATGTAGTTTAGAAGGGAGTGACCTTGGGCTTTCAGGGAGGGGTACTGCCAGAAATAGGCCAGAAGGAGAATGCAAACCAAAAGTCTGAGGGCCCAAGGGTGACTATGGTATTCTGTATTCATCTGCTGTCGTCCTAGTCTTCCTTCTCCTGGCTCCATTCCAGGCTCTTTCTGAACCCCTTCAACAGCTGCCCATTTCATCTCTGACCATCTCTACATTTTCTCCCTCCAGTATGTTCACTGCTGTGTAGCCAGACGATTTGCTTTAGCAACTCAAATGCACACCAGCCTAATCGCCTTCAAAAACCTAATTGCTCTTAAAGCCCGGCTAAATCCTTTACTACAGTCTATGAAAATGCTCAGTGGTCTGGAAGCTAATTACTTCTCTACCTGTGCCCTCCATGATTCCTTGTCGTCATTTTCCACAGACCTTGGAATGCTGTGTCCTTGCCTCTACTACATGTAGATACTCTTTTATGGTGTCCCAAGTGGGTCAGACTACTTGTACTTGGCCTTCAGCTCATGGTCTCCACCGGAAAGAACCCTTTCCTATGCCACATCATTTTCCCATGCACCCCTGCCGCCCTTTCAGAGTCTCACATTCACACTGAATGGTAGGTCGCTCGTGGCTGGGGGAAAGCTCTTGAACCACAACATTCTACATCACTTGGTATTCGGTTTTGGCTCACAGTTTCGGGGGAAACAGTCTGTTGCAGCAGAGATGGCAGGACAGGGCAAGCCTTGGACAATCACTGCTGCTTCTCCTGATGGCCAGACTAGGAAGCAAAGAACTCCGTGGTGAACCAGAGGTTCCCCTTCAAAGGTCCATCTCCCACGAAACTCACTCCTCCACTACCTCCCAAAACATCACCACTACCTGAAAACCAACTATTTAAACACAGGAACTGGCAGAGGATATTTCACATCCAATCCACACCATTTATCTGTGATGCCGTTTAGAAGGCAGAGGCTCCATTTAAATGATCACTTAACAATGGTATAAATCCTTCTAAAGTTTTATGCTCACACACGCCTGACTCTCCGCTTTAACATGCGTGTGTGGCCTCTTCTCCTTTTAGAGAATGAGGCTCATTCTTTACATGTCTGTTTTATAAACCACTTTTTTCCATTTAATGCCACATCATTAAATATTCTGTGATATCATTTTCCAACACCACAGCAGGCACTCTATAATTGATTTAACCATCACAAGATTGTGTGTAATCTTGTTATTTTGGATGTTGTTGCCATGAACATTCTTATAACTGAATCTTTGTCCAAAACAATTAATTTCTTATGATAATTTCTGAATTGTGATTGCTGACATATATATTGCTAACTTGATTTCCAAACAAGCCGTATAGAGTCACCCCCCGGGTAGTGCATGAGGCTTGCTGTCTTGTTGCACTTTGCCAGAACTCTTGGCTTCACTTTTTGCTAATCTTTGCTTGTTTCCAAGTTTTGAACGATATTTCATGTTTTTCAACTTACTTTTTTTCATTGCTGGTAAGATCGAATCATGTCTTATATCAACTATTTGTATTTCTTCTGACAAAAATCAGATTTAATAAATGTAAATATAAAGTTGTGTATTTGTTTTCTGAAAGCTGAATAACTGTGCAATGGAGAACTTGGCTTGACGGCAGAGTTCGTGAAATTGAAAGGGGGAGAAACCCAAGAAGAAGGTGGCAGCTGTCTGCAAATCTTCAAACCCTTACCTTACATGAGAAGACTTGTGCTCAGTTCTGTTTTTTCTTCTAAGGAAAGAGGGGGACAAGCAGATGGAAAGTTGGAGGTTTTAGCTCATCATTTTTTCCCTTGTCTCGTGTATATACATGTGTAGTATGCAAGTGCACATACATGTATGTACAGGCACATGTGTGCAGATACATGCATGTGTACATATGTGTAGAAGTCCAAGGCTGCTGTTGGGAATCTCCCTCAATCACTCTCCACTGTATTCATTGAGGCAGGATCTCTCAGTTGAACCAAGGCCTTACTAATATATCTCACCTTTCTCTCCCACTAACTCTGGGGATCGCTGACTTTGCTTTGCAAGCTTCCAAGCTTTGAAAATTACAATGCAGGTACCCTCCACCCCTCTCCTATAGAATGGGCCCACTTTGTTACCCAGTACATCCTAGAATGTTGGTGATAGTCCCTGGTGCGCCTCCACTAATGGGAAACTGTGCCAACCATAGAGGTCTAGAAGGTTCAGAGTTGATCACACAACATAACACTGGGCTGAGGAAAGACAGGAATTCAAAATTCAATTTCAACTGAACACGTGTGACTTTGTCACCATCAGAAAGCTGAAAAAATCATTAACTCAAAACATTACAAGTTGGAGACCATCTGTGCCTTTAAAGCTACCATTTTTATAGCACCTAATCAAGAGATTGTAGTAATTAAGGTGATTTATTTTCACTCTGATCTAAGCACAACAATTTAAACTCACTTACTAGATTTTCAAATCAGTCAACTTAAAATATATTTATATTATATTATAAGCAAGATTGCTGGGACTGTTAAACTTTCAAGCAAATCATTTTTTAAAGCACAAAGTGGTTAGGAAAGTATGTGAAGAACTGCTTACTTAGCAGGCCTGCTAGTATTTGAATATACTTGGTGCTTAGCTTATGTGATGTGTGCTTTTAACACATAAACGATGTTATTTTACATTAAACGAATCTGTAAACATTCACTAAGTCAAATGTACCTCCCAAGGACAAGTTCTAATTTTCTAGTTATAGAAAATGTCCAGGAGATAAGATGAAAATGACAACATATTTTCACCTATCATTTAGAGATATTTCCTCTTTTGATTCACCCAATAACTATCAAATTTGTTCACTCTCTTTTAGATTAGAAACAGGACTATATTGAATGCATCTTTCAGCAACCCAGACCAGGGACAATTATTATTCAGGATAACAAACTTGATTCAGTAAGCCGTCAAAATGAGGCTTGAGTTTGGTTTATAAGGTTAAGCAGACACAAGGATTCTGAATCAATTAGCCAGATCAAAAGCTTTGATTCTCCATGCAACTCTGTGGAACCCGTGGTCTGGGTACATGTTCGTGGAGTACATTAGTGCTCAGTCTTTTCAATAGTCCGTGATGGTTTTCTTATTTTCATTTTTTCAAGCTCAGCATTTTAAGTGCTACCAGCCTCCACCACTGTGTTATATGATCTCGCTGATACTGCAGATAAAATATAGCCACAATTTATTTTGGTAATTTAATATGGTAAGAGTTTAAGAAAATCCTGGCTGTTCACATGCTATTTCAGGATGACGTGACCCACCCTGATCCAGGGAAATCTAGTTACACTGGGCCTGGTGTTCCTCCCCACCCCTGATTTGTAGTAACATTATTCTGGGCTATGTTTATCCCCCAAGAAAGCTGACAGCATTGACCAGATTAGGAAGGGAAGCCCAGTGTTCTGCATTGACTTTAGAATAAGTCTGACTTAGGTATTGGTTAGAATATATTTTTGGAAAGCCATATACGATTTTCCAACTCCCATTTCCAGTTTATGGAATTAATTATCTCTTATAGAAATTCATCCTAAGACTAGGTATGGGGGAAAGAGACTCTGCCTTGTTCGTTTTGGCCTGAAATGAATGCATAGCAGGCTGTATAGAAGTCCCAGGTGGTGGGCAACAGAGATGCCATCCAGACCTTCCCTGCTTTAGTTAATCCATCCTGATAAACATAGCTGAGAGTCTGTTCAATAGATCACAAAATAGTGGCAGGGAGCCACACAAGCCCTGATATTATACTTTCTCCAAATTATGTATTTTTTTTCCTAAAACACTATAACTCTTCTGGCTTTTCCATACCTTTGGATGTGCTACTGACTTTAGCATGAATATTGATCCAAGTGTTGTGTGGGTTGATGTGTTGCATGGTTTTTATCCATGTGGAGAAAAGAAACAGATGAATAGCAATCACAAAGATTTTTCTGAATACACAGGTGTCTTCTCTCAATACTTCTCTCAATACTCCCTCTGGTTTAGAAGGTCATCTCTGCCAGCTGATATTTTCCAAAGGACACAAAGACTGGTGAGAGGATGTATTCCCAGCTTCCCAAACTAGGGATCTACTTCTTCTTTTTAAAACATCTTACTTTGCTTGGGACAATGTTTCACTCACTCCATAGCCAAGGCTGGCCTAATAAACTTGGTATTTCCCACCTCTGCCTTCAAAGTGCTGGGACTACAGATCATTTATATACATATATACATACATACATACACAAATACATATATATATATCGCCATACCTGTCTCCTCATTTCTTCCTTTACTTTTCTCCCTTCTACGTCTTCTTTTCTTCTCCTCATTCTGCTGTTTTTGAGGGGGTGTAATATGTCAAGTGCTCTGTTGAGTGCTGGAGATGGTGAGACACTTTCAAACTAGTTCCTGCATTATGAAGAAACATAGCAGATTACAAGGATAGCATAAGGAATCCAGGACTGGAGTAAGAACACTATGAGTGCCAGGAGCCACCAAGGGAGACGAGTTCATGCAAGAAGGGCTTTATTAGCACCCATGGGTTGGTGGGTTGGATAGAAATCCTGTGTTCTTCTATTCAGCACCCCATCCCATCTCCCCCCCACCCCTGTTCCCTCCTTCATCCTGTGTTCATCAGCATCCTATACAAGCCAAGTCACTGGTCCCTTTCCAACCCTGGCTGGAATCCCTCATTAGAAGCAGTCATAAGGAGGAAGGTGTTGTAGCCTTAACCTCAAGAAAATGAGCTTCCCCAACACTGAATCTAAAACAATAGGAATCAGGAGACCAGGGAAAGCGCAGGGTCAGTTTCTCACTACCATCTCTGACTACCCTCAGAAAGTTATTCTCCATAAAACGAACGAACGCAGCTTTTATTTCCGAGGCAAGGTTGCGGTATGTAATTCAGGCTAGCCTCAAAGTTTGGACTCTCTTCTCTCCATCTCGCCTGTGTGCTGGGATTACAACCACTCACAGCTACGCGTGGCTTGTGCACACCCTTCCCAAGTGACTTGCCATGTATCTCTGCAACCTGTCTTGACTCAATGATGGGTGAAGTATTTCTCACCCATGGGGATTTCTGCCTTTTCTTTTTTTGGACCAGCTGACCCCTTGCTGCAAAATCCTAAACTTATTAAGTCAACAAAACAGACTGTCACATACCGTTCCTCATCTTTGATCTTCTTTTCTAAACAATCCAAGCTATAAAAAAAAATAGAACTGTGGTGATCCAAGTATTCTTCTATTAGAATAAAAAATTAAAGAATAGAAGCTAGATTAATTCCTCTCTGAACTCTTACTTCAAAGTCAAGGAGAAGCCTCACTGAGTAAAATGCTTGTTTCATAAGCCTTAGGACCTGGGTTTGGATCCCCAGAACTCACTAAAAATCTAATTACTGTGGCATATGTCTCTCATCCCAACACTAGGAGGTTATAGAAACATGAGGGTCCAAGGGGCGCCCACTGGCCAGCCTTCCTAATCAAAATGGCGTGTTCAGTGCTTTGTGAGACTATGTCTCAAAAAAAAAGCTGGAAAAGTGGTTGAGAAAAGACATCCTGACCTCTGGTCTCTATACATGCCCATATGGGTGAGTGCACTTGCGCACAAGTATTTATGTCGGTATACAACACATATGCACATGCACATGCACATGCACACACACATACACACATTCTAAATAAAGAAAAAAGAAATAACTGCTTATTCTATGTCTTAAAACCAAAATGATTTACCTTATTGACAACTTTTTTTGTAGTTACACACCAAATGAGCAGATGCTTCTACCCACCCTCCAACGGGTGGGAATGGCTTATCTGTGCTGTGTCTGGGCTTCCTGGGGTCTGCGGGTTTCATGGAACTACATGAAGATCTCTGTCCTTCCTTCCAGAGTTAATCTTCCAGAATAGACTAAAGAACGAATGGTGTAAGCCCAAGAACTTGATGCTTATTTGCATTTCTCACAGAGACCTTCTCACCCATACCTTCTGTGACTAGCCAAAGCGTTTACCTTCCAAACACATTCTGTGCTTCCTTGAGTGAACCCGTGCATGCCGCTGGAGCATGTGAACTACTTCTTCCATCACGCTCTCACGCTGGTAGAAGCAAAACCTTTCTCTCTTCCTCATAGTCCTCCCCCTTCCACCTTCTCCACTTTCCACCAGATTCTGCAGAATCCACAGAACTTCTTGGGTTGTTTCCTTGGAAAAATCACAACCACTCTGTTATCTTCATTGAATGTTTTATAGACATTTTTGAAATTCCTTCAGTGTATGTCCTGACATCTCACCTAAAACCTGATGATGTTTTGCTCGGTTTTCAGCTGAAGCTGACAGTCCAAGGTCAATAATTGCTCAAATATATCATCAGATTGGTAACATAGCCACTCCGTAGGAGATATGTACAGGTTGCTTCCCTGGTCTCTCTCCATATCACTCCCATAGTAGGATAAATACTGGTGAATATACAGAGTGTTATTTAAAATGTATATGGGGTGAAGAGATGACTCAGCACTTAAGAGTGAGTTCTGTTCTTTAAGAAGACATGTTCCTAGCACCCATGTCAGATAGATCACCACCTCCGGTTCGCTCTAGCTCCAGATCTCACTGTGCACATCTGGACTGTGTATGTAACAGAAATCACATGTGTATGCAGTTATACATGCTCATATATACACAATTTTAAATGATTTCTAAAAAATAAAATGTATCCAGTTATGAGATGATACCTTGTTCCTGTGTGTTAATGGTGCAAGAGAAATGCCACCCTTCCAAGATGATGTCACTGGGTCCCATTGCCATCTCTGTTCTCCCACCTCCTGAACTCCCTGATGCTTTCTTTATCTGCTGGATCCTTGTTATGTATTTTACCTTCAACTCCTCATCCATTGTTCTGTCTTTTTAATTTTTATTTACTTTTATGTATATGAGTGTTTGGTCGGTGTGTATATCCACTCCAGTGTGTGACTGAAGCACACAAAAAGTCAGAGGAGACTATTGGATCCCTGGAACTGGAGTTACGGATGCTTGTGAGCTGCCATGTGGGTGCTGGGAACTGAGCCTGGGACCTCTGCAGGGGCAACAAATGCTCTTATCCTCTGACCGTCTCTCCAGCCCCAGACTCCCATCATTGGTTACATCTGTGTTTGCATTCTAGTTCATCTCCCCATTGACTGCTCCTCTTACAATGTGTGTGTGTGTGCGTGTGTGTGTGTGTGTGTGTGTGTGTGTGTGTGTAATGGGCTGTGAACCCAATCCTAACCCGTATTGTTGGGAATGCTACAATTATCCCAATAAGAATAATTTGCTTAGATAAAGGAAATTGATCCTGGTAATACCCTACCCAAGCAACCAGGAATCCATTTTTTTCATCTATTCAGAAAACTAACTTATAAAATCCAATCTAGGGAGTTGAAGGGAGGAAAAAGAAGAGATGAAGAAAATGGGCATTAATATCATATTTCCCCAGAGTGAGTGCCTTGGGCAGTTATCTCTGCTGAATTCCCCTCCACCATGCACACACTTAAACTAAATTGTATTAGGTCCTCCCCCGCCCCCTTCACTTCTTCAGGTTGACCCCAAATGTGCCCCTCACCCAGAGTTCCTGCACTCACTCTGATTTTCCTCAAAACGTTTGGATCATAATTCACCCAGATTATTGGCAATTTTCTTTCCTTTATTGCATGATTTCTGTCTGCCCCTGGGTGGTTTTGTTTTAATTAGAAGAAAAATAGAACGGAAAAGTTTCAATTGTAAACACACACGGGGGTTCTGTTGGCAACTCTGAGCTTGGCAGAAGGAAGGCCTGTGGTCAGCTTAGCTGTACTTTATTGGCTCACAAACAAGAACAATTTTGAAGGAAATTAGAAGACATTTTTTAAAGTGACAATTTTCTCCATCAGGTAGATTACACTACTTCCTGTTATTTTATGATACTGATATTTCACTTATACATTTTTCTCCAGCTCCCATAAAATTTTCCATCTGGAGTGAACTTTTCTAATCGCTTTGTAAGCCGCTGGATTTGACATCTCCTTTCTGCTCGCTCTTTCTTTCTTTCTTTCTTTCTTTCTTTCTTTCTTTCTTTCTTTCTTTCTTTCTTTTCTTCTTTCTCTTTTTTCAAGTGTCAATTTCCAGGAACCTCTATCAGATACCAGCGAGCGAGCGTAAGCTTACAATAGCTAAAGAGCTTATGCATTTAGAAAGCTAGCCCTGCAGGACAGAGGTGGGGTAGAAACCAGACTCAAACACTGAAGTTACCTTTGCCTGAAACCTTAGCTCAGGCCTCCACCAGCTTACAACGAAAATCCTTCAAAATTAAGAGTCGTAGGGTTTCCAGCTGATAGACATTTTCCACACAGAGGATGAAAGCACAGGTCCAGCCCGGTTTTCTTTCAAAGGGGAGGAACCGGCAATTGGCTGTGGTTGTGGGCAAAGGGAGGGGGATAAATGCTCTCTAAAAGCTTAAATTGTACCAAGCAGATCTTTTCCTGACCCCCTCTCCCAATGGAACTGTAAAATCTTCCCAGGCAATGCGAAAGAAAGAGAACAAAGGCCGTGGTATCGCATGGATGAAGTTACAGGCTGATTACAAGTCACGTGGTGAGATTTTATTACTGCGGGAACAAGATGGGAAACGTTTCTCTGCGGAAGTTCTTTCCTGCCCCTGGATTACAGTGGAGTGTTTCTTTCGTTTAGACCATGTGACCTGTCAGTAGGCTTCCCTCCGCTCACCTTTGTTAACTGGCCATTCAGTGGTGTAACTTCGCCCCACTGTTGGCACACCTGCCCTCCCTCTACCCTGTGCTTGTTCCGGGTGTTTTACTGCCATTTGAAGAATTTGAACAGCATTCCATGAGATTTTGTATAAAGAGACTATGGGGAGGGTACTAAATATTGTTTAGTAGAATTTTTAATTAGGAAAGCGAGAGATGAGAGTCCCAAATGGTGGAGCACTTCCTGTGTCCGGATGAAGTACTTCCTATGTCCGGATGAAGTACTTCCTATGTCCAGATGACGTACCTTTTTAATTCCACATGAAGCACTTCCTGTGTCCTGATGAAGCACTTCCTATGTCCAGGCAGGTGCCAGCTAGTTGTCACAGGAGGGAAGGCATGTGTGGGTCTTGATGGACCCTAACTGTGAATATCCAAGGACACAGAAAGCTGTACACAAGCCCCAAAACCTTTGGTGGGGAGGGTGGTCTGGCACTTAAGGACTAATGGCCTAACTGTTCTCCAGCATGGGTTTGGGGACTGTCATCCAGTGTTCATAGTACAAGCTAAGGTGCTGTGAACATTTAGACAATTCTCTAGATTATTCAAACCAAAGAAAGACTCCAGGGGAAATAGAGTATTCGTGGTGGTTTCCTTCCCGATGCACTTGATCGCTCATTTACTGAGATCAGATCAAGAATGCTGCAGGGCAGAGTAATTATGCAGTTTGTATTTCTCCACTGAGTGAATGAATTATGGAAATAATAGGATTCTATTTTTATTGAACAATTTCCTTGAGTCCATAGGCCCTCCACACCTAAAATGAGAGGTGTTACATTGAACACTTTTCTCCAAAATATTTTACACAAAACTTCAAACGTGCCCAGCTGTTTGAAGACTCCTGGCTTGCTTTCTCTCCGATAAGGTTTTACAAAAGCAGATCCACCTCCTGGCATGACAGTGTAGCCAAGGGATCATCCATTCTGGTTATAAAAACTCAAAACTGAGGGGGTCCCCCCCCCCGAGAATTAAAATGATCTCTAAGAGAAACACATCAAAAGATAATTAGCTGGAGAATGGTTGAACAAAAGAGAGTTAACATTGTGTTAAGGAAGTTGCATACTGGTCTATGAAATTATAATAAATTATCCGTTGCTTTTAAATATCTTACCATTGCTTTGAACGGTGTGTGAATTCGTTTTGTTACTGTAACAAATAGCTGAGATAACCTAGTAAAGGGAAAGATTTGTTTCTGGATTAGGTTTCCCTGTTCCCCTTTCGGCCTGAGGTTAGGGAACTCCTGATGGAGTGACTGGTGGAGGAAGCCACTCCCCTCAGTGCCTGGGCAGAAGGAAAGAGGAGAGAAAGTCAACCTTTAAGGGCTCCCTTAACCTCAGACCACTTTTGGGGTCTCCCCTTTACTCTCTCCCTGCCACTTCCCAATCACACCATTCTGAGGAAAAGGCCCGGGATGTTCAGGCATTTGGTAGGCCTGCCAGATCAAACCTACAGCAGGGGAGACCCAGCTGTGGCAATCTGGCTTTTCTATGTCTTTCATTCCATCCATTAGAGTCTTGGTTGGGGCTTTGCATTTCTGGGATGATGGATATAACTAAAACCAGGGAATATGCAAGGATCAGGGACCGGGTACATTTCGTAGAGCTCTTTATAAGATTATCTTAAAACGTTTGTTCTCCTCACTGATGTCAAGCGTTCTGATCTCCCTAACTCCTGCATTAGTCTAATTTTCCAAAATTATGTGTGAACAAAGGACAAACTCCCTCCTGCTCTTATCCAAATTATGAAAGCAATTTGTTTGCAGTCGGCTGAAGCTGAGATATGTTAAATCCAACCACAAAGGCCAGAACCAAGTGGAAGTCCACTGGGTGAGAACGTGAAGCTTCCTGGTAGAAGGACTGTCTAACAGGAGTGAGCTGAGAGATTTGCCTGGCCAACCAATCTTAAGCACACACACAGTGCTGGTACAGACTTAGAGAAAAAATCAAGAAGGTAGATTTTCTTTTGTCTGCACAAGGAAAACTTAACATCTGAACCAACTGTAAGCACGTTTACACACACCGTCTCACAGTGCTAAAACTGCTACATTGTTTTGCAACAGAACTCTACAAATTTCTCTCATCCTTACTCAATGGCCTTCTTTACGTGTGCCCCATACCCATGGCAATCTCGGTTCTCCTCTCTTCTTCTGTGAGTTCGCCTAGGTTAGGTCCCTCATATAAGTAGACTTACACAGTATTTGCCTTTTGGGGACTCGGGGTACATGGGTTTCGAGAGTCTGTGTATTGTGGCACATGTCACAATTCCTTCCTCTTTAAGGCTGAGTAACATTCGGTCATACGTCCATACTACAGCCTGTCAAGCACCTGCTGATGAACTTTTGAGTTGAAACTGAGCTGTGGATGAGCGACTGCGTTGGTTCATGTTTCCCTGCTGTGAATACTCCTGTTGTAAGCATGAAAACCAAAGCTTGTATTCCAGGCCTGGCTTTCCATTCCTCTGGCTATCTACCCAGATGTGGCCTGTTGTTATATGGTGGCTTTACATTTAACTTCTGAGAAATCACCAAACCATTTTTTCCCCAGAGTTGACAATATTTTATGTGATTGCCATGAAAAGCAAATGCTGTTCTTATATTTTATGTCAGCAAGAGCAGGTTGGAAATATGGATCCATACTGAAGTTTCCAAGAAATGACCTAGTCTGTTCCAAGGGGTATGTGTAAATACTTAGATTTTTTTTTCAAAATTCAGACATCTGCATCATTAAATTCTATCATCTATTGTAGGCAAATGAAAGGAGTGAAACCCTGTTTATTGACCAAATTCAAGGTTCACACATATGGAAATCCAGGTTATAATACTAGAGAGCTAATATTTAGACAGAAAGCCATAAATAGAACACGCCTTTTATGTGTATTAACCCTGCCTTGGTCCTCCTCTGCATCTGGTGTTCCCTTCTGAAAAGCCTAAGAATTTGAACAAGTTCAATAGTCTCCTTGCATAGTCTGTTATCCCAGTTACACGGTAGGTATGGTGGGAGGCCAGGAGGTGGCAAGGCATTGATATGGACTCAGAACTTACAAAGTTCCCAGCGCTGCTCATGACACACAGTGAAACTGAATTTTAGATAACAACAACAAAAAAAAAAATGTGTTAGGTTAAGTATGCTTTGCTCAACAATGGAGACATATCTATGCTAAAACACTCTACAGTGTTGATCTAAAACTTGAATTTAAATGTATGTCTTCTTCCTTTTTTTGTTCACTAAACTGAGGACACCTAGGTAATTCACAGTCCTGTGCAGGCAGGAGAGGCAATCCAACAAAACTACGGTGTCACTAGGGGGTGCTGTAAAAAAAAAATGAGAGTGCGGCCATTCTGGAAATGAAGAGCCCCTCTACCACACTACAGAGCAGTGAGGACCACAGGGCTGACTGTGCAGCAGGTTTGATCATCATAATGCTCCCACTCCCTACTCCTCCTCCCCACTCCCAGAAGTGGTGAGCACCAGCTAAGCAGCCAGGTTCCTGGCATACAGCCAGGCTCAAGTTCAACAGTCCAATCCACCAAAGCAAAAGCTATAGCTGGCTGGTTGGACACTGACCACAGCAACCACAAAGGGAGAATGGACCAGCTTCCAAGGACATCTGAGATTTCTAGGTACCCTGCCAAAGAAAGAATGGTAGATATTGGAAAGCAAAGGGTCTAACAGCTCAGGCCAGAACCTTGCTGAATCTTATTGTTACGGCTCATTGATTACCCCTACCACCATGCATACATACACAAACACATACACAGACTCCCAGGGAACATCCCTGGATAACTAGACTTCTCTAGATCAGAAAAGAAAAGAAAAGAAAAGAAAAGAAAAGAAAAGAAGTTGCTCATGGACTCTCTGCAACTTTCCAGAGTAGCTAGCTGCCTGTTCTTTCTCTGTTGTCCTTTATAGTTTGCTTTCCAACCTAGACATCATCAACTTGGGCACCTCACACAGACCCCCCAGTCTTCCAGGTATCAAAGGAAACACTTCAAAGTTAAAGACATCAACATATTGATTCCAAAAACAATAAAGGCAGCCAGTGCCAAAAACTACAGTACAGATAAGTCTTAATGAATACCAACTATCTGTTCTGAACATAACGTAGTTTGAAGAATTCCCCTTTCTGTATTCTGAAGAGAAATACAAGACTTGAAAAGCAAATGATCACTTCATATCGTGCCTCTGGCTCCAAACTTCATTCGCCCTCCCCCAGAAGCTCCAGAGCTTGGAAAAGGGGGTACAGAATGTCTGAGACGCTACCCACCCACTACACATTTCCTTAGAAAACATAAAACCCATAGGCAGTCAGAGTGACATGACTAAGCAGGCTGAACATTTAGTGCACCGGGGTCTCTCTCATTAGAGGAAAATAACATAAAAATATAAAACCAGAGGCTTATAGAGTGATCCGAGCCACATGCTGGGCACAAAACCCCAGGCTTTGGGTTTATCCAGCAGAGGACAAATACTGGCCGGCTAGTGTGAAAATGGCAAGCAGTGCTTTGCTAAAATTTATTATTCTTGGGAACAAAAGCAGAAAGTGCACAAAATGGGTTTTAAAAAAAATATTTAAGCCTGATCAACTCTCCGTCTAAAGGGCCGAGAATTTATGGTAATGGAGCAGAAAACAATTGCTCAGAGGACTTATAATCCTGTCCATGTGCAGTGAATGCCTAGATGATGGGATTTGAGGGTTCTGGACAAGCGCTTCCGCTAGCAGACCACGTGTGCCACATGGTGAATTAACAAAGGCATATATGAAAATTTATGAGAAAGAGAACACACACTCGAGCACACACACACACACACACACACACACATACACACTTTGATATGCCATTTCATTGAAGTTTGTATCTTTGTTCAGAAGTCTTGCTTTATAGTAATGTTAGTCAATAAGACAACTGGAGGATAGTTGTGTTCAAAATCCTTTTTTGCTATTGGAAAATTAGACGCAATTCTGTAGCCAAGCCACCAGCAATGTTGGTTAGCTTTTGTGTAGTAATTTGTCATTAGAAGTTGATTCATGAGCCAGGTTTGGTCCTGGAAGCCTGACCACATTGACATGGGAATGAAGAAAAGGAAAGACATCTGTACAGAGAAGCTGGGGTCAGGTGGGGTACGCTCACTTTGATGGAGTAGCACCAACTATCACCAACCCAACCCTGAGCCCCAGCATGTTTATTCTGTACAACTCAGGGGAAGGATTAGCTAGGAGAAAGGGGTTGTTAGCTCAGGCTCCCTAGAGGGTTTCTGTAGGTAAGCAGTCTTAGGCTGCAAACATCCAGAAGGAAGTTACAGTTATTATACTGATGAGACATTTTTAACCACTCATACTGGGACTAGAGGAAGGCCCAGCCTGGGCCATTCCTGACTCTGACCTGAGAAAGGCTTTGCCAGTTTCCCATGGGTCCAAGGCACTGCCCTTGTCAATGATACACATTCCCCCAGAGTTCCATCCAGTTCTTACACTTCCCAAAGGACTTCTGGAGTTCCCCCCCGCCACTTCTTTGATTATCAGGATATGCATGTTGAGACAGACATTATTATTGCCATTTTGTGTTTGAACAAAACAACTATTTCTCCAGACTCATTTCACTACATTCCTCCTATCTCTGCTTTCCCATTTCTCCAACCAACTCATCTCTCTCCACCACTCTCATCTCCCTGACGAAGTTACCTTTTAGTGAAGGGCTGGTTCCCTGTGGATTCTTTGAACCTGTTAAATCTCAGTTAAAAGCATGAGGAAACTCTGTCCGACCTTTCTGAACACATGCATCTTCTTTTCTACACCACCACATGTTCCTTCCTGTGTGTCCCCTAAAATAGCATTATTGCACTTGGCGGTAATAACTTCCTTTGTGGTCTGTCTTCTCCACTAAGTTTTGGATCCCAAAAAGGAAGAAATTATGCCCGGTGCTGAAAAGATGTAGGTGCTTAAGAAAATATCTATGAAACGGATGAAAAGGGCAACTTCCCTAGGTTCACAGCATGCAACTGTCACAGGAGGAACTCATGTCCTTGTCTCTATTAAGAGTCATTTGTTGGTAAGGCTGATTAACGTGTATGTTTATTTATAAAAAAAAAAGAGTGATAGCTACATTGATGACCATGAAGAATCTTCAGTAAAGTCAATAATCGTTGAAAGCCTAAACTCATTACATAATGTTGGGATGTCCCACCAAGCTGTTCAGGACACATTAAGTCACACTCTGACCTCATCCCTATGTAAATGTATCTCCAACATGGAAGACACACCATGCAGTCCAGACATTAGCTGCCATTGACCTTAAAAGGAATCAAACTCAACTTGAGTTCAATCTCTTTCCTAAATTAAATATCATGTGCTAATGTAAGAACAACACAGCTGGCTCACGTACCAAATTCTGTGGAGTCTGAACACGTGTGCTCATCCCTCAACATGGTGACAGGTGTTCTGATGTGGCCAGGCACAACCAAATTAGTCAACAGTTTCTACTAGTATCAAAGGCATCTTTAGCGTGAGTATTTATCTGTAGCTGTGATATCATCTCTTTTGATTTATGTTGGTCATCCTCTGTGAATGCACCATGTTTGCCTAAATTAACATCTTCCCATCAGCAGTGTTCTGGCCGAATCTTCCTTATTCTCCCTAATGAAACAGAAACACAGGATTTTTTTTTTTTAAAAAAAACCTTATCCTTTCTCATTAGTTTTCAGTCCAGTTCAACAACAGTTTTCTCCCTCATCCTTGTTTCTTTCCTGTGGTTGTGAAGAAGCATCCTGACAAAAAGCACCTTCTTCAGGAGAGAGGGGTTTACTTTAGCTCACCATCCCAGGTTACAGACCACTGTCACAGGAAAGTTGGGGGTATCAGGAACTTGCAACAGCTGGTCATCTCACAGCCAAGGCAAGAGCAGAGAAAAATGAACAAATGCGTACATGCTCACTCCCTCACTTCTGCTAAGCTCCATTTCTCCACTATGGTACAGGTCAGGACTCCCTGCCTACGATATGGAATTACCCATGGGACTGCATCCTCTCAAGCTGGTTAGCTTAAGACTATCCCCCGCAGCCCTGCCCACAGGCCAACCCAATATAGGCAATTCTTCAATGAGACTCTCCTCCTTGTTGATTCTAGGTTGTATCAAGTAGACAATTGAAAGTAACAAATATTTCACTTCGTAGTGGAGCCCAGTTGACTCACTTTGAATAGAGGAGTTCACCTCAACTCTGCTTTCACACGTGACAGACTTGTGTCTAACTACAGGGTCTACCACCCAAAACAAGGTCGCTAATAGGGAATGACCTTGAATCTTCCCTTCAAATCTGAGCTAGAGAGGTCTGAGAACGAACTTACTTTCTCCTGTGGGAAAGAAATGGCAGGTCTCTGTTTCCTTGAAAGGGAGAAGCATTCCATTCTACTCCTGGGAAAGAAAAAAACAAAAACAAAAAACAGGAGAAAAGTGGTGTGACTTTTCTGTCCTTCATTCATTTCCTGAGTGTAAGAGTGACGCCCCAGATTGGCAGGATGGAGGAGGGACCTGAACACAATGTCTGTGCCCCTCCCTGCAAACTCTAGGCACTTCCATGACTACTCAGCTCTCCCTGGTGATCAGCAAACTTGGTCAGGAGCACAGCCAGCCAGTCTCAGGATGCTGCCAGCAGCTGGGGAAAGCAGCTTAAAAGGCCCTGTCCTCTCAGCCCTGTTTTCCAACCTTCTGTTTTGGGTGGGGGAGGGGCTGACTGCTCATTTATCTTATCCCACTGTCCATCTGGCCCAAAACTCAAAAGGAGACAGGGGATGATTAATTACCAAATGTCAATGAAGGTCTCATTTTCTTCTTCTCCTCAGGGCTTTTTGGCTGGTTGAACAGCCTACCTCTTAATAACCCCCTTAAAATATAATAAAAATTAGAATGCAGGCATTGGTAATGTCACCCGACATAGTCTTAATTCTGGTGTTTCCAGGGCTGATCTTGGGCTAAACAAATTAATTACTTTCGAATCAGCTCTCTCATTTCAAACCAGAACCAAATAGCTACTTCCTTCTATCCTGCCAAGAACACAGTGAGTTCATTACGAGCTTCTAACATGAGATCTGCTATAGACAGATGGGTCTCTGTTGGAATATTAGTTTTGTCACAAACAAACTTAAAGATGCCCTCTCCAAGTGTCCATAAAGATAAAGCCAATAAGAGAAATGCGTGTGTTACTGTATACGGATGTGACTTTTTCCCAGAAGAGAAATATTATTGTCTGAAGCAAACACCCTAGGTGGTTCAGGTTCCCTAAACACAGTTCATCTACTTCTGTTGTTTTTCTTGAGACCTGCTTCTATGGCAATACCAAGAAAACTGGTAAATTCCTTTTGGATTGTAAGGAAAGAGAAGCAACATAGCTGACACCTGCCCCAGAAATAAATGCACCAATGATGTGTGATCGTCCATCCATTCAAGCTCGTAGCTTGTCCCTTGAACCCGCCCCCCAGGACAGTCTTGGTTATTTTCAGCTCACACTAACAAATCCAAGAGCTCTTGGTAGTCTAGATAAAGAACAAACGCCGGCCAAGTGGGGTCCCTTGTGTTTGAACAACCACCTTTGAAAAGGTAGCAGTGTCCCTTGCATAGTTTCTCCTCCTAGAAACTGAACTGAGTAGTGTTTTGGATTCCTTTATTCTGCCTCTTGGGCAAACTCCTCTTCCCTGGCGGCTTCATTCTCTCTGCTTGTCATCACTTCCTATTCTACAGACGGAATAAACTCTCCTTTGTTGCTACTATTTTGAGCTCCCTCCTTATCTCAGGACCAATATTTGTTCCTTCCTTGCTCAGAAGTCTTAGCATCAAGTTGGAAATCCCTAGACATCCTGGAGCCACCCGGCTGAATCCCAGGAGTGCTAAAAGGGTCCTTTCTCTTTCTTGATGGTGTTTTCAGTTTCCCTTCTAAAGTTCAAATACTGAAGACAAAAGAGTTATTTCCTCTACATGGGCTCAAAGAACATTTTTACCCTAACAAAATGTTATATTCAGTTAACAGAATGGGCTAGGCGTTGTAAAGCATCAACATTAAGAAATAGGAATTTCAGGGCTAGAGAGATGGTTCAGGGGTTAAAAGAACTTACTGCTTTTGCAGAAGACCCAGACTTGATTCCCAGCATCCATATAGCAACTCACAAACACCTCTAACTCCAGTTTCTAGGGATCCTATTCTTCTTCTGGTGTCTGTGGGTTCTGAGCACACACACAGTACATAGGCATACATGCAGGCAAAACACTCATGCACATAAAATAAAATGAATAAAATTAAAATAAAGAAATAGTATGTCTTCAGTATTCATTTAAACACAGGACTAATCCCATTTCCATGTGACCAGATGGTTGACTGAGAACTGTTAGTCTTTTTTAGGTATCTTCCTGATACCTGGTGTTATCTACGTAAAGGAGGGGAACCTTTCTATCCCCAACTATCGATAATATTTCCCATGAAAAATACAGCAGAGTACAGCCATGCCTTAACAAAGTTAGCGTTTCCCCCACCAAGTATCTGTTTCTACCAGATACACCCAAAGGGTAGACACAAAACAGCCATACAATTTCATACAGCCGAAGTTCCTACACCATGGGGATTCATCTAGCATGTCAGTATAGATTATTCAAATTACCAGCTTTCCTATATCAGGTTATTGTTTTGTTTTGTTTTGATGCTAGAGCTTGGCAGGGCCTATGTGCGCTAGAGTTCTCCATCACTGAGCTATATCCCCCAACCCTTCAGATCTAGTCCTAAGTGAGTCTTAAGAAGCCCTGTGCAAAGCCACCCCTAGCTTGTCAGATGCACAAGGTAGTTATCTTTGCAGAATATTGGAACCCCAGGAGAGTACTGACCAAATCTACACTAGAGAGACATGCAGTTACAAAGTAGGGACCTAGTCATCTTTCTTTTAGAAATAATGGATGTCCCATAGTAAAGGGGGGAGGATTTTATTTACATACTTTCACTCTTAATACATTCTTGGTGGTGAAGATTCCATGTATTGTTTTCTGCAAAATGGAGTCCTGGTGTGCTTAAATAACTTGATCTCTAACAGTGTTTTAGGTCCAGTACCTCTCAACCTTCTTCCTTCATATCCTAGAAAATAAAATGTGCAACATGCACAAGCAATCTCCAGCTCCTGGCAGATGAGCAAACTGAGCCTCACTACTTGGGTTGTACTTTCCCTTGTTAACACAGGTGGAAGTAACCTGAGCTTTAAACTGCGTGTTTCTATCCTGATTTCTAAAATAGGACCCAGAAGAGAACTCATAAAGTGTTCTCAAAAAACCAAAAGGCTGCTGACCCCATATGTCTCACTTTGTTATTGCTATGACAAAATGCCTGGCAAGAGTGGTTTAAGGAAAGAAAGGTCCATCCTGACTTACTGTTCAAAAAGATACAATCCAACCTGGTGGGGAAGGCGGAGCTGGAGGCAGCTGGTCAGATCGCATCCATAATCAGGAAACCAAAAACAGTTAACAGTGGTATTCAGCTCACTTCTTATTTAATTCAGTCAGGGATGCATCCCCATGGGATAGTACCACCCATATTTAGGGTGAATCTCCCTTCTTCCAATTAGCCTAATCTATATAATCTGTCACACCTGTGCCCTGAGGTTTGTTTCCATGGCATATTAGTTACTATTCTGTTGCTGTGACAAAACACCATGACCCAGGGTGACCCACAGAAGAGTTACTTTCATTTATAGCTTCATAAATGGCTGAGAGTTCATTACAGTGACCAGCAGGCATGGCAGTGAAAACAGGAAGGTGAGAGAGAGCACATCTGCAGTGGCAAATGTGAAAAAGTCAACCAACAGTAAGTAAGCTAAAGCTAAGAACTCTCAAATCCTTCCCCCACTGACAGACGTCCTCCAGTGATACTGTGTCACTGCCTCAAACAGGGCCACCAACTGGGAACCAAGTGTTCAAGTGTCCAAGTGTAGGAGCAGGGACAGACATTTCTCATTCAAATCACTACACATGGTGAGTCTAAATCCCATCAAGTTCACAATGAAGATTAGCTGACCCAGCTCCACAAACAAACAGAGGGTAAGGCTTTTGACAGAGATCATGTTTGTCTTTTGACATCATGTTCTGAAGCTTGAAGATCCACACTATCCTATCTTCCAACCATGCAGACCAAAAACTGGATTTCTACTACAGTTTTTAAACAGTGGTTTTCTAAGTGTAATTCCTGAAATAACAATAGTGTTGCCTAGAAACTTATTAGAAATGAAACTCCAGACCTATTGAATAAAAAATTCTGATGATAGGTCCCTCCAGGTATTCTAAGGCACACTAAAATTTAAGAACAACTTAATTTCACCTCCAGTATCTTGATAATTCCTGACCTTATTGGTCCAATCAGTCAGCGAGGGTCACAAGGTCTGAGTTATTAGTAGCAGTATTAAACTTTGCAGGAAAGCAAAAGAACCTTTTCCATTCTTGGGGTGTTAGAGACACAGGCAGCCAACACTAAGCAATTTGAATTAGCATGCAGTACCATGATTCACTGTGGTGTCCAGGCACATGTGGAGACCCATGTGGCTATCCCATATGGTTCACAGATATCAGTCCATTCTAATTCAGGTGTGCAGAGAAAATGCATATTCAAACACCACTTCAAACTGTGCGAAAGATCAACGGATCGCTGAACAACTATGGCAGCCAACAGCTGGCCTGACGCTAATCCCCTAGAAATGGAGTGGTTCTGGTGGAGGAGCAGAGAGGACGCAGAATGAAACACAGAATCACAAACAACTCCAGCTTTTTACATGTTATTGCCTCTGGCTGCAAACCAAATGCTTGCGTGCTCCATGTGGGAAGTACTTTGGGTCACGAATCAAGCCATGTTTGTGCCCAAAGATACCAATCTCCACATTAAAAGATTCCAACCACAGGGTTTGGGCAGAGAGCATTGTGGGCCAGTGGGTGCAAGAGATAAGAGCTGAATTTTGGATGTGCATCATGGGTAGAAGGGGTTAAAGGTTATAGTAGGTCTACAGAACACTGGTTGTCAACCAGCCATCTGTGAGTGGCTTCTGTGCACGCAAAACTTAACTTGCGGGAGACGGGGGTTGGTAGAGCAAGGCTCTCTTCTGAGAAAGCCCAAAGGAACGGGATGCCAAGAACAGCAAATAAACAATCAGAAAGCACAAAAGGCAGAAACATGTAAATACAGATGAAAATGTCTTAATGAGCAAACTTATCCAAGAAGTGACTAAAACCAGAGCATGTTAACAAAGGAAAATAGAATAGAGTTGGAAAATCCATGAGGGTGAAGGATGACAAATGGTAGAAAGGAAAATCAAGTGGGGACTATTGATGGCAAGAAAGACAAAGGACTTAAAGACAAATCACACTGCACAAGCCAGCTCTTAAAGGAGAATAGGCGTGGTTAGAGAATCAGGAGCAGGAGGTTGAATGCTGTTACCCAAGCCTTTCTCTTTCTTTCTCAGACATTCAGAAGTCAATGAGATTGTTGATACAAAAATACTAAGATGGAACTCATACCCGCAGATAGCTTCTTGCTGTAGTGTCATGTATGAAGAAATAGAGAAGGAAAGGACCTCAGCTCTGTGGGAAGGTCAGTCCTCCTCCACCCTCATGCTGAAAGCCAGATCTCAGCATCTTGCTTTGTGGTTGAGGGACGGAGATGAGGGAGATTGAGGAAATCCCACAGGGGAGAGGAAACAGGCAGAGAGGAATTGTCATCAGCACCCAGGGCTCACAGGTCTTCTTAGCCCTAGCTACCCATGGTGTCACTAACAATAATGAGTCCAGATTAATTGGAGTTTAATCTCACCCAGGTAACAGGATTGTTGGTCCTTTCCAAAAGTCCCTCAGACACTTCACTGAGCAGACACTAACCAAGAATACTGGCACCGAGAAAACCACAGAGGATCACAGATGAGCTAAGATTAAGAATCTTGGAACCGGCACAATATTGAGTTGGAGACAACTTCCTTCAAAGCCGACTTTCTGTAGGGAGAAAGAAATACGCATGCTTAGGGCAAGAGACAGACAGCGTTTCACACGTGAGGTGTCTGCAAAGCCATGTTAGCAGGTGTGTCTTCGTGAGCCGCTGCTTCAAGCAGGGAAACCAGGATGGAGATCTGGGAAATGTTGCTTCCGTGAATTATAATGATGGGATGAGTTAAGGCTCAAAGAAATTGAAGATGAGTGAATGCCAGTGTAAAGGCTGAGGTGGCCCCAGGTTAACAGAACATTGGCATCTGTTGTCTTCCTTCCCCGTCTTTCTCGTAAGCTCAGCCTCGCATTTAGTACCTTAGCTTTCACTCCAGACTTTCCCCCAGAGAAATCCAATCACCTTTCCTGGCTTGACTTAAAACTTGAAGTGCTATTTTTCTTGGTATTTGCTCTCTTTCAGGCTGGATACATCCTCCCGTCTTGTTCCCGATTACACAAATGCCTCAAATCTTGCTTACCCAAACCAATAAAACTATACTACATCTGGCATGGTTTGAATTGGGAAAGTTCCCCATAGGCTCAGGTAGTAAACACTTGGTCTCTGTTGTGTGGCGCTGTTTAGGGGAGGTGATGCGGGTGGACGTGTGGGAGGAAAGGTTTTGAGCAATCATAGCCTGACCCCACTCTCAGTTCACTCTCTCTGCTCTGTGATTAATGAGAGCGTCTCTCAGATCTCTACTCTGGCTGCCTGTGTCCTGCCTTCCCGACCACCATGTTTGGGCTCTCACTAGAACTGAAAGCCCAAATAAACCCTTCTGTAAGGTGTTGCAATGTATTTCCTATCCGTTCACATTGAGGCACTGAGAGGCCAGTGATTGGAGGGGAGAGAGGAGGAGGAGCTAAGAGAAGTGAGGGGCGAGGGGGAGGAGGGGGGGTGCTGAGCAGAGAGGGAGACGCCGATATCCAGATGGCTTCAGACATATTTCTGGTGTTTTGGAGAGGTTAGAAATATTGGGATAAGACTTTATCATTGTAAATTGGCATTATAAAATTAGGAGTTTCTTATACATAAATATATTTGCTTAACTATTCAAGTTTAAGAGTCACACTTTACCAGGTACTTGGAAGGAGTGGGTGCTGGACAGAAGCATGGTTTACAGAGTCTATGGTGGAGAGGAAACACAGCTGGGATGCTGTGAGAGCTAGCTAGAAGAGATTGTCTCAGCGGCGACAGTGAGAGCTGTCCTGAGAGAGACCCGCCGGGACTTGGTGCAGAGGCTTGACTGAGCGGTACTTTTTTAAATAATTTCCGCTACAGTAAGGTGCTTTGGGTCATGATATTTTATTATAGTAACAGACAAGTAACTGTTAACACCTGGGGTAAGTTTTAACCACTAAAATTATTTTACTTTTATTCACTAAACAGAATACACTGACCCTATCCTGGATTTAATAGGTAAGGTTAAATTAATCACGGTGTGTCTAGGTTTCTTTCTTTCAGCATCAAGGTAGAATTCTCAAAGGTTGAATGTCTCCTATATTCATCTTTTAAATTCTGTTTAACTGTTCTTAACGCTAAGCATTTATTCTTAAATAAGAACTTGGTAAGAAGAAGGGATTGCAATGGTGGGTTGATATTTACCTTAGGCAGTGGGGAAAGCTGTGGCTTGCCAACCACAGTGGTAACTGTGTGAGTCTTTCAGATCCTCATGGTCTTGACAGTGCTCGTGGAGCAGTCCTCAATGTCACGATCTTTGACGTTATAAAGCCCGTCTGATTTCCCAAGCCTTTCCTTTCACCTTGTACCTCCATGGTACCCTCCACAACCAGCAGTTAGTAAGACAAACTGAGCTAAGACAGATGGGGATAGAAGACATGAAAACAGCTCCAAGGTCACCTGTCTTCAGGTCTTCAATTCATTGGGAATATGTGCGCCTATTGATTGCTCTGGCTTCGCGTGATCACGTGACTTCTGGAAACCATGCTGTTAGTTCTTGTTTGAAGTGATAAACACTTCGTCTTGTTTATCACCATGGTTGCAGTTATGAGGATATAACTAATTCCCTCCTTGACGTCTTCAAATACATCTTTCTGGTATGATGCCTACTTAAAACAGAATGCAGACACACGAGCTTTCTGAGGCAAAGTACTGATCAGACAGTTGCCTTGCCTACTCCTCAGTGGCATCCCAATGCTGGAAGGACAAGGCCCTACGATGCCAACCAACACATGGCCAACACTGGTTTCCTGACCTCAGCCATCTTCCTTTCTCTATTCCAGAATTTATAGGCGACTCTGAAATAGTCTTGCTTCAGTGCATATTTTATTTTAAAAAATATTTTTTATTATTATTTCAGGCTAAAAGACAAAATCAGTGATTGAGAGCCACTGCTGTTCTTTCAGAGGACCAACGTTGAGTCCCCAGCACCCACATCAGGCAGCTCACAACTGCCTGTAACCCCAGAAGATCTGATGCCCTTTTTAGCCTCAAGAGGCGCCTGTACACATTGTGCATAGTGACACACTGGCACATTATTTTATTTTACTTTATCGTTACTCGTGTGCGTGTGTGTGTGTGTGTGTGTGTGTGTGTGTGTGTGGTATGCACCCATGTGTGCAGGTGCACCCTGGGGGCCAGAAAAGGGAAACAATTTGTTGACTCACTCCTTCATTCCCTTGACAAAGACTCTTCTCTTTTATCCTGGTCTGGTTTTAAAACCCTATTCCTGCTATCATAGGTTCCCAAGGACTGAGATCACAGACACCTACCACCACACTTGGCTCACTTTTATATACATTTTTAAGGCTATAAAATTTGTCAAATGAGATTTTCAATTAAAAACACAATCATTTCTCACACAATGAGTGAGGCTTAGATAGCCAAATGGCACTGCTATTTTAAATGCCCTCTCTATCTTTGCTGACATTATTTTAAAATTTCTTTTACCCTGGTAAACTTTATTCTCTCATCTACTCCAACATCTTTCCACTTCCATAATCTACAGAATCACTCAAATGTTGCCAAAGGTAAACGTGCTTGACCAAATTGATGATGAACAGAAATAGCTCTCAGTGAGTTTAGGTTCTATAGTTTAATTCTGGTTTACCTCCTTTGTGTAAGTCAGCATTTCTCAACCCCTGGGTCACGACCATCGGAAAACATGTATTTCCAATGGTCTGAGGAACTGAGACACCACTCAGTAGCAAAATTGCAGTTTTAAAGTATTAATGAAAATAAACTTATGATTGGGGGTTCCTCAGACAATCAGAAACACATCTTTTCTGATAGTTATGACCCACAGGTTGAGAACTACTACTCTAAGTCATTCTCTTCTTTAATTCATCCATATTTGGGGGACAGAGAGAGCAGCAACACTCATGTCCTCTGATTATGCAAGTAATACACTTTGCAGAATGTGCCTAGAAATGTATATAGAAAAGAAGACAGTCCATGATTTTAACATGCACAGGCAGCCAGAGATGTCACCCCAACACCTCCACCTCTTCCACTCTGCCCTTTGCTACCATCATCCTAAACCTGACACCACAGCCCTCTGGGAGACCATCTTTTATGGTTCTCTCAAAGGTCTTCCCTGCTCACTGCTTCTCAGAAGGCCACACAGCAGGGGCCTCTTTCCTTCCAGCAAGAGTCTCTTCTTGCAGAAACATTCCATTCCCCGATGTCTCCCATGTCTGCTTCCCAGTGATAACAATCATGTCAGGAGCAGCTCCTTCAGTCCAGCCCTCACATGCCCCTTCTCTTACCTTGCTTCATGCTCCTAGCATCACGTGGCACTGTGTGTGAGTACATATGAGTATATATTCAGGATCTATATGCCTATTGTTGTCTGGTTCCATTCCTTACTGGAAACCATGTTTGTAGCATGTAACATAGCGTCAGAAAAGTCACAGACCCTCAGTAAATACCCACTGAGTAAATACATGATGACTTGGAATTTGTATCTAACATCTTACAAAAATTATTGACATGTCTATTCTCCTGAAACAGTCACAATTATGCTTCTACAATTAGGGTGATTTCCACAGTCATCTACAATTAGATGCATCTCCTCACAATGGGTCAGTTTCTGAATGGGCCATGGCAAACACAATTGGCCTTCTGTGCACGCCTGGTTTTTATCAGTTTGAGAAGCTGTAACAAAATAGCACAAACTGAATGCAATGGAAATTTAATTCTCATAGCTTAGGAGACCAAGAAATCCACAATTAAGGCAGCAGTGAATCAGAGCATAATGCAGGCCTGCTTCACGGCTCAGAGCCAGCGCCCTCACCTTGGGTCTGCTCATGATGGAAGGGGCAAGGCATCTGAGACCTCTTTGATAAAAGCTCTAATCCCATTATGAAAGCTCATCTGTCAATCACCTCATCGCATACCAGAGCCCCACCTCCTCAGAGCATCCCATTGGTGGTTAGGTTTCAACAATGGATTCTGGTTCTAATGAGGCAAACAAATGCCTGAAAGCAAGCTCTATACTGTTCTGTGCATTCTTATCTCTGGTGCAAATCAGTGTCCTAAAAGCCAAAAGAATAAAAATAATCATGAATATATGTGGCGTCTGGAAGATTCTTACCCTAGACTCTGTGGGTGGCATGCTTATTTCTATTCCTCTTTTCCAAGACTCTAGACTAGCCCAGAACATTTTGTTTGTCTCCCTAAACAATCCCAGCTGATAAATTTCAAAATTGGCATTCTTTAATTCCCCACTAATAGATGATGATGATGGTGGTGGTAGTGGTGGTGGTGGTGGTGGTGGTCATGGTGGTAGTGGTGGTGACTATGGTAATCATGATGGCGGACGTGATGGTGATAATAGTGGTGGTGATGATGGGAATGATGGGGAGGATGATGGTAGGAAGGCCAATAACAATGTTGAGAGTTGAGATTGCCTTGTCCCTCTAGTGGATGCACCTACCAATCGGAACATTTATTGACCAGTGTTGGTTGTAATTGCACTGACAGTTGAGAGACGGCCAATACGTGCTGATTGATTCAATATTGGTCTCTACTTTCACCATACTATTTGGCTCTTTCTGAAATCTTATTTTAAATCCAAAGCACATTTTATATATAAAAAGATTGATTACAACCTGATGAAAATATTTAATGTCACAAATCAGGAATTTAAAAACCAGATGATAAAAGATGTGTAGTAATACTTCAGAATTTAAAGTGGTTGGGAAATTGGCTTACTCTGCCGAAAAGGACATATGTGTCTGCAACAATACAAAAAGGTAAAAAGGCATCCAGTCAAACTCTGAAGCTCGCTGTCTCCTTAGACTCTGTCCATCCTGACAAAGCTTGATTGGAGTGGGTTTGTCCTTTGTGGGTTTGTCCTGTGCGTTTTTACTGAATGTGTGAGTGGATAGATGATTTAAACAAGGGTTCAAGAGATGAAGCCATTACTGGAATGCGGTTGGCTGTCACTTGGTCCCCATGCTTCCGTTCCTCACTGCTGAGCCCAGACATTGTTTGAGACAGAAGGCATAGTCACCTGTGCAGATCTTTCTCAGCTCCTTGTGGCTTTCTTAAGCAGCCCAAGGCACTAAAGTTACAGTGATAGTCAAAGGGTCATTTCCTTAATACAAAGGTCAAACTCATTTGGCTTCCATATTCCTCTCAGCCCCTCTTTCTCCATCTGGAATATTCACCCTACATAATACTACATGGAAGAAATGATGGGCTTAAAAGATGGTGAAAGCACATGCCATCAACAGCATCCTTGTGTGGCTCACGAGCTCTGAACTACCACCTCGGTCACTCTCTGCTCTCCTGAGTGTACACACAGTACACACGTGCCTAACCAACGCTACACGCTTCCAATGGCTCTCTTATGTGCAATTTGATATAAACTCCATTGACAGATTATAGGTAATAATTTCTTTCTAGAAGTTCTGTATTTTAGACTTTACCCCTCTAACCTATTACCATGGTTTACTATTATTAACTTTACATTTTTTAAACCTTCTCTGGCATCGGCCATGTGAAAACCACCCCAGCCTTACTTTCCTCCTCTTACAATCTAAACATAATGCACAAGTTGCCTAAAGTCTATGATGGTTTATAAAAGGTGTTTGTGTCTCGCTCTTCATCTATAAGTGGGGACATCACTGTCACCCCTCTCATTAAGGGTGCTATTATGAGCCAGTGTGTAGGAGTTAATCAGTACAATGTTTTATCTCATAAGCTTTCAGCACTGACAATAGAGATACTAGAAATTGGAATGACTCCATCCCTGCCTAGAGCAGTTCCCTTTCCATCCTGCTGCCTTCTTCACTCTCCCTATCCCTCCTTCTCTGAAGCAGAAACCCTGACTCCAGGCAGTCTACAGCTTACTATTTAGAATGGCCCTGCAGCTACTAAGAAGCCCCCCCTCCCCCGCTTTTCCTCTCCTCCTGTTCTGCAAGCAGCACTCCTCAAGTTAAGGCTGGAGATACATGTGGCCCACAGCTTTGGAACACCACTGCAGGAGGGGTCATCAGAAACCCTGGATTCTACCTCCCTATACAGAGCCTTGTGGCCAGAGTTCCCAGCAGCTGGGATAAGGAAGACAGAAGTCAAATCTAAGAAACACAATGGGCCCTAGCTCCTGAGGTCTCTGTGACACTGAATTTGAATGCCTTTTGAATTCCCCTGGGTAGCAGGAGAGTGAACCAGAGAGCTTAACAGACACACTACTCTCACTTGAGCTGTGTAACCACACCACACCCATGAGGCAATCAGTCAGTCACTCTGCAGTCTCCTTTCAAGTCTCCCAATCCTCATCTATAAACTTCCTCTGTAAAGAAATGTCCCCTTTAGATAGCTGGTTGGTTGCTGGTTGGTGTAATTTCAGAATTACACATTTATTCACCCCCAAAAAATATTCGTGAAAGACACTATCCTGAATTTCAAAATGTTCACAGTACAATTGAGAAGTAATGAAAGTAAGTTAACAATTAGAATGTGCTGTGATAACTGTGGGGGAGGGTGGGGAGAGACAGAAGAGGTCATGTGATATATCCCAGGTCACAAAGCTTCTGGGAATGGAAAAAAGAGTCATGGTTGAGTTCCATGACAATGATGCCTGTGTACTTAGAAAATAAGATATATGCCTGTTTCTTTGACTGCCTACTTTATATCATCATCATCATCATCATCATCAATACTACACTACCTACAGACTCACCACAGGCTAATCATATGGAAGCAAATCCTTCTCAACTGAAGTTCCATCTTCCTAGATATGTCCAGTTGACAATCAAGATTAGCCATTACAAACACAAAGATATATTGTCATTCTTGCATATATGCACACTCGTACCCACACATGTAATCATGCACACATAAACATAGCCAAGTACACAAACAATCACATATGCACACAGTTACACACATACTCCACATATATTCACCTGTGCACACATGATTCCGCTTGGGCTGGCCACACAGAGAGTCCTCCAGTCCTTGTGACATGAGAGTGTGCCTAGCTGCCCCACAACATCTTCTTTCCAGGGCTCATGCGCTTCTCTTCCCTTCCATTCCTCAAACCGGTCCTTGGAGTGAGCCAGGACCTTTCCTTTACCATGTGTTTAAGCTTTTGTAAATAGCATGGTGCTCCAAAAGACTCCTCAGAGCACCGGGGGATGTTTCTGGGCAGAGATCTTTAAGACAGACCTGAAAGAGGTCTATGGGCCTTCTGAAAATACTCTTTGATCCAGGGAAGTTGTTTTTTCCAGTTGTCTTTGATAAGAATCAAATAGATGAAGGCAAAAGAGTGACCTTTTATTTCAGGAATTTTTATAAAGTTAAACTACTCTTAGGGACAGACCCATACCCAGCAAGCGACACATGGAGGAACTCAGCAGCAGGTCTGGAGGCTCCTTGGCTCATAAGGCTTTGTCTGGGCATTCCTTTTGGGTTTGGTTGTTGTTTTATTTTGTTTCTCTTGCATATATACAACAGTTTCCGGTGTTGTGTTTATATATATATATATATATATATATATATATATATATATATATATATATATATATTTCTGGGTAGGCAAACATGCGTGTCTCTGTCTGTATGTGGTACTTGTGTTTTTCCTTTTGTCCTTTTTCTCTGTAAAGTAGTTCACTTTGTGCTATTCTGATTTAATGGGTTTTACTTTACTTTTATTTTATTATTATTTTAGATGCCTTTTTTGTATTCTAATAAGAGAGAGAGGTGTATATTTGGGTGAGTGGGAAGTTGGAGAGGGTCTGGGAGGAGTCGGGGTTGGGAAAACCCAAATCAGAATGCATTGTATGAAAATAAAAATCTATTTCCGATTTTTAAAAAATTTAAAAAGATTGACAAACAAGATAAAACAAACATCCTATTTTGTAAGCTGATCCACCCAGTGGGCTTTCCTCCCTTTTTTGTTGGATATTGAATCTCAGAGAGCTGGCAAACAATGCCCTACAATGCCCTGCTTGGAGTGGGTCAGTTAAGACTCAGTACCATGCCTTGTGCCCTTCTCCACATTCTGAAAGACTTTTCACAGTTTTTTTCTTTCCCACGGCCAACATGAGGAAAATGGACTGTGGGTCAGATAATGTAAGCAACAGACCACAAGATAATTGCCAACTATGTAACCATCCAATTCACTCCAAAGGAAAAAATTCATTAACGTTAGCACTGAATGCAAAACGCTTGTTTGGATGTCCAGATGTCGGAAAGTGCTGCATCCTGAATAGCTGAGATCTCACAGTTCTTTCCCATCGTCCTTCCTGATTTTGACTGAAAGTCAAGTTTCGGGGAAATTCTTTCCCATTACTGTGTACTGATCACATCACGAAAGCATTTAAAAATCCAACTCGTTTCCTATACGAAGAAATGGAAGGCACAACCACAAAGATTTGTGTAAATGTCACCGTTTGTTATTAGAAGCTGTGCTCTGCAGGCTGGAGGATTACTGCAAGCAAGCACACTTCCTACAGAGGCCACGAACGCCCAGGCAAGCCCACACGCCCACACCCCCTCAGGTTTCTAAAAATGAAAATGACTTTCCACTTTCTTTCCTTTTCTTTTTCTTTTTTCTGTACTTTTGTCCGTGGGTTTTTGATGAACATTTTTGAATCCCATGGACAGCAAAGGTAGGAGAGCTATCCTCTCCCATAGAAGGCTGAAAGTAAAAGCCATAGAAATAAGAGCCCCCCCCCCGCGTACCTATTCCGACCCCCGTCCACCTCCCTCCCCCAATGCAGCAAGTTCACATTCTGGTCCCAAACTGTCACTTGCTGAAAAGAAAGGAAAGAGAGAAGCGGCAATGCTCAGCTTTAACTCTTTCCTGCCATGAGCTGGACCGGACGCCCAAGGTTGCATTTTTACGGAATTAGATCATAAATGGGACCCAGTGCACTATTCAGTCATTTGTCACCAAAGAGAAAGAATGTGGTGTCCTCACATGGAAAGAATGTCATGCCCTAAACATTTATTTCTGGCCATGTCTTTCCCAGCTTTGAGATCAAAACTTCAGCTAACAGATAAGCATAGGTCCTGGGCCCACTCCTCCCCTCCTGTGACAGCACAGTGCTTGTCCAGGGTGCCACACTGGCCTTCTCCATGTTTAGCCCAGCTGATGCTGTAGCAATCGTTATTCTTGCTCTAGGCAGAAAGTCTCCCTTACATTTTCTCGCACTTACTCATTTCTCTGGACCAGGATTCCTCTACCATCTTCCTTTGCCTTGCCTGGGTTCCTAAGAAGACAATTCTGCATACTTCAGAACTGGGCATTCCCACAATTCTGTCACTAATTTTTGACTGTTTCTATATAAAGTGTTATGTTGGCAGATTGTATCAGAGTAAGAGGATCTGGTGCATTTTATTAAAGGCTAAACTAGCATCCGTGGGCAACATCATTGTCGAACTTGGCCTCTTCCCATGAGATCCCTGCACAAGGGGTGAATCACCACATCAAAGCCAACAATTTCTTGTCCAATACATAAATCCTCTGGTGCCTGGAGAGTTCGTTTTGTATCAAGGGGACTATAACTTTTATATGCAGATAAGAATCTGGATTGGCAGGTTTCTACATTCTATCCTCCTATGCTGGCCTCTTTTTCTGCTCAGGATGACCATCTGCCCCAGGGTCACACTGTAAAAATGCAGGGAGGTTATTCAAAACCAGATTTCCCCAAACTTTAAAAACAAACAAATGGTGGAGGTACCTCTGTCCTAGGTCCTACCAGAGAAACAACAACAAAACAAAAACAAAAGACAAAGCACAGAATGCTTTAATGATGGAAAGTGTGCCAAAAAGCAAAGGCGACTGGTCCAAACCAATGTCCATACCTTCACTTTAGTGACCCTTCAGTCACCCCAAGCTTCTCCCACAGATGCTGTTTTGTATCAGAGCCAACACCCCGCCCCCAACACAAAAACACTGTTGGGAAAAGGTGAGTATAGGGTTAGCCTGCATACAAGCAAACTTCACCTACAGGTCCTAATGAAGGGCATGGCTTAGGGAAACTACCAAGATTTTTCAACCTCAGGTTGTGAGAAGCAAGGCAAGATGGTGGTTTGTTCCTACAGACACCAGGAGACTTAGATGAGAACTGAGCGAGTCTTAGAAAGACAGAAATGACATGTCTCTCATTGATCTGTTCAAGTCTTTAGAGATACATAGTATCATATATGTGTAGGGAACAAGAACACAGGGCCAAGCTGTCCAAAGGAAAAAAAGGGAATTCACAACTGGGAGGGGAGAAAGAAAGAAGGAACCGAGGCATGAAATGGCTTTCCATAACCATGTATGGGAAAATCTTTTAAATGACAGGAAAACCTTATGGCAATGCATAAACAAACAAATAAATAAATTCTTCTATTCAAACGAGCCATTTCACACATACTCTTACTTAGCTCTGTACCTAGCACAATGGAAAATATTTACAGATAATGGTTATAATTAATACTATACAGCAAATCCAATTAAAAGGAATCAATGGGAACTTAACTAGTTCATTCATTTATGAGATTACTGAGAATCCTTTTGCAAAGGAAAAAAATGTCTTGCAAGTGATGAATTGTAGGCATATGGACTTGGGGATCAAAATATATTTGCACCTAGTATTTACCAACAGCTCTGCAGACTACAGTGCTAAAGGCTCCCTTGGGGAAAGAGAATGTGGTCACATATATTTTCTATTGTTCCTCTGCCATCTCAGCCTCCAGCTGCCTACAAGGAGCCTTGGCCTCGCCGGGGTTAGCAGAGAGATGCAAGGAATTAACTGCCTGAATGTTCTGGGTGTAAGTCATCCGTGATGTTGGCTGAAAGTGACTCAGCCAGCACAGCCCTTCTTCCTTACTGAGTATCAGTCCTTCAAAGGACCGAATGAGATCATCCAGTTTCCTCTTCCTTTTCTTTTGAAAGAGGGAGGGAGGGGGGCGCTTTTCAAGCTCCGGGATCCTGCAGTGTTTCTGAACACTCTTTGCTCCATTTCATTATTCTAACCAAAGTATATCAAATTGTCTTCGAAATAAAGTCCCCCACCCCATCACAAAGAGGGACGAGAAAGCAAAAGAGGAAATTATCGAGAATTTGCGAGGATTCTTTCAGACTACCTTTTCAGGCCCCATTACAACTTGGCCGTTTTGGATGGTAACAATGCTACCTGGCTTGAGCTTTCTTTTACTTTATCACACATCAGACTTTATTGGCCAGTTCTTGTTTAATGTCTACCAAAAATATTAGCAACCTTAGAGCATGTAGTCTCCCCTTTGAGTTCTTTATATAGAGATTCTACTAATTTACTATGCCTAACTTTCAGTATTCAACTCTTGTTCTCTTTTCAAGATGATTAATGCTCAATATGAGTCAGGTAATATTTTTAAGTATAAGCTCCCTCCCCTTCCTGGGTTTTCACCTGTAGCCCAGTCTGGCCTCGAACTCATGTTCTTCTTGCTTCTTCAACCACCCTGGTGCTGGGGTTGCAGAGTGTGCCACCCTGTCTGTCTTGTTTTGAAGTATCCTTATACTTTTGACGTGTTTTTAGTATTGTCTGAACATACACATGTTAATATGGGAGAGGGTGAGTATCTGCCGTGATACACACGTGGAAGTCCAGGTCTTACTTTCTACCTTGTCTGAGACAGTATCCCCTACTGCCCACTGCCTTACGTGTTAAACTAGCTAGCCTGGGAGCCTCTGGGAACTCTCCTGTCTCCATCTCCCTTCCATCACCAGAGTAGCCCTGAGATCTCAGGTGTGTGCCTCACGCAGCCTCAGGTGGGATCTGAGGATGCTGGCTCGGGTCCTCCCACTTGTACTGCATGTACATCACCCAATGAGCCATCTTCCCAGCCCCGTTATTAAGTGTTCTTAAAGGCCTTGATGTGCGGCTTTTCTCATGAGAGGCAACCTCGATTGACACACCATCTACTCACGTTGGCTCTGTAAATCATGTCGCATGACTGAGAATTTTGCTCCATTTGTACTGCCATTGCTTTTCCTCAGGACATGGAACAGAAGAAGGGGGGCGAGGAGAATCTTAGGAAAGATTTGTTCCTCATCCTCCCATCCAAGATCCACTGATGCTTCGGAAGACAGAACAAGACAGGAATGAGAAGCTCAGCGCCGCGGTGCACGCTGGGAACTTAGAATCTGGGAAGCAGAGGTGGGACTATCTCAAAGTTCGAGACCGCAATAGGCTATGCAACAAGTACAAAGCCAGTTAAGGCTTCGCTTAACAAAAAACACCAAAAAAAAAAAAGGAGGAAAAAGAGGAAAAGAAGAAAAAAGAAGGGAAGGCAGAGGAGGAAAGGGGAGAATAGAGGAGGGGAGGAGAGAGGAGGGAAGGGAAACCCAGAAAAGCTGCTATCCTATCCATCCACACAGTAAGCAAAGTTAATAACATCAAAAGGCTCAAAGCTCTAACCAGCCTCAACCTCAAGTCCAATCTAATATGCTGTCTGCTTTGCCTGATGTCAGGGTACTGTGAGTTAAAATGAAACCAATTCAATGCAAATATAAAAATGTTCATCCTTTACATAGAATTGCCTTCCTGCATTCCATTGAGTAGGTTACAATGACCTTCTTGAGTTTTGCTTCCTATAGAAGATGTCTCACAAAATCTAACAGTTAAGAGCACCCACAGCTTGTCGTTTTAGAAACAGCCATCTTCTGGGGGGGATTTTTAAGGGTGGGAAAGAAGAACAGAAATCAGGAACCTGCTGGGCATTATTTTAATCAGGGGTCTGAGGTTGGCAGCCAGCACAGACCAGCCCCTGCCTCAGAGCCATTTTCCCAGAGTGCCGGACAGGAGAACAGCCGGAGATGCAGGTGGCTGGTTTCCCAACTCGCCGCTCAGGAAGCTTTTCTGTTGTGTCATGTCAGAAAGCTAGAAAACTGCAAGTGAGCCCCCAAAGTTCCTACTGGACATGCCTGAATGTGAACCAAGTGAGCTCCGGATGCTTGCAGTCCAGACTGAGGGTAGCAACCACTGAGACCACTCAGAGACACTCAGGCACATTGACTGGAGCGCTTAGTGGGAGATCTGTGCTGAGAAGTATCTTTCCCTCCTTTAGTCAGCCTCCTGGATTTGGAGACGTGCCTCTAAATGGATGGTGTCATAGAGCAGGGATATATAAATGGAAATTCCTGTACATCCATCATCTGATAACAGACACTCACAGGATCCACTAGGGTTATGGGTCACAGTGAAATGACTCTTAAGTGCCACAAAGGGGGGACTCAAAAGAATCTCCTTCCTCTCAAATGAGAGGAAAATGGCTTCAAAACACAGAAGCATGAAGGAAAGTTTTTACAGCCTCTCTCTCTCTCTCTCTTCATTTTGTCAAAGGTTGATTCTGCCAGCAGGGTGGAGGTGGGGATGGGGGACTATCACTTTCTAAGGACTACAGAAGGCAGTGGGAAGGAGATCAGAATAAAACAGGATGAGCACCTAGAGTGAGAACCAGTGACCCAGTTTAGCTAGGCCCAGCCTCAGGAGACATGCTATGTGAGCTTCTCGGGTCACACTTTTCCCCAGTGCAACACAGAGGATAAGAAAAGTGTTCCCAGGTCTCTTGGAACTATGGGGTTCTGTGACTCAGGGCACTTAGTGACCAGTACTCGTGTTCTGCAATGAAACAGTGCCTTCAAGAAACAGATGTGATTATGACCTTTATGACCACAGAGAGAGTGATAAAAACAAGCGGAAATGGGAATCAAGTGAACCAATCTAAGAACTGTCAATATAATGGTGATGTTTCAACAAGACAGTAGCTTAAGAGGGAGAAATAGGAGTACTGCATACATAGACGTGAAATGCTGCGTAAGTACATGTACTAAGCAATAGTGTGTGAAGGGAAAGGATGAAAAAGCATGGATAAGGGGTAAGCTGACCAACCCCAGTCTTAGAAGCAGCTAGAAGGAGGACATACACCAACTATAAATCTTTCTTCTCAAATGGTGTATTAGTTACTTCCCTGTCACTATGGTAAAACATCATGACCAAAAACACCTTAAGGAAGAAAAAGTCCATCCTTGTAGGAGGAATGAGTCTGCAAATCCTGACTGGTGGCCTATAATGACCCTCACATAAGCAACAGCTGCGACTGCATTTTACCGACCTTAAAATCTGCCTGGCACCTGGAAACAAATCACAACAGAGCTCATGACCTGGCTGACCAATCAGATAGTGCTAGCGACAAAGGGCAAGATGTCATCGACCAATGGGTGTGGGTGATGGGTGTAAAGGCACACCCCAATCCTGCAATAAATGAGTCTGCTTCCACTTCTCATCTGACTCTGGGAGTCTGTGTCATGATCCTTCCCTGACACTTGCCTTCATACCTCCTATTCCCAAGGACCATCCTGAGGTGCCTAGGGCTAGGGCATCACATTATGGCTGGGAAGATATGACAACAGGCAAGGAAGGCACAGCGGCAGAAGAAAGAAGCAGGAAGCTGGAAGCTGACCTCATTTTTCATCGGCACACGAAGCAGACAGAGAGAACAGGAAGTAGGCTCCCACTGGTCTACCTCCTTCAGCACTGTTCCACCTCCAAAAGTTTCCATAACTTCCCCAAACAGCACCACCAACTGGGGACCACATATTCAAATCTGTGAGCCTATGAGGACATTTCTTGTCATACCACCACACATAGAAAGAGATCGATCGGCTGCAACTATGGGAGAAATCAACATGAAACTTCAATTCTACACATTCCATCTGCCATGGTCAATAGTCACCATGCTGGGGTGCCATGATACCTGGTGGATTCTTGACAGAAATAGTCACCCTCTTTCCATCAGCCAGGATCTAGTTGTTCACTGAACTGAAATAGATTCAGAGTAGAAAGTTCCCTCTGAATCTCACCTCTTACCTGACATGCCCTGCTCTGTCCTATTGGAGCACCTAGAACATAGAGGGGACAGGAGCAAAATGTCACTGAATGTACTTGCACATCACTCAGCTGTATGATAATTTTTAACTCTTTCTCTTCATCCATTATTTCACGATGCATGTCCATTCTGCTGTAGAAGCCACAGGCGTTAAACCGATACCTCACTGCATAACAATAAACCATGATGTGATGGTGCCATAAGGTTGACAGTATACAACCTGTTTTGGATGTCTCTGTGAAGACATGACTGTTGAACTGTTATCTAAATGATGTATCATAAGAACCAACATGGCAAAGACGAAGGAAAGTCATCCAGAAGTCGGTACCCTCGCCTTCTGGGATGCCACAGTGTGTGTGAATCTTTGTAGGGCACGGATGGGCACCATCTCTGTGTGAACTTTCCTCTCTGGATCACTGTGATACAACGGTTGACACAGAAGATGTAAAAAGAGAGGAGGAAACAGATGGATATGACCCCGCCCACCCCTGACCTCGGCTGCCACTGCAAATAAAGGGAAGTTCACTTGTCATAGACTTCCTGTGAAAAGCAGCTTGGTGATTGGCCTACTTTAGTTCCTATTTATACATATTTATTCATGAATTCAGCTTGAGCTCATAGTCCGTGCCTGGCATTTTCATTGGACATGGAAGAGTGTCATCAGACTCAGTCTCAATGGCATGTAGTATGTGAATTAAAAAAACAACAAAAACAAAAACAAACAAAACAAAAACAGGACATGATACTCCCAGGTATGGTGGAGGAGAAGGAGGTTTACTGTAGATGAGGGAGAAAGCATCCAGAATGTCAGGTTTCTATATGACTCAGTTTATACAAAAAGCTAAAGTTAAACAAAGTTAGCAAAGACAAAGAGGCTATACATATATTTTTAAGCCAGTTATTGTTAGCCTGAGTAGACCTTAGGAATTTATAAACCTTATTTATTAAATATAACTTGGTTTTTTTTTTTACCACATGGTCATATTAACCAAAATGGTGGTAAAGGTACATTATATATGCTCTTTTTTAATCTTAGTAAATAAATATGACTTCCAGTCAGGTGGATGCTATTTAAAGATATCTATTCTTCTCAATAAATCTATTTTTTTAGACAAGAGTTGAATCCAAGTTACATATGCAGTATATTCTAAACAAAAGTTGAATCACATATGTAGTATATTATTACAAGTTAAGATTATCCATCTATAGGTTTTTTAACTACAAGATTTTTGTCATAAGTTTTAAGCTAAATTTTGCTACATATTGTTTTAGTCATACACAGTGAACTTAAAAATCCTAATGTAGTTTACAACATAGTCTTAAGCAGTTATTCCAAACTTTCTAATACTGTAACCTTAATACAATTCCTCAGTTCCCCAAACATTAAATTATTTCATTGCTACTCCATAACTGTAATTCTGCTACTGTTATGAATTGTGATGTGAATGTCTGTGTTTTCTGATGGTCTTAGGTCCTTACTAAACTCAAGTTTAAATTCCCCAAGAATCTGATTTTTCGCCGGGCGGTGGTGGCGCACGCCTTTAATCCCAGCACTTGGGAGGCAGAGGCAGGAGGATTTCTGAGTTCGAGGCCAGCCTGGTCTACAGAGTGAGTTCCAGGACAGCCAGGGCTACACAGAGAAACCCTGTCTCGAAAAACCAAAAAAAAAAGAATCTGATTTTTCTACTGAAGTCATCTCAAAGAAAGAAGATTAAAAAGGCTCAGAAGCTGGCTCCACTGGTAAGGTGCTCAATATATAGGGGGAAGAGTTGAGCAATAAGTCCAGGACCCACAGGAAAAAATTAGACGCTTAGCTGTGGGAAGGAGGAGATAGGTAGGTCCCTGGAACTTGCAGTCTGGTCAGACTGAACTAGAGAGCCATAGGCCCATGAGATAACCTGTCTCAGGAAACAAGATAGAGAGAAACTGAGGAAAGCAGCCAAGGCCCATACCTGGCCTCCACATGCATGTACACAGACAGACAGACAGACAAAAATAAAAATCATTCAGGGTATAGGCTACCAGTTGTCAAGCCATCAGATGGTTTTAGCTAGAACAGAAACCTTTCGAGGTCTGTCTACATTTTGGATATTATTTTACCTTGCTTCCTGTGGGCATATTTAGCCCCCAGATGACTCCACACCGAATGGCATCTCATACCCAAATCATCTTGTTTGTGGGTTTGCTTAACTGATCTGAGAGTGATACAGGCTCAGAACAAATCGGCTTCTGCCCATGTAAGGACTGACTAGGAGCCCTGGATCTGCCCAGCCCCCTGTGAGGATTCTTGCTGGGTTTATGACATGAGACCTGCTGGAGAGATGGTCACCACTCAGCACATTCCTGACACACATGCCTCTGGAGGACAGTCCAGAGTCAGTCTCAAATGCCCAGATCTGGAAAAACAAAACAATACCAACAGAAAACACAAATGAAGTAGGCAGAATCCTGAGACTCATTAAGAACTCGAAAATCACAATGCCAACGTAATAATTAAAACACCTTTTCATTCCTTGTTTTCTCATCTTGTTTTCTGAAATAGAATGCACAAATTTAGAGTAAGGAAGGGGAAGTAGCTGAATTTATTGGTAGTTACTTCCTAAAAACAGCCATTTTGTTGCTGTAGCCTAGCAATGACATTATGGCAAGTATTCTATAATAAATAAGAGAAAGAAAAAATGAATGAATGAATAGACACAGGGCAAAGAGCCTGAGGAGATCATGTCTGGTCTCACATGTGCTCTCCTATGTTCTTGTCTCTCCTACAGCAAACGTTATTCATCTTCCCCGTGTTGGTTTTATTTTTTTTAAGTATCTAAGTATCTGAAGTCCAATTTTTCCAGCCCAGCTTAGTTTACTCTATCTAAGACACGTTAAATATTTTTAACGCAGTATCAGAAGCATGTTTAAATATGCATTTTGTTTCTCGTTATTCGTGTGGATCCACCTTGTCTCCTTAGCCTCTATTTTCCCTTCAGATTATTGATTTATCCAACATGTGCACAGAAATAGGGAATAGACAAGCAGCTAATTCTGGAGGTGGCAAATCAAAGAAGAGACTAGACACCTGTGAGCTCATTGCATGAGGCTGTGGCCATGACAAAGCCTGAGGCCATGTGAAAAAGCTCCCTTACCCATGATTCCCTCTAGGATGTGTCTGATACTCGTCTGTGAAGCGTCCAGCTGAAGTTAGTACGTGAACCATTCACCTAATTCGTTAGCCTTCCGTGCTTACCTTTCCCTCATCAGGACAGAGCCCAGGACTCCTTCATTTCCTCCTACTTTCACCCCAGGCTGATAATAACCACATGGTATCTTGGAAGTGTTTCTCTTCCTGCTACTGATGGTACTGGGAACTTAAGAAATGCATGTTCTTGCCGTCCATGGTGGTGGACATCTGTAACCCAAGCTTCTCGGGTCCCAAGTTCAAAGCCAGATTGAGCAATATAGTGAGATGTTATAGAATAAAATGGGGAGGCAGGGAGAGATTGGGTGAAGAGGGAAGGGAGGAGGAAGCAAAGAAGGCTCAGAGAGCCTTGGCCTCTTTAAGCTTTGGTTGCCTTGAGTGGAGTCTAAGATCACTGGGGTCGATAGTAAGTAGTACGATGGGGTCATTTGATTGCAAGGAAACATTCTTTCCCAACTAGAAGGGCAGGCTGGCCCCTCATGGGTATAAATTAACTAGGAGACTGTTAATGGAACCTGAAGTCTGAAGTGCCCCAAAGAACCAGGACCTACCTTCAGATACAAACCTCAACTTTAACACTGGTAGGCAAAAGTGAGGGCTCCTGAAAAGGTCGAAACAAAATGGAAAGCAAATGGAACGGGCTGGGCACCGCCTCGGCTTTTCTCTCTCACCAGGTGCTAGCAAGAACGGAAACCTGGTCAGGACAGTTTTGCTTTATTTATTTATTTTTTAAGATTTACTTATTTATTATATGTAAGTACACTGTAGCTGTCTTCAGACACCCCAGAAGAGGGCATCAGATCTCATTACAGATGGTTGTAAGCTACCATGTGGTTGCTGGGATTTGAACTCAGGACCTTTGGAAGAGCAGTCAGTGCTCTTAACCACTAAGCCATCTCCCCAGCCCCCCCTTTTTTTTCTTTAGCTTTGTGGGTTGTAGTTTATGAAGAAATTCATATTTGACAAATTTTATTAAACTTACACTGGAAAGCTACATGTTTTCCTGTAGGCAAATTATGCCTCAATGAAAAATTAAGTCAGAACTAAACTAAGCACTCAAAAAATTATAAGCATAGAAAAAACTTCCACAATGGTTCAGTATGTACATCACTGCAGAGGGTGTGTGAATCTCCCACAGCGTCCCCAGCCCCCTTTTATTTTTTCATATGTACTTCTCTTTCTAATGAGAAAAGATCAAATAAGGACGTGTCCTGGGGCGATAGAGCCAATACAGCAAAGTGAATGAGGACACACTGTCAACCCCATCTCTGTTCTAACAGTGACATTTGGGGACCACTGCCCCACCCCTCACCACTCCAGCCTCTTCAGCTTTTGTCAGAGATGGTGCAAACAGTGGGCTATATTTACTGAATTTACATGAGCTTGTTACATTTTCACAGAATGGACTTTGCATCAGATGTCACAACTGCAGGCCCACGAGAGTGTCCCCATGGACACTTGATACACGCCAGCAAATCTGTGGTGCTCAGTGAATGAGAAGCCAAGATCCAGTAAATGCTTCTTTCTGTCACCGTTGAAACAGGGTCTTTCTCTGCTGTGCTTCCCACCTCTCAGCCTGCTGAGTCCTGGGACTAAATGCCTTTGATAACTCAGATTAGTTTCATTTTGTGATACGTTTTTTTTTTTTTTTTTTTTTGGAATGGAAACACATCAGAAGCTGAGTCTTATCTGTAACAACTTCATGAGACTCTTTAAAGGACTCGGTAGCTTATGCATTCTTGTATTTGATAAAATGCTTTCCAAGTAGCAGGGGTTTAGTAAAAGCTAATTAGCTTTTTTTTTTCTGTTGATGCTCTCTAAACAAAGATTCCATGAAAATGGGACCTAATTGCTTCTCTTTGGCTTATCAGAGAGAGAGGAGGGAAAAGTAAGGGAAGGAGAAAGAAGAAAGAGAGATAAGGGAGGAGAGAGGGGAGAGATGGAAAGAAGGAATAGAGAGGAAAGAGACTATCAACATCCAAGCAAATGGACCTGTAGAACTCACCAATCATATACACACAATCCTCACTGCTTCCACAGCATGTGGGAGTTTGGAAATAGAGTTTCATTCTACAGCTCAGGCTGGCCTTGAACTCATGATCCTCCTGCATCAGCCTCAGGAGAGATGGGATTGCGGGTCTATGTCACCACACCCAGCTCTTAGCTGCCTTCAGCTGCTTTTGGCTCCTCTTCAGCTCTGTCACCCTTCTAAAGCGCGGTGCTGGGGTGACAACTCACATCACCGACCCGTTAGCATGAGTTACCGAGAGCACCTACCGTCTCTTAGAAGTCCCACACATTTGTTCTCAGCCTATTCCAGGAGGTGGCACCTTGCAGGGGGCGGGGGGGGGGGAGTGACAGTCACAGAGAAGTCACAGAACTGCACCATTGCCTTAGAGAATTTCTGATGCCAAGAAGCAGAATCATTCCTCTGGAGACCACTCATGGGACAATGTGCACTCCAAGCGTTAAAGCTTTTTTTTTTTAATTGTAAACTAAAACCTGCTGAAAGGAAGTATTATTGCCTCTTGCGTGATGACTTTTCTGGGTCATAAAATATTCTTCGTTATCCATTATTATAAAACAGAGGCATTTCTGTTGTTAGTGTTAGTGAATTTCATCGCTTTCCTTGGAAATGTGTTATTGACCTCCATTTACCTAGAGAGAGGGGGAAAACCCCATCACGTTTCTGTTTCTCTCTGTTTCAAATCTTCATTCCAAAGTTCTATCCTTCCTTCTCATTTCTCTTCATAATAACAAACATCACCTAGATATAAAGGGTTACCACATGATAAAATAAATCCATTGATGTGTTTAAGTGAGAATCCCCACATCTGCATTATAAACCCACACAGACAAATATTTAGATGAATTATACTGCTCTATGTTTAAATTCTGCTTCCTTGAGTCAACAGATAAACGTTTATAGAGGCAAGAAAATAGCTCCTCAACCTTACTATTAATCCTATTATTCTTACAGTAGCACAAGGCAGTGCCCCAGCCAGGAAGGGAACACAAGAGGCCTCTCTGCTTAGCCTCCTAATTGATCCTCCAGACCATCCCCTTTGGAGCAAAGATAGGGTCCAACCTTTCCTTGGGAGCCATGGACTTCTCTGGGTACATTTATTTTGGAGTTATTCTCGAGGCAACAACATCAGAGACACATGTCTATCTGGTTGCTATTAGTGTTTTCGAAACTCCAAATGAAACGCTTCAGGCTAGCAACTAGAGGTGTTGATCAAACAATAGTTTCCCAGCCAACATCCAAACTGGGTGTACCCAGATGACTTTGCACTTAAGCACTGGAATTCAGAATATGTGGGTAAAGCCTGACTAATTATAGTGTTGACCACAGTAAAGCCATGGAGGTTCCTGGCTGATGATGCTGGTAAACACATATAGAAATGCCTACATTAAGTGTGAAGCTTGCCCGAGAGCCGTTCCATGCATCCAACTTCATATCCCAAAGAAACTCTGGACCAATACACTAATAATGAGGGTTCATGGTAGCCTGGTAGCCTGCCTCTCCACTTTCCTCACACTGCTTTATACAAACTGAGAGCATATTCTAGGCATGAAAATATAGGAGAAATATCCAGATATGAATTGCTGAAATAATTACAGAGAGATTTCACTACACACATACAAGTTCTGTTGACATGGAAGAATACCTCCCCATCAGTCTGAATAAACTATTACATAACAGCTAAGCTATAATAAAATCCTGATTCCAAATCAAATAAGTCTCCCAGACTTCTAAAATGAGTCACCAACAGCTCTATAAACATACAAAATACTTGACAAGGAAGACTCTGATAATTTTTTAGTAATTATGTCTGCAAATGGTTCCTTGCTGACATCACCATTAGAAATGGTTTCCCATAAGCTTGACTTTCCTCGTCATTTCTGCTCATTAATCACTGATACTTTGGCTATTTCTATCATTATTAGGTGATTTACAAGGTCTGTGTGATTATCCAGGATTCTCCTTTGTGGAGTTTTTATTTATTGGAATCAGGGTGAGCAAAGTTAGGATTATCAGGGGTTATGCTCCTGTGGTTCTTGTTTAATGCACACTCACAGAATTGCCATATCTTGAGTCTAAAATTACATTTCACACACACACACACACACACACACACACACACACACACACACAGAGGACACTTTGTAAACATCTTAACATAAATACAATAAGGAGAAAGCTGGGCAGGGTTGAAGGCTCACTGAGTTGACATATTTTCTGTTTAAAGACATTCCCAAGCACTGGCGTCATCTTTCTTTGTGTTGGATGTGAGACTTCAAGTTCTGCTCTGACATGTGATCCACAAAACGAGCTCTGAGCCAGATCCAAGTGTCAACTGCTGGGTCCAGCACTCGACGCTGGCCGGTGATGAGTGCAGGAAAGCAAGAGAAGCTGTAACTGCGGTGTGCTGGTCCAGGAGACACGAGGCACAGCCAGGGCCCAGGGCTTCATCCCGGGAAAGGGGTGACACAACCGGGGAAATTAAGTCAAAGGCCTAGGAAAGTGGGAAGGGGAAGACTTGGCTTAACCCAGGACATTATCATGGATGTGACCCAGAATAAACCAAGCCCTCGATCTCTCTCTGTAATTGTACTCATCTAATGATAAACACTGGCTCCGAGGAACCCTGAGGAAGTAAAATATTTAAAGCCATTCAGAACGTGTCTAAATGGAATCTAGATTTCTCCCGGAATGACCTGAGTAGCTGGCGTGCCCGAAGGTTTGCCGCCGGAGCGAAGGCGGCTGAGTAAGCAGGGAGCGAGCAGAGACCTTCCCGTCGGAAACAAAATCTCTGCCGTCACAGAGCTGAAGTCTTCAGTTGAATACTTAGACTAAACACACGGCGAGGAGAAGGTGTGTTCTGTGGAAAGAGGAAGTTCTGGGCCTACAGTGTAGGTTTGTGTGGAAGAAAAGCTGTGTCGCAGTGGAGTGTCCAACAGAGCACTGGGCAGCTCACAAAGCCATACTGTGCAGCAACGAGCGGCCACGTTGAGGTCGCACTAAGTGACTGCTTAGTGCATAAGACTATATTGAGGAGGGTCTTCCAAGCACGGTGTACTGAGAATGCAAAGATGAATAAAGTTTAGTCCCTTGTATCCTGGAGTCCATAAAACAATGGATAAGGTACACCTGAAAGTAGAAATTCAAAGCAGAGTGCAGAGGATGAGAAACCGGCCACATCCCCCAGCTGTGGACACACAACAGGCCTACCCTGGGGAGATGGGGAAATGGAGTCTCTCACTGGGCACCCAGTTCCCTTCCTGTGCTTCTGAAGGAACGGAGCTTCTGGCCCCGTTGACTGAATCCCTGGAGAAGAAAATGAGGCCTGCCACTTTAACTTAAAAAGAAGCATCTGGAATAATAGGTAGAGAACAGAAGAACAGGGAGAGAACAGGTTGACGAAAGTGAATCAGTAAGGGAGGAGAAGATAGAAACAAAACAGACCCTCAGCAGTCACACTTTCTACGGGAGAAAGGGGCTGTTTCTCTCTGCCTCCCCTGGGAGTAAACTTTTTTGCATCACGCTTACAACAAGAAGCTCTGGTTAAAAATTGTACTAGCAGCAAAATCTATCTGTCTGTCTGTCTGTCTGTCTGTCTGCATGTCTCTCTCTCTCTCTCTCTCTCTCTCTCTCACACACACACACACACACACACACACACACACGCACACACACACAAGTGAATGCTTGATTCCATTTTCACAAGTTAATTTTTTTTAAACTAAAAAATTAAGCTATTTGTCTAATCAAGGCCAGAGGATTTGTGAAATAACTTCAGATACATTGCACAGAGTCCACATGCACAGACGAGATTAGGAGGAAGGTGGGCTACTCTTCTGACCCAAGGCCCCTTCAGGATGAGGAAGTCATGCGATGAGAACCAGGAACCACTGTGAAATATTCTGAGGAACTATGAAGAGGATGCAAGGCAACAGAAACTTGAGAAGGCAAACTGTGGCCAGGAACCAAGTTCACTCCGGACTCTCTGAACTAAGCAAGACATGTCAAACTTGCTTCCTGTTGTGACAGCTGGGAACTGGGTTGGCTAGGACAACTGTCAAGGTGAGTCATGATGCCCCAGGGAGCAGGCAGGGGAATGTGAGCTGCAGTGGCCCCTTGGTTGGCGACTTTTTGAACTGGTGAAATGTCTGTGACCTACATGGGATGACTCTGAGGGCCCAGAACCTTGACTGAGAACTGTCCCAGCAAGCAGGGTCCTCTACTGGGCCACATTGGACCGACATATTTAAACCCAGAATGACATGGAATATTGGTGTCTTGCAAACTTCATGCATACAAGTGAGTGGAGAGAATGTTATTCCAAAGGGAATTTTGTCCCTTAAGATGTGGCCCATCTAGATGGGTGAAACACCACTACCCAGAATAGATAGACTATTCTGGAGCTGATGTTTTAAATATAGTCAAAAGTAAAGCATAGAGAAATGTTTGAAGAAAAGAATAACTGAAAAGGGGGATGAGGATTGAGGAAGGACATCAGAGGTGAAGGCTGGAGTGGATATGTTCTAATCATGGTATCTCTGTGTGGGAGGGTCGCAGCAAAACCTGTTAATCTGTACAACTGATATGGCTGGGCAATAATTTCTAAATTTTTGAAAAGTAAAAGAACACTCAACGGCTACTAAAACAGAGGCCCATGACTGGTCCATATGCAGGGAGTAAAGGACTGTGGAACCCATCATTACGAATGAGACAACTGTCTCACACTCCCTCCTTCCAAGGTAGGCAAATACAGCAGCTTGTTCCTGGGACTTCTTGTGCCTGGGCTGCTGCAGGAAGGTGACATCTATTCTGGGGTTGGGGGTGGGGGGTGGTAGTGAGGGTTGGAGTCTCCTCTCTCCACTCATCCTTTTGGAATACCCTCATAATCCCATTCTGAGGCATGTTTTTAGTTGATTCCATATCCAATGGCGTTGACAACCAAGAGTAACCATCACAAAGGACTGGACAGAAGCAAAGAGGTATAAATCGCAATTGCAGTGCACTACAAGGAAGCACTCAAGGAGTCTGTAACTGTCTAAGTGTGTACTGACTCTCGGGAAAGTTAGAGGGTCTTTGGAACAAGTCATATTTTTAAGACTGTGTAAAACCATGCTGGTCAATGCAACAGACATGAATACTGTGTAGCAAACGAGCCCATGAAGAGTGGATGGTCTGCGTCAAGGAAAATTTCAACTTTCTTTTTTATCTCTTTTCGTTTTTTTATGTGTCTGTATGCATGTGTGTATGTATGTGTGTGTGTGTGTGTGTGTATATATATGTATATATATGTATGTATATATATATATAACACAAATGCATGTGCTATACATGCATATATAGATATATGTGTATATATAGATACACATATATCTATATATGATATATATAGATATATATAGATGTATATAGAGAGGGAGAGAGAGGGAGAGAGGGAGGAGAGAGAGAGAGAGAGAGAGAGAGAGAGAGAGAGAGAGAGAGAGAGAGAGAGAGAGAGACCCAGGCTGCCTGTCATGGTGCAGTGCGTTGTTTTCAGAGAACTGCTTTGCAGGCAAACCCTGCAGACAACAAGAAGTTATCCCTGCAGATAACTCTCTCTCTTCCTCCCTCTAGAAGATACATGCCCTTCGAAGAAGGCATGTATACAGTTAGCAAAGTTCAGAGTCTTTAATCTTAGGATAAGATAGCTGGTTAATCTTAGGATAAGATAGCTAGCTAAGCCACCCTGAAACCTTTCCTATATACCTATATAGATATGTGTATATATAGATATATATGTGTATATATCTATATATGCATGTATAGCACATGCATTTGTGTGGGTGCACATGTATGTACTGCCTGTGGGGGATGGCCAAGACCGATGTTAGGAATCCATCCATCTTCTACCTTATTTACTAAGGCAGGGTCTCTCAATCAAACCCAGAGCTTGGCAATATGGCGGCTGGTCTCCCTAATCAGCTTGCTCTAGGATTCTTTGTCTCTACCTTCTAAGACTAGACGTACAGTGAGGGATGTATACCTGGTGTACATGTGAGTAGGAAGCCCCTGTCCTTGCATTCATGGATCAAAGCTTTAACTACTGAGCCCCCACCCCAGCCCTTGTTTTACTTGCTTAATGCAGCCACTGGAAGTTTTAGAATGATGCTGAGGGCTGCATTTCCGGCTCACATTCTCTCTCTGGTGCTCAGTAGCAATATAGTAACAGAGGCTGACCATCGTGGGCCATCTGCAGCAGCTGAGCCTCACCTCCTCAGACTCCAGCTTTCCTACTGTAGCTAAAAGAATTGCCAGAGGGAACTTCAAAATAATGTCTTAATTGTTCGATGCAGATGCCTGTTTAGGGACTCCCCCACAGTTGTTTTAAGAGGCCTGACTAGGTTAAGTCCATTTATGGAAGGAGCTAAAGGGCAGTGATTCATCCCACGGGTATCTCTGGAATTTTCTGAGAAAGTACCGTCATGTTGATCAACGTTAACTAACATGGACTCTTTTATTTTTGTTTTGTTCTGGGTTTTGGGTTTTGTTTTGTTTTGTTTTGTTTTGAGACAGTGCCATACAGCTCAGATTGTCCTCAAATTCAAAATATAGCTGAAGATGACCTTGAGCTATTCGTCTTCTGCCTCTTTCTTCCTCTAGAGTTCTGGGGTTCTAGGCATATGCTACCATACCCAGCTTAATATAGGGTCTTAAATTAACTGATCAATTTCCTCCAAAAAGGTATAGCAACAACTGTGCTCAAGAATATTTTAAATGTGGGGGCTAGATCTTCAGCACCATTATCCCAGAAAAGAATGTCCTAATTATTATTTCTTACAGCATTATAGATCTAGATATAAGCAGATAAATATAAACAGATACAGAGAGGGGGGGATGTTTAAAGTTCCAATAAGAAAAAAAAAACCTTTCTAGTGTTTCAAATTAGATCAAGCCAATTCAACACTATCTTAAGGAAGACCAAAATGGGTAAACACAATCCGTGTTCATAAAACCTTGACAATGGCAGATCAAATCATTTCTTTAACTACTCGTCCATCTTCACCCTGAAGTCAGTACACTAGTCTTTGCCCATGAAGCATAACCTTTGTAGAAGGAGAAAACTGTCAGGTGTCAGGTAGATGAAGGGCAAAAACACACACACCCAGACACACAGATACATAGAGAGAGAGAGAGAGAGAGAGAGAGAGAGAGAGAGAGAGAGAGAGAGAGAGGGAGAGAGGGAGAGGGGGAGAGAGAGAGAGAGAGGGAGAGAGAGAGAGAGAGAGGGAGAGAGAGGGAGAGAGAGGGAGAGAGGGAGAGAGAGAGAGAGAGAGAGAGAGAGAGAGAGAGAGAGAGAGGGAGAGGGAGAGGGGGAGAGAGAGAGAGAGAGAGAGAGAGAGAGAGAGAGAGAGAGAGAGAGGGAGAGGGAGAGAGAGAGAGAGAGAGAGAGAGAGAGAGAGAGAGAGGGAGAGAGAGGGAGAGAGGGAGAGGGGGAGAGAGAGAGAGAGAGAGAGAGAGAGAGAGAGAGAGAGAGAGAGAGAGAGAGAGAGACCCAGGCTGCCTGTCATGGTGCAGTGCGTTGTTTTCAGAGAACTGCTTTGCAGGCAAACCCTGCAGACAACAAGAAGTTATCCCTGCAGATAACTCTCTCTCTTCCTCCCTCTAGAAGATACATGCCCTTCGAAGAAGGCATGTATACAGTTAGCAAAGTTCAGAGTCTTTAATCTTAGGATAAGATAGCTGGTTAATCTTAGGATAAGATAGCTAGCTAAGCCACCCTGAAACCTTTCCTGACTGCAGTCCTGATTATTCACCTGTCCCCTGCTACCTAGAAACCTGAATAGCATGCCAGAAGAGTTTAGTCATCTCTGGGAGAGAGGGAGCACTTAGGGGGCGGAGGTGGTGAAAATAATGCTTGGCTGGAAAGATCTACTGTGCGTGTGTGATGTCAATGACTACGGATTTAGGAATGCTGGTGTAATTCCACGGTCCCCACATTCTGCAGTGACCATCTATGTCCTTACTGTGGCTACTGTTCTAACAGCTTGCAACTTGATAGAAAGCTGGTGATGGGCCTGTTAGAGTCAAAGGACACCAGTGATTAAGACTAGCCAGGAAGGATGATGTAAGGGTATCTCCATTTCAGACCAGGGAGAACACAGCAAGGCTCGGCCTCGTGGATCATAGATAAAAATAGCTGCTGTCTGCTGGTGCCAGGTACTTTTCATGATCTGTCACTGAGAACTCACAGCCAATTTCATGGGATGGTGCTACAGTATTCTGCCTTCTTGCATGGGGAATCCAAGGCCACATGTGGTTTCATCACTTGTCAAAGGTTAGTGTTGCTGAGGTTAGAACTGGGTCCCACTTTGGTCTGGTTCCAAAGCCTGATCTCTTTACTAGTGTGTGGAGCTGACTGCAGGGAGACTGCTACTCCCAGGAAGAGCTGCAGTAGTCTCAGGTGAGCTTTGTTTAGATCTCATGAAACTGTCAAATAGTTGTTGCCTCTGGGGAAAGTGGGCGCTTCCCACAGTGCATGGGTAGGAGGAGGTGGGGCACTTGGAGGGGTGAAAGGGCCAGGTCAAGGCTCCATGTGCTGCTAGAGTATGAAATGGCCCTGGTGATAAAGGACCTCACTTTAAAGAATTCTGTGGGTGTCACAGCTGTGTGCCCACTCAGTATAGCAACTAAGGAAAAAGTCACCTAAAATTAGACCCAAGTATTATTAGCGGTACAAATTCAGTAAGGACCCACTCTCTAATTCCTGCCAGAAATAAGTAAAGCAAAGCCTGTTGCTTCTCACTATGACTTGTACCCTTAATCATGACATCATTCCCATTGAACTTGAACATCCCTTATGAACTGGCTATCTTTATTTTTGGGTCTCAATTTGGTCATGAAATCCATGTTCATTTAGAGGGCAAGATAAAAATGGATACATGCACACAGTTACTGAACCCTGGCATCTCATCCCAATGATGCTGGATGGGGAATAACAGAAACCAAGACAAAGACAATAGTAGCATTTCTTTCTCAGAGATAATCAGGGAATATGCTGGAAAGGTGAACTGACCTCAATTTGCCTACAAAGGGAAAAGAAGAAGAAAAGTAGGTAAAGCCGGATTTATCTCCAAAGGAGGTTGGAAAAGAATGTGGTTTGACTGGAGATGCCAAAGAAAAGCAAGAGTTAAGCTAAGGGAACTCCAAGCCATCCCAATGCCCCACCTAGGGCCACACACAAACATCAACCTCAACTAGGAATGAAAGGCAAGGGACTAAAGAGGCATACTGTTGGGTCACTACAAAATGTGAGCAAGAGTTGCCTGCCTAAAAACGTGGCATTCTACAACCATGAGAGGACACAAGGTAGACTGTTAAAAAGACTTGTGAGATACACACACACACACACACACACGTGCACACATACACACACACATACACATATACATGTGTGTATGTATATATATATATAATATTAATTATAATTGTATCATATAATATATAACTATTTACAGTTGTAGTTATGTAGTTATATAAAACTATATACAGTTATAATTATATAATTATAGTTACAGTTACAGACACTGTTATGGGGAAAATGCAGGACGAAAGAGATAGAAGTCAAGGAGGGAAGGCAGGAAGGCAGGAACAGGCTGATGGTTGAATGCCAAGAAAGCATGCCCCTAATTTTGAAGACCTTATGCTGGTATAACCTTTACTCTCTAGTCTACTGGTGACTGACAAATAACGAAAGTTGTAATAAGCATGAGACTGTTCTGCGTGGCTAAATTATCCAGCCGTTTAGGAGAAGGAATGGTGAGAGCATGATGTGATCATTAATTTGGATTTTCTACCAGACCTTAAAAACGTCCATCAAGAGAACTAGGAAAGCACACCTCTGGGCTTGCCTGTGAGCTGCTTCCAGAGAAGACTAGCTCCTAGAACTGAGTGGAAGAGAGCCACCTTGAGAGGAGCGCAATCTAACAGACTAGAGGCCCAGGTGACATGAGAAAGTAGGAAGGGGAAGCAAGCCCTAGACTAAGAGTTTTCTCCCCAGTAGATGTGGTTTTATGCCGCTGATTCAAAAGAACATCACACTCCTGCTTTCTCAGTCTTTGACAGACTTGCAGCAGTGAGATGCCAGGGCCTTGGAGGCCTTCACCTTCCAACCCAGGACACACCGTTGGCTTCTCAATCTATGTTCTCAAGCATCTTGTTCTGAGTTCCCTAGCTGACAGCCACCTCTCCAATCTACAAAGGACTGTTGTGGGGTCACTGAGTACTCCATCCAGGCTATTAACTTCCTCTTGTTATATATATATTCCTTTCCCTGAATGGTCCCAATACAAGGATGAATTATCACTCTTCTCAGATCTGTCACCATCAATCCAACAAAGAATCACTGACCTTGGAAGAGAACCATTTTCATACAAATAAGAAGTTAACCTCCAAGGTAGGATGTCTTAGTGAGAGTGCAGTCCTATGCAACTACCAATTTCTATTGAGTTAAACATTGTGCCTGCTCTTGCCAAGGAGTAATCTCATAAAACACACAGGTATTAATTAAGTGCTATGCATAAAGAGAAAATAATTCCATATTTAATATCATGTAAAGGCATTTGGTTTATTATACAAGCACTAATCAACTCCGTTACTGTTATTTATTAATAATGGCAGTGTGGAACCAAGGTCTACGGTGGCTGCTGAGGTCACAGTCTGTAAGAGATGACTCATGCACAAGGCTGATTTACATAAATAGCATGTGCTAAGATTGCCATCTGGTAGAACAATCGACATCACAAGACTCCACGTTTCCTGTTACCCAGGGTAAATGCATTTCAAGCATGAGGGAAAACTTTATCAAGTTTCTCTAAGTCCCTTTACTTCGACACTAAAGTGGCTTACACAGGGAGGTGGGGAAGAGAAAGAATGAGAGGCAGGCTACTCCCTCATTTCCCCAGATTCCCTCTTCACAGGAGAAGAGAAAGGCTATCTCAGCCATTATCAACCCTATCATAGAATCCGTCAAATTTGCTACTTGCCCTTTAACAATGTTCTTTCAGGCAACAGAACAAGGATTTGAGATAACATTGAAAATGAATGTATTCATTTGAAAGAGTTTCTCGAATCCCCGCTTTCTACTTTCCTTCTCTCTACATATTTTCTTCCTTTTTTGTGTCTTCTGTGAAGAACTGAATCATCATCAAGTCTAGGTAAGGGAAGCAATATTCCCTAAGAATCTCTCTCTTTTTCTACTAAGGACATGACATCTGAGATAATTCTAACATGAAACTAGTATTTCAGGTTTTTGTTCCTATCAAAAGCGGAGCCTGCCCTGAATCCTACCTCAGACACATAAGGAGTCCGCTACCCCCCAACACCTGCCTGAAGAAGGCGCCCTGGTGCCCCACCTTACCCTTCATTTCTCTGTGGAGATTCCAGGTCCATCCATCCACAAGTCCTCCAAGGGTGTTTTCAGAACACAGGACAAGCCAGCATTTCTACTCTCGGCTCAGTCTTTTCTGATGTTTGATTTTCTTCAGATTTTAACAAATTTGGAATTTTGCAATTCAGATTTTAAAAATGATTTTTGAACTATAAAATTTGTATGATAATTCAACCAAGTAACAGATATCACTGTCTTCTCTTTTTCTATTTGTAAGAAAGTGTTGTCCTATACAAAGTTAAAAGAGTGAACCAAGAAAAATTTACTAGACCTGGGAAGAAGAGCAAACTGTTAATAGTAACTTTGCTAATTAACCATGACAATGCTCACTACTAGAAATGCAAATCCCTTAACACCATAAGCATTGACCCAGGGTTTCTGTCTGTGAACATTTAGATATGTTAAGTGAAGAGGTAAAGGAAAGATATAACATGGGAGTTGATATGTAAGAGAAAAGACAAGACAGGTACAGCTTGGGTCTAGAGCTGCCTAGCATTCAAAATGACCCAAGACCCAGGCACCAATTTTTATTAAAATGAACCAGAAAAGATAGTGAGGAAGAAGAAGAGAAAGAGAAGGAAGAAGATGAGGAAGAGAAGGCAGCAACCGTGGTTTAGACACATTTGCCTGTGACACATTTAAAACTAAAGGCAGGTAGTAACTTAGTAAGTTTGGGCTCAACTGGAGAAAATCACAGACTGTCATACGTATTTGACATTATACAATCATGGGAGCTAGGAAATCCTTTGTTGCATCTGCAACCAAGGTGGAAATCAGAGTGGCTGGTTTTCGTCTCCAGGGTGGCAGGTACTTTTCGGAGGGGCTGCTATGCGCTACCACAGTGGTCCACTTCAATCTGTCTACATGACATTGTCTACTTTGCTTGAATGAAATTATTATGATGTCTGCTTCCACGGAAACCAAGACTGCTAGACCAACAAAGTAGAGATGTCAAGCAGATTTCAGTAGCTTTTTACTAGAAGCTAATTACATACAAATACCTCTCTGTGTGTGTGTGTGTGTGTGTGTGTGTGTGTGTGCACTTGCATGTGCATATGCCTATGTATGCTCCTGTGTAGGTCAGAGATTGACAGTGAGGGTCTTTGTTACTCTCTGTCTTTGCTACTCTCCACCTTACTTTCCTGAGACATGGTCTCTCCTACAACCTGGAGGTCATCAATTGGCTAGAATGACAGGCCAGCAAGCCACAGGAATCCTGACTCTGCCTCCTCGGGCAGGGACTACAGGTGAGAGCTTTCACACACAGCCTTTAACACAGATGCTGCCATTCTGAACTCAACTTATCTTTCTTGCACAGAGCGTACCATACCCTTGACTCATCTTCCCAAAGAACCCATTTGTACCTCTTGAATTCTAGAATAGTAAATCCCAGTCATTAGAAAAGAGACTATACATAAGTTGGCGACTTAAAGTGTATTCCTTCAGTCTCCCCAGCTGTTTACATCTGGTTGACACTGTAACTAAATCTTCAGAAGGCCATCTCACTGAACTGTAAGGACAACAGCTTCGGAGAGAGGAGAAGACCAGAGAGACCAATAAATTCCAAGGGCATTGTCAGTCCTATGCTGTTCTTACCATTCTGAACAGTAGCTGGCTTTGTAGCAAGAGGAGAGACTATAGCACTCTTTAAGTCCGTAGATGGCAGTATTAGCAAAAGCACTACAGGAAGTGAGGGGAAATCCACAGAAAGAATTGAAGTCCATTCGGATGATTGCAAATTGTTGCTGCTGGTCCCTCAGAACACAGCAAACTGGCCCAAGCACAATCAGCCTGTCACCAAGTGACCATGTAATAGTACAGGAGGAGTAGGGCCATACTGGGGACTCAGGGTTGCTCAGCATTGTAGACAGACTGGATCCTTAGAGTGGATAAGCTTAACCAGCCTTGCTCAGGTAGGACTTACACCTCTACTTTTGTGTCCACTTCATACGTGTGTACTAGAGGCCCAAGTACAATATACATGTGTACTAGAGGCCCAAGTAAAACATACGTGTGTACTAGAGGCCCAAGTACAACATACTCATGTACTAGAGGCCCAAGACAAGCACAGGTTAAGTTGGAGGGAGTCACTGACTAATGTCCATATGACAAACCACCCCGTACATACTGGTCCTTAGATCCTCCTTTGCTAAGTTGGCTCAACTGGTACACATTTAAAGAGGACCTTTCATAATCCCCCTCTCCAAACTTAGTTACCATTAATTTTCCAATATGGCTCCCACTAACCATAGTGTATCTAGACAACTTCTTCACAGCATCTCAAGAATTGTTACTAATTAATCTTAAGAATTATCACGAATTCTCTACTCTCTCATTCCAAGCCAAGACCACAATCCGGTATAGCACTTGGAGTTTGAGCCACTGGTGAGAGTTTTCCTTTGAATGAGACTTTAGGGTTCTACCTACTGGGTTTAGGGAAATACTAACATAACATAAAGAGATATCCACAATCTATGTCCAGCGAGTCCCTTACCCTACATAATCCTTCCCCTATAATAGGGCTATGCATTTCTGTTGAGAGGGAAGAGACTGGGAAGCAGGAAGAGAGACCCTTCCAGATGAGTGAATTTCCACATCCCATGGGCAGCTAGCTCCCCTTTGCCTTCAGGAATCCGAATCCACCACAAGCGGAATTCATTTACATGGCTTCTATTTCAGCACAGTGAACCTCTATCTGTACATAACTTATGAGCCAGATGTATGCGTCTTTCTCTGTTAACCAGAGCCATGGTGCTCCGTGCTGAGAGAGCTCACAGCAAGCTGAAGCCATTGGATTTGCCACAGAGGGAAACAGTAACTGACGGCCATTGGCACATTCCTATAGCACTGACAATGTTACCCAGCCATCTTGAGCTCAAGATTGAGGCAGGATTGATGAGAGAGCTGTGACCCATGGACCTCCTGAGAAAATGACAATGAGGGGGTACCTGATAAACACTTCAGGACATAATAACCTGTGGCTGGGGAAAAGCTCTCCCAAATTGCATATAATTTACATTGTGTGTAATTTAAGTAAATAGGTACTCCTCAATATTTTTTTTTCTGTTCATGGTACACTCATATTGTAAAAAAAAAAAAAAAAAAAAGCTCGGCCTCTTGTTAGTTCTTTGTTTCCTCAAGATTTAGAGAACAGACTATGAACTAAATGATGATAATACTCAAAAGTATCATTTATCCCACCTTCCACTTGGAGAGATCCCGGGTCATGTTTTGAACAATGTACACACCATCTTAATTGTTCCTTGATTCGGGCAGAGGTGATTCCTCAATTTATGAAGAGAAAGTGAGAGAAGCATTTCTTCCATAAATCATAAGAAAATGAGCTTAACTGCAGAGAGTGGTGCGGCACAGCCTCAGAGAGGCATGGTTAGATGGGAACATCACCATCTGAGCCACAGCAGATAAAGAAAGACTCTTCCTCAGGGACCCTCCAGGATCAGATTGACAGAGATAAAATTTTTTAAAGTAGAGTCAGACTTCAATAATCTTTCTCTCTCTCTCTCTCTCTCTCTCTCTCTCTCTCTCTCTCTCTCTCTCTCTCTCTCTCTCTCTGTGTCTGTCTCTCCCTCCCTCCCTCCCTCTTTCTCTCCCTACCCCCCGTGTGTGTGTGATTGTGTGTGTGTGTCTATGCACATGTGCACATGCATCAAGTATCTTCCTCCGTCATTTGTCTCCTTGTTCTTTGAGACAGTCTCCCACTGAATACAGAGCTTGCTAATGAGCTAGACTGCCTGGTTGACCTGTAGAACCCACAGGCCCTTCTGTCTCTGCATCCCCAGCACTGACATTACATTTGGCTTTTTACAGGGATACTAGAGACCAAGTTTAGTTTGTGTAACAGCTCCTAGAACCTTCTTTCCAGTCTTCCAGGAAACTTTCAGTCTCTGAATTCCTGGTGGTGACCATGGCCTACAAGCCTTATCCTTACCGCCTAAATCTCTAATGCCCCAGGGATTTCTCTAGTGACTTAACAAGAAGCCAAATAAAAAAGTGTAGCCACTTTCAAGGCAAAAGTAAAAGGAGATGACAGTGATAAGGGTCACTGTAGAATTGTCACTGACGCCAACTGCAAAGATAATCTCAGCATCAGAGTTAAGGTGAAGGTAAGCTTGGCTTTGGGGTCTATTTCAAAATCTGGAAGTCCATCGTTACTCCCTGGAGACATCTACCACTATGGCTCTAGGAAACCTACAAAGAGAACAACCCCCACTGATCATTGTGTATATCCCATCTCATGCCAGCAGGGCTGAGGGGAGCAAAGAGTGTTAAAACAAAAGGAAGGCTCATCTCCCAAGTATCCGAGGCCTTCATGGCCCATGGGCAGACTTTTAATTCTATCATCCACACTGGAGAGGATGCTTACAGCAGTCACGGGTCAACATGCAAAGCCTTCCATTCCCATGGCAAACAGTGTTCAAAAGAAGAACGATGTACAATTAGGGTTTGTTGGGATTTTTATTTTCTTTTCACATGTGGCAATATTTATCTTCAAAGGTCCCCCTCTGACTCCCAGGCTCCTTCACGGAGCAGCTGGTCTTGTGTGGCCTCGTTGTGACATGACTCGTGTGATTCGGTAGCTTATTTGTCCAGTGGTTGGGTAGAATTTGTAAACTGCGTGCGATTATTCTTGACTGTTTTCTTTCTAGTAAGAAGCCACCACACTTTCTCCAGCATTCATGACTGGGACTTGAATTAGGTGGAGCACTTGAGATATTTCTATCCCGACTTCCTCTGCTCAGTCATGACATTAAACAAAACAAATTATTGCAGTTAAACAGAGAGATGGCAACAGGGCCTGGAAAGAGAAGTGGACTGGGAAATTAAGATGTGATCGGGCTTCGTTTTACATAGGAGAGCTTGTTAACAAAGGCTCAGATCTAACTACTACAAGCTGTGAGCATCTTCTAATTAGTCCTGGCTGTTCTCGGGAAAACAAAGTAAAATATGGAGCCTCTTAAAACAGGCCTCTTTGGCTAACTTTGTCCCTGAACAGACATTAATAAATACTCTCATTTACTTGTGACACTTTCCTTTAGTGATGAGATGGCTACAGAGCTGCCAGACCCTATTAAAACAAGAGGAAACTCTAAAAGCAATTTATATTCTCATTTCTTTCATTAAAAAGAAGTTCCTTGTATATTTTGCCGCCATTGTTGTTTTTCCAGGAATAATATTCTGAAATGTGAATGGAACTTTCAAAGGACTTTGGAAGGAAAAAAAAAACAAACAAACTGATAAATCCAAACTCGTGTGGGGCTTAGATTTTAGAATGCTCAGCAATGTGAGGGCTGGAAAGAGGGCTTAGTGGTTAAGAGTGGGTACTGCCCTTTCACAGGACCCCCAGTTCAGTTCCCAGCAGCCCTTCCCACACCTACCCACCTATAACTCCAGCTCCAGGATATCTGACACCCTCTTGACCTGGCTTCTGTGCATGAACATTTGCACACACAGAGCTGGAGAGGATGGTTTGGAGAGAAATATGAGTATGATAGAGTCAACACATTTGCCTTTCCCAAGCACTTACCATTTTGATGTTACGTAAATTGATCACTGTTGCTAGACTTCCTTCTCAGGGAAATTTTAAGCAACTATCTACTGTCCCAACAACAATAACAAAATGTTTGGATCTGGTCCAAACTTTGACCTAAACCTCTACAATCTCCACAGTAGTTCAGACCAATCAGGGACTCTACACTGCTGCCAAACCAGCCTCCCAGTCCTTCCTTTAGTCCATTTCTTTCCTGGGTCCCCAGTAAACACAATCCCTGGGGGCTGTGCACTGGGCATCAAACACCACTTTGTGCATCCCCAGTGCTCTCAGCAGGGCCTACCCTTCTGTTGTATTCTGGTCCCTAATATTCAGGAGACCTCAACTGGAGATAACCACATGTCCCTACTGGTTCATAAGAGCCAGTCCTTCAGGGACTCTTATGGCCTTTGATTGTAAAGTTTTTGTCTCAAGGAGGCACAGGTGGTAGTTTTGTTCAGCTTCTCGGCCTCTCCAGCCCTCACTCAGTAGATCCCATCTCCTCCCACATCCCACAGCCTCACAGGCCATCTGTCAAAGGGTTCCCTCTGCTTATCTGGAAGTCTCCCATAGCTCTAACAGCTATGGGGTTAAATATTCTCTGATTACCCCAGTCCCTGAGGAGCATCTGTGGTCACTTCTAGGTCAGTCCCTTCCTCATCTCTACCTGACTTCTCCCATGGGATCCAGGGTTTGGAGTCTCAGGAGGAGCTCGATATTACTGGTTTAGTCTGGGTCTTCTTCTCCTATTGGGCCCCTAGCAAACACACACAGACACACACACACACACACACACACACACACACACACACACACACACACACACATACCAGCAGCAGCAGCAGGTCAACACCTGCATTTCTGTCTCTCTGATTCATTTCGCTACTAAGTTAGAGGTCAATACGGAAGATGCCAGCCACACATCCCCCTTTATACCTGCAATCTCTCCCAGGATCTTCTATTTCCTATAATAACAGCCAGGCTGCCTTGCCTCTGCAGCTGCCTGCTGATACCTCCATCCCTAACCTGCCATCTCCTATAGAGACAGGCCGCCATATCAATACTTCCTCTGCAAACACCACCTCACACAGCTTTATCTCGGCTGCTTGTTTCATTCGCCACGTAAGGGACAACACCTTTGTTCTTCCACCCTCGTCTTCACCGTCATCACGTCTTGCTGACTACACCAAGTGTTGCTGAAATCCCTTCCCAGGAGGAGATGGAAAAAGCATGGACCCTTCCTTCAGAGGTCCCAACAATAAATTGATTCAACCCAAGTTTACTCTGGGGAAATCGGTCAATTACTGGGCTTCCTTGCCGAGCACAGGTAAGGGGTGATGGACTGGAATTATGGGAACATTCTCCAAAAAGACCACACTGAAAAGCCTTACCTAGCACTTTCCCATAACAACACAAATGGAGCCTCCTCTCCGTGACTTCTTCCTGGCCTGTATGCTATAGTTTCTCACAGAGGCCTGGTGCAATTAGCAAGAGGTGCACTCACAGGTAACATGGAGGGCCTGGATACTCAGCTGAGGGCCGTAACACTCCATGCCCTCATGAGGATGGCATGCTGGTCCATGCAGTCACCAACCCCGCCCCCACCCCTTTTCTTTGCCCAGTGGACACAGCTGAACTCCAAAAGATAGTGATTGGTTGGCTCGGACAACAGTCCTGTACAACAATTCCTGTACAACAATCACAAACCAAGGTTTGATTCTCCGAACTTGAAGTTGGGGCAAATGGATCTTATCAGGAACTCCACATGTAGTCTGAACCTTGAGATGACACACAGGAAGTTCATGGGAATTTAAGGGTCTAATCCTAAAACCTTGCCCAATGTCCCGAATGTCCTTGTTTAAGCCACTGTTCTGCATGAACTATTGGAACCGTTCCCATCTGCCCAGCTGAGAGGCTGAGTTATTCATGCGAACATTGTCCATTGGCATGGAACACAAACAAGTAGATGGGAAATGTCTTGACGGTCATGTCATCTGAGTCACGACAGGATGTGATGAGATTCCCAGCCTCTCACAGGGGACATGCTCCAGAGCCACCTGTATTTTCCAGCTGCGACCATTAAACTCCTCTAAGGATGAACCTCAGTCGTGGCCTGCCATTCCTTGTTCTCTGGGCCACATGATTTGCTTTAGAAGGATCTGGATTATAGTCAACCAACATCAGATGAAAGGCATGCTGTTCACTACCCCTGTATGCCTGTTTGATGTCTGTCTCTTAGAGAAGACTTTTTACCTTAACTTGTCTCTAAATCTATCAGGAAAGCTTGTGAGTGTGTCATCATCAGACTTCAGTGAATGACTGGTCATTGACATGGAATATATTGAGTGATTATGCGCTAAGTACATAGCACTAGGTTAGATACAATTAATTATGTAAAAAATGAAGGTCGAATATTGAACTCTCAGATCCAGTTCAAGGAACGAGCCAACAAATTCAAAAGAGCAATACCCTACAGGGTGTGGTTTAATGACATATACAATGACATATCAAGGAAGGAGGAAACGAAGTTATGGAGAGTTAAATGGAAGCAGTGGCATTAGAAGGAAACCCACGTATGTTCCACCTTGGGTAAAGGCGGGATCTCTCTTTCAGACATTGGATGGAGCTATCAGTCAGTTCTTGAGAAGAGATCTTCACTATGCACTGAGAGATGTCTAGTAGCACCTCACCAAGTCAGGAGACCAAAAAAGAAAAAAGAAAAAACAAAAAACAAAACGTCCCATGGAGAACAGCTGGGTAAAGATGATGTCACCTGAGTGAATTTTTCAGCTCAGCCTTAAAGAGGAATCGTCAGTGTTGAGGAGAGAAGGCAGACAGCTATGGATGGGGTGGCTGAGCACACAGTGGAAGCAATGAGCAGAGGACAATGTGGAGTTGTCTGGGGAATCTAAGAAGGGGGTGGACCTGGGACTGATGTAACCCAACTCGTAATTGTAGCTACTTTCCCACTTGGATTGGTGTCTTGAAAGTGATTAAAATCTTTAAAAGTTCAGAGTTTTACAAAAGTAGACCTTTTGAAATTCTTCCAAATACAGAGAACAGGTGTCTGCATAGAAGTAATTATCATGGAGACATGTAAATACTTTCGAAGACATCCAAAGGTCCTAGAGGAGGGAACAGTACTACAAATGTGGAGGCGGGAGTTCCTTCTTTACTGTTTTTTGCCCATGAAGTGGAAAGCTAACCAGAGTGCCAGGAATATATTGCTAGATGGTACATTTCAAAACAGCAGTGTTTTCATGACTCATCATAAAATCTCTTTCCACAGAGCTTTTTTCCCAACATGGATGCCTTCATGAGGGTGAAATCCCAATCAGGACCAATCAGAGCCTGGTTTTCCTCAAGTACAATTGAAGCAGGTCCACCTAGACACTAAGCTCTAAGCCTTACAGGGAAAAACTGTTATTTTCAAATACTCTGTCACTCACTTTGCTTATGACTCTGGAGGCAGGAACAGAGAAAAGACCCACTAGCAGTCTAGCACCCCATCCCTGTGCATGAAGGGACAACTTCAGCAGGCTCCTTGTCGCCCAGATTCATTCTTTAATGGTTCTGAGAGGCCTGAGCAGCTCAATGAGTCACTCAGAAATATATCCGATGAAAACAAAGAAAGGCAAAAGAACCCTACTTGACCTCCCTAAGTTATTCAGATGTAAACTGCTTCCTGGGTTTGCTTATTTTCAAGTCTCCAGGCAGACAGGTACTGAGAGGAAACAGGAGGTGTCAGTCAAGATCATTCTTTTTTTTTTTTGAGAACATAAATATTAATTTTTATTAATAATAATTTTTTATTTTCTAAGTTTTTTTATTTACATTCAAAATCATTTCCCCTTTCCCGTTTCCTCCCTCCCCGAAAGTCCCATAAGCCCTCTTCCCTCCCTCTTTTCCCCATTCAACCCCCTCTCACTTCTCTGTCCTGGCGTTCCCCTACATCCAGTCTTTCCAGGACCAGGGGTCTCTCCTTCCATCTTCTTGGAAATCTATTGATATGCGAATTGTGTCTAGGGTATTCCGAGATTCTGGGTTAATATCCCCTTATCAGTGACTGCATACCACGTGTGTTCTTTTGTGATTGGGTTACCTCACTAAGGATGATATTTTCAAGTTCTGACCATTTGCCTAGGAATTTCGTGAATTCATTGTTTTTAATTGCAGAGTAGTATTCCATTGTGTAAATATACCACATCTTCTGAATCCATTCCTCCGTTGAGGGACATCTGGGTTCTTTCCAGCTTCTGGCTATTATAAATAAGGCTGCTATGAACATAGTGGAGCATGTGTCCTTATTGCATGCAGGTAAAGCCTCTGGGTATATGCCCAGGAGTGGTATAGCCAGATCCTCCAGGAGTGTCATGCCCAGTTTTCTGAGAAACCGCCAGACTGCTTTCCAGAGTGGTTGTACCAGCTTGCAATCCCACCAGCAGTGGAGGAATGTTCCTCTTTCTCCACATCCTCGCCAACAACTGCTGTCTCCTGTGTTTTTGATCTTAGCCATTCTGACTGGTGTGAGATGGAATCTCAGGGTTGTTTTGATTTGCATTTCCCTAATGACTAAGGATGATGAACATCTCTTTAGGTGTTTCTCAGCCATTAGATATTCTTCAGGTGAGAACTCTTTGTTTAGCTCTGTACCCCATTTTTTAATAGGGTTACTTGCCTCTCTGGAGTTCTTTATGAGGGAATTCCAAGACCTGAGAGCAGGACAGTGGGGTATCTCTGAAGCCTGGCCAGCCCTGTTGAATTAATTTATTATGCATATAATAATTTATGCATATAAAGACCATGTTCCAAAGGTCAAGGCTCCTTAATCCTGAAGGGAGTGGCAAGTGAAGTCTTTATATATCAGTCTAAGAATAGGTCTTCTCTTCTCTTTCTCTTTTCCTTCCTTCCTTCCTTCCTTCCTTCCTTCCTTCCTTCCTTCCTCCCTTCCTCTCTCTCTCCCTCCCTCCCTCCCTCCCTCCCTTCCTTCGTTTATTCCTTCCTTCCTTCTTCCTCCATCCCTCCCTCTCTCCCTCTCTTCCTTCCTTCCTTCCTTTCTTCCTTCCTTCCTTCCTTCCTTCTTCCTTCCTTCCTTCCTTTCTTCCTTCCTTCCTTCTTCCTTCCTTCCTTTCTTCCTTCCTTCCTTCTTCCTTCCTCCCTCCCTCCCTTCCTCCCTCCCTCCTTCCTTCCCTCCCTCCCTTCCTTCCTTTATTCCTTCCTTCCTTCCTTCTTCCTCCCTCCCTCCCTTCCTTCCTTCCTTCCTTCTTCCTCCCTCCCTCCCTTCCTTCCTTCCTTCCTTCTTCCTCCCTCCCTCCCTCCCTCCCTCCCTCTCTTTCTCCCTTCCTTCCTTCCTTCCTTCTTTCCTTCTTTCCTTCCTTTCTCTTGCCTCACCTCCAGCACCAGTGGAGCAAGCAGCAAGGCAGAAACACTGCTAATCAGAAAGTGTGGGAGCCAGACACTCTGTTGGAAAGGGAAGGATACCGAGGATGCTGACAGTTGGGCAGCTGCTAGGATGTGACTCTGAGCTTCTATCTTTTCTTGTGCAAGAAACAAATATCAGAATCTTCTCAAGTTAAAAAAAAAGTAAATAAAATCAGAAGTTTACAGCAACTTCTCAAAAAGAGTTCATTTTCTTGTGATTTCAGAATGTTGCGTTAATCTCCAATTTGAAATGCCTCTAGGGAATGGATTCTTGAAGTATTTCTCCTTCCCTCTATTGAGACAAAACCATTCTGATGCATGGAGTCTGTGAAGTTATTGGTCAGTATTAAGGATTTTGATGCATGGAGTCTTTAAAATTATTGATCAATATTAAGGATGATTTTTACTTTTCTTTTGAAGGTGTTGGCTTAAAAAAAAACAAAAACAAGTGAAGCACTTTCATGGAGGCCTATACCTGACTTGCGCCAAGACCTATTCTTAGAATGATATATAAAGAATTCACTTGCCACTCCCTTCAGGATTAAGGAGCATTGGCCTTTGGAACATGGTCTTTATATGCATGTCAGAGTATTTTTAAGAATGGGAAAATCCAGGATACGGATAAACAACAACCAGTTCCAAATGAGAGTTATTTTTAGACCTGAGATTCCAAAGTATATAAAGCCACAGATATCAGAATGGTTCTCATCCTAGTAGCGTGCCTTCCTGTCCCCCCTAATATACTTTCCACCCTTCTTAGCGTGTGCTCACACTCTTGGGGACACACACACACACACTCACAATTTTTAGATTTTTTTTTTGAGACACAGTTTAATTATATAGCCCAGGATAGATAGCCTCACCACCTTTGTGTGTGTGTGTGTGTGTGTGTGTGTGTGTGTGTGTGTGTGTGTATGTGTGTGTGTGCGTTTTAGGGGGATGTGCAAGAAACAAGTGTCTTTGCCTGGCTAGCTACCTTTGATAAACAACTACACAGAAAACCAGAAGTACTTCTCACACCACTGTGCCTGGAGCGGAGGATGAATCCAGTTCCTCAAGCTTGCATGGTCTACATATTAGCTACTAGTTACTTTTCTAACCCAGATCCTCCTGCCTCAGCCTCCCAAGTACTAGGATTACCAGCATGCACTAACACACCTGGCTATTACCTAGCTATGGTAAAAACCCAGCTCATAACAAAGATTAAAAGTATACAAGTTTTCTTCTGATGAAAGCCCAGTGTTTGTGAGGCTTTTCTACAAACCTTCTCTTAACTATGTGCAAGTTCTCCTACAGGCATTCAAATGTGTCTACTTCTCCCAACAAGATTTGGGCTTTCGAGGGCAGATGCTTTCTTTCCTGGTGCCATTACCAATGTCCAGTCTCTGAAAGTTTGTCAGATAGTCCACTGAAAAGAGTGACATCTCCTTGCATGGTATTGCATATGAAATGTACAACAGGATAGAAAGTAATTCCTCTTGAAAGTGTCTCTCACTTGTGCTGGCCCAGAGCTGTCAGCAGAGGAGTCCTTGTGTGTCCCCATGCCCTGTGACCATCTAAGCACTGTCTAAGACACTCAGACACAGTCTGATACCTTTGATAAACACAGGAGTACTGTCTAACAGGTCTTGTTAGGGTTCTGTCTAAGCTCCACCCCACAGTTACCTGGCAAAAGCCAGGTATGCCCCTCCCCACAGTTACTTGGCAACAGCCAGGTAGGCCTGGCCTACTATAAAAGAGAGTGCTGGGCCCCTCCTCTCTCTCTTACTCCTCTTACCCTCTTACCCTCTCTTACCTCTCTCACTCTCAGCCTCTCTCTTGCCCCTCTTGGACTCTCCTCCCCTCCCCCCTCTCTCCACGTAGTCATGTAGTCATGGCCAGCCTCTGCTTCTCTACTCTCTCTCTCTCTCTCTCTCTCTCTCTCTCTGCCTTTCTCTGCCTCCACTAACCCTCTTAACTCCCATCCCATGCCCTGAATAAACTCTATTCTATACTATGTCGGTGTGTGTCTGGTCCCTCGGGGGAAGGGATGCCTTGGCATGGGCCCACTGGGGCACCCCCTTCCCCCACACCACTGTATACCATATTCTCTAAACCTCTTTCTCTTTTTAGGATCACAACAGGTCTCCCACATCACACTAAGATAGGAGGACATCTGCTACCCCTAAAGAGCTAATGGACTCTAAAGATAGCATGAACTCTCAGCCCACTCTAGAAAGAACAGTGGGTGTGTAGTTCTGGCCCTTGGAAGAAACCAATTTCTCTTGCTCTTTTTATCCAAATCATCTGAGTATGATTATATTCCAGAAACAGCATCCTAGTCATTAAAAAAATATATCTTAGTCAATTAATAAAAAATATGTTATTTCATTCAAAATAATCCAGTGGAGGGGGCATGGAATGTAAGAGATATAGGCCAGTCATAGTTGTAAGAAGCAGGGAGAGGTTTCTGTACTATTCTCATTACTTTGGTATATGTTTGAAATTTTCCATGATAATAAATTTCAAAACTCTTTATGGAGTTACTCACTTATTTTGAGTACTAAGTTTTCAAGTGTTCTCTTTCAAAGAGGAGCACTATCTTTTAAAGATACTGCCCTTCTGTGTGTTTATTTTAAGTTAGCAGACAAAGTAATGGATTTCATTATGGCATTTTTATCCGTAAATGTCGTTATACTTGTCCTAATCCATCCCTCTCAGACTGCTTCCCTCCAACTCCCCAGTGAGCTTTCGGCTTTCATGTCCCATGTATTCCATGTCTCTCTTAAAAATATGTTTTCTAAGCTGGGTGTGGTGGTGTACACCTGTAATTCTTCAGTCCAGGCACTGAGGGTTTGAGTGCAGGATACTGGAGTTTAAACTAGTCAGCACTACACTGAGAGGCCTGACTATAACAACAACAACCAAACACACATCTTTCTTTCTAGTTTAATTCACACTGGGAAAACATTCTTGTCACAGTAACAACGAAGTCTGGGGACGTTGAAGGATAGCGTAAACAATAAGACTCCCAGAGATCCAAATGTTAGCTTCACCAATGACAATCAGAGAGATTGTAGAGAACATTACTTAATGTCCCTGGAGTCAGCCATCTCATCTGTAACCTGTGAAAGCAATGGCCACTGTATTGCTCAGCTGTGGAAGATAAAGAAGTTAAGGCGGAGAAAGGGATCTGACACAGTATGCTTAGCAACCAATCAGTTTTCACAAAACCACCCACAGGATACAAAAACTTGAATTATATAAAGCACACTTCATATTTCCTTCCCTATCAAAAATAAACAAAGAGTAGAATAGATATTCGCATAGGCACGTATTTATCCTCCATGTGTTAAGGGCCATTTGTATGAGTTGGATGCAATACTAATATATAGCCATTGCTCTAAAATCCTGTAGCATAGTGGTAGATAGATATACAAATTTATGTATAAATTTGGGGAAGAGCTAAAATAAGAATACGTATGCAGAAGCCCTGATGTTCCGGGAGGACACTGAGCTCTGTTGGGAAACGGCCAGTAAGTGGTTAATTGAGCACTTAATTAGACCATCCTATCTTCAAGGAAGCCCTCCCTCCTTCATAGCCTTCCAGGGCTCTCAAGCAGACCCCTGCCTCCTTTGGCCATATCCTAGGTAACAAATGGAAAGCCAGCGGAAACAGGTCATTCACAGTGGAAGAATACCAGAACAAACAGCCGCTAGCTTGCCCACTTATTTCAAGACAATGCATCTGAACTGCTAAGGAACAGAGATGCAGAGCCCACTGGAGAGTCCAGCTGAGGGGCTGAGAGGCTGAGGGGCTGACGGGTGGGGGAGAGCAGCAAGCGGGGAGCCCTGCCACGCCCCCCTGGGGCATCAGGAGATGTTTGTTGCCTCCTCCGGTCAGGGAACAAAGAAGGTTTGGAAACTGACAGTGATCTAGCTGGCAGGAAAACAAGGGTGAGGAGAGGCTCCAAGTCCCTGGCTCCGTCTCTTTTCTATTGGCGCTATAAATACCGTTCTGAAATGTTACGGTAACTTAAGGAGTCTCTTTTAGGAAGCATTTGGTAGTGAGTCATCATCCAGCTATGTGTGCACCCTGCTGTGACTCGGCAGAGCTCCGCCCCTGGCTCTCAGGATGACTGTGTTAGAATCCCCCCCTCCTGTGACACAGAAGAAGGTTTACCTTCCCAGCACACAGGTCATCTCTGCTGCCCTAGCATCACCAGTTGCTTTTCTATCTCGCTCTGTAGACTTCTAGAAGAGAAAGAGAAGAGTCACAAACTTGGATGGCATGAATAGGATCCACTTTTAGAAAGGCAAGGCTGAAACTAAAAGCAGCCTCTGACCTCTTTTTGGGAACAAGACCTCTTTTGCACTATGAAAGTGAATTGAGCCCAAGCCTCAATACAAGGAAACTCAGTACAAGGAACTGCATCTTATTCCCAAATATGCTAGGTGCATACTAGTATACAAGCAACTAGTATCCTGTTTACACATATCTATTACATGGGCATATGCAGAAACAGTATGACAGAAACCTGGCTGCTACTTTTCACAGCCATGGAGGTGTGGCCTGCTTTGTTTCCAATTCCTATACCTGTGGCCAAGCTGCCTTCTGTCCACCTGCCTAAGTAAGTGCCACACACTTTCCCCCTGGGAGTCCTCTTTTAAGAAAGTCTTCGAGCCAATAGTTACCATCAAGGTTCTAAATAGTAATGCAGAAGTGTGGTTGCTACTTTTCCACAGACATGGAGATGTGGCCCGCCATGTTTCATATATCTTTGTGCTGGCTTACGTAGTACATGAAGACAGACTCAAGGACCATTGCCTGCTTCTTTGTGTGTTCTTAGCGTCCACTAAGACCTGTGTGACTTAAGCCAATTGACTCACAATTTTGTTTGGTTTGGTTTAAGACAGAATATCTATGTAGTTATAACTGGCCTGGAACTCACCGTAACTCAGGCTGACCTTGACTTTCTAGGACTCTTCCCAGTTTCTTAGTTTGCTTCTCTTTTGTCATGATAAATGCCATGACCCAGAACAATTTGGAGAGGAACGAGGAATGGTTGAATTCATCTTTCACTTCTGGACCACAGATCATCCATCCCTGAGAAGTCCAACCAGGGAGGTCAAGGCAGGAACGGAAGAGGCAGGAACTGACGCAGTAGCCATAGAGAAACGCTGCTCACTGGCTTGCTCTGGTAGCTTGTACAGCCTGCTTTCTTATTCAACCAGGACCACCAGCCCAGGGGTGGCACTGCCCAACAGTGGGTTGGCCTGCTCACATCAATCATTAATAAAGAAAATGCCCTACAGACTTGTCTCATGGAAGCAATTATGGTTCCTTCTACCCAGATGGTTCTAGTTTGTATCAGCTTGTCAAAAGCTAGAGCAAGCATAGCCAGTTCAGAAATTTTATATTCTTCACTAATATTTCTATGTAACTGTTTCACTTTTTCAGCAATAGCAATGGAGTCCTAGCTGATCCAGTAGCCACCAGCAGCATAGGGTGACAGGGCACAAGCAGTGTAGCCATGTGAGTTGCAATATATTGCTTATATAGCAGGTCTTAAAGACAGGACTCTTCAAGGAGTTTAAGATTTCTCAATAATCAAGCTATATATATACATACACATATATATATTTGATTTTAAAGTGATAATTATTTTGACATGCCATATCTAAAATCATTTTATTCATTTCATTATACTTTTTAAACTACAGATGCTGGAATGTTTGAAACAGACATGTGGCAAGCATCTTAGAGAATTTGAAAACCGAATCTGTGGAGCTCACGTATCTGCTTAAGCATCTTAGAGAATTTGAAATCCGAATCTGTGGAGCTCACGTATCTGCTTAAGCATCTCAGCCAAAGCCAGGATATAGGTAGCATCTTCTGGCTTTGAGGCCAGAATCTTTTCAGCTACATCCCTTGGGAAAAGGAACCAAGGTCACAGCTTGTCATTCTGTTGTTTATTAATGCTTTTCCCCATGACGTGCCAGGAACTGTGATAGCTCTTTTGTAGACATCTGTTCATAGTCCAGGATATGGTTTTTCCTCGTTATATAGCTATATAAGTCAAACTCAATATTGCCCTTCTATATACAGAGATTATCTTATGTCTCATAGCAAAGAATTGCTAACTTTTTATGGGTGTCTGTGTGTATGCCCATGAATGAGTGTACATGTATGTACCCATGTATGTGTACATACATATGGAGGCCAGACATCAATGTTGGCTGTCTTTCTCAATCACTCTCTACGTTATATTATCAATATTACTAGTATTATGTATTGTTTATATTTTGTTCTATTTTTATATATTTGGAATATTTGATTTTTTTTCTTTTTTTCTTTTTGGGACAAGTTCTCTCACTGGAGGGTATTGATTTAGGTAGATCTGATAGAGGGCAAGCCTTAGAGATCTTCCTATCTAGAATGACAGGTACTGGATGCTTCACTTAGACTTTTGGGGATTTTTGTTGTGTTTTGTTTTTTGCATGGGTGTGGGGGATTTGAACTCACGTCCTTAAGTGCACACAGTGAGCACTGAATGAAACATTTCTTCAGCCCAGGATTGTTCATTTTCATAATTGCGTTGTAACCTAAAAGACGAGCCTAGGAAAGAAGAATGGGAGATGAATGGGCAGAGTGAAATTGTGAGGGGAGCAGAGAAAGGAAGTATTGTGGAAGTATTAAAGGGATGATGAATAAAGAAAAGTGAAGCCAGACTCTTTATTAAGAATCATCTAATTTGGAACCTTGACAATAGTATTGATTTTCCTTTTCTTTTTTCTTTTTTCTTTTTTTTTTTTTTTGGTCTATGTCTTGCCTACACTCCAAAAGACAGATTTTTCAGTGAAAGAGAGGAACAGAACAGAGCCTCCGTGACAGCAGAGGAGGAAGGAGAAGAAAATTCTACTTGCTCATGGAGACAGACTCAAGATGTGCTCAGGGCAACTAGAAAATTCAGCCCTGGTGAAGCCAAGATAATCTATGGGCCACATTCCCCTAATCTTATTAATGGAATACTTCTACTGCATCAGGAAAATAGTTATTTACCAGTTGACTGTAAGAGGAATTATTGCATAGTCTTTCATATGTGAGGTCAGAGAGAATGTGCAGAGATTGCATTTTACATTGTATCTAAAACACGAATGCTCTACTTATAAGCATTCCCCAGGCCTTCTCCAAGCTGTCCATACAAAATATTACTTGGTTTTAAATTCGAATATCTTTAAAATTTAACAAATTTAAAACTGTCCTACCTCAATCTCTCACGTACTAGGATAGCAGATGTGTGCCATCTTTGCTGGCCATAGCATACGTTTTTAACTGATTCCTTCTTCTTCAGGGTCTCCATTCTCTGCAGGTGCAGTTTCGGTGGACCACAGCTATATTGGCCCACTACTATCAATCACACTGAGATGTAACCCACAGCATCCAACAAGCCACTACTCATGGGATAGCGGTTAGGCAAGAGGAACAGCTAAGACAGTAGAGGAGCCCAGCACTCGGAACCCCTAGTCATGCCTCCGGTGGTAAAGTTTTCCTTTGTGGGATTTTTTCAGCACTTGACCCATATAGCCCATGGAATGTGTGAGCTCTAATTGCCTGTGTGGATTGGCACAAGTCATGCCTCAAAATTGGAATGTTGTCACATATAACATAGCCTTTCAGAGGGATAAATGTGGAAAATGTTTTACCCATGAATTCCTTAGAAGCAGTTGTACTCTATCACGAGAAGGGCTGAGGACCTGGAGAGAACCTAATGACCATATTCCCAAGGGACCCAAGCTTCAGTGGCTTTCAGGATGCTGCTGCATTGGCCTATTCCTAGAAAAACAGGTGCTCTCCCTGACTCCAGGGTCATCGCAGAATGACACTGCCCACTGGGGTATTCTCCATCCAGGCAGCTTTCTAAGAGAAAGGGATTTGAGAGTTGCAAGGACAGATGAAGGGTCTGAGGGCCTGGGATCCCTTTAGGTGAGACTCGTTATTGAAGAACAGCTTATACAGTTATTGTCTGAGGACCAGGCGATAGCTGTCAAGAAGGCCTCCTTGTAAGAGGGTGCAGAATATATGAAATTTGTCTTTAGGGGATGACGCACTACTAAGAGTGATACCCTGAGGTTGGCATTGAAGGCAAAGAAAAGATGCTGGCATGTGTTCAGCACCTAGTCTGTGCCATGCATTGTGAGCTTAACATTGAATTCTCATATGTCCATCTAAGGTCTGTTTTCTTTGGGGAGAGCCTGCGACCCTCTGGTTCTGGTGGGCATGCTGCAATGAATACAGAACTCTTCAGCTGAGCCAACCCTGTCCTTCCTTACTCTACAGCTATCCTCACCAGACAGCTAGACATGAGTAGAAGGACATGCATTTGCATCAAACCCTACAGCAAAGTAGCACAGAGATCATTTCACATGTCATAGATTCAGTTAACCTTCATTTTACAGAAATAATCCGTGTTTAAAATACACAGTGAAACACCAACATGTTGTTACAAAAAAAAATGTAATAACATTTAGGGACCCTAAGCTCGTCAATATTCGTTGGAGGTAAAAATTAGCCAGGTTTTGAGATTGAGCTGACTAATCACAAAACCAGAACTTTCCATCTGCTAGGGCGGGGCAGTTAATAACTGCCCCCGGGGGAAGGAAGGTCTCTCTTTGAGAGAACTAGCCTGAGAATTCCCATACCAAACGAAGGCCCACAGGAAATGTCTAGTTGTGGTGATGACTCCCAGACGGCCCAGCTCGTCAAACCTCCATTCCAATCTCTTTCTGGCGCCATCATGTGAAGAAATTGTTTTTGTTCTAGGCTACATCTTTTTGGGAAAATAGCAGACCATGAGCTTCTAAACATCTCATGATTGATAGTTGACATTTTTCCCAAGCGATTGGGCCAGACTCCCATCAGGGAATGAGATGGAGGCAAAAGAGACTCCTTTAGAGACCTGCAACCTTGCATTTGGAGAGCCAGACAGGGATACAAGCATCTCCTACTTTAAAAATAAAGCCAAGTTGACTGGGGTTCTTGGACAGATGTGCATAATTTCCTAGTATGAGGAAATATTGAGTATCCTTCTTCTGCTTGAAAGTCTTGAGAGCCAAATACTTGTAGTCACAAGAAATCCTCTCTCACTAAAATGGTCCCATTTATGTTTGGTGGCACTGGGCTGCATAAGATTTGCTTGGAATGTATATGTGGATGCATATGCATATGTGAATATATAAAAAGATATATATATATATATATATATATATACATCTTTAGTGTAAGTTCTCCTTCCCATTTTTCCAAATTATCTCAGAAGGACTGTGATAGACTGGAGAAACTGTTTATCTAAAGCCCAAAGCCATCCTGTGGACTACCAAGTACTGTGAACCCTGGTCTGAGATCAGTGATAATAGAAGGAACATAAACCTGAGGCAGGCAGTGAAGACTGTGCCATTTCCATAGCTGTAGATATTTTCAGGAGATTGGATAACAATGCAGTATAATTAGGCCTGATATTTGCTGGTTGCCAGCAGAACTACCTGGTCATTAGGAGGTTGGTAAAGTCTTTTTTTAAAAAATGTAGAAAAACAATTCCATGAGCTCCTTTGGAAACAACTGTTCCTGCTCCTCAGCAGCTCTGAGTTCCACTGACAGAGGTGAATTGTATACTCTGTCGTTCTAAGCCACAGAGCTACAGAATATTGACTTGTTTGGAAACAGACTCACTGCTTGTAGGGCTGGAGGGAAGGTTCTGCAAGTAAAGGTGCTTGCCACCAAACCTGACAACTCGAGTTCAATCCCAAGGAGCCACCTGCCATAAGTTGTCCTTTACCTACACACACAGAAACACAGAACAAAACTGTCTATAACAATAATTGTTTTTTTTGTTTATTGCTTTTCGCAGTTCTTGGTATTGACTAGGCTTTGGTTGGTGGTTTCTGCCAGAAGCCCTTTGAGTAGTTTGAGGAAGTCATTGGGCATGATGGAAACATGTGAAGCCTTCCTCATTTACTGATTCAGGGCTGACATGACCATCAACTTGGACCTTAGCTGGGCATGCTGGCTTGACTCATAAACCATGGTTTCTTCACATGGCTTGAGCTTCCTACAGCTCAATGGCCAGTTTCCTTGAATGAGCTTCTCAAGAGAAGCAGGTGAAAACTATATGATTATCTTCCATGACCTACCCCTAGTACTGAGGAGTGCTGATTCCGTTATTACCTCAAGAGGGTTCCGTATGTAATGAGAGGAGGGTTAACCTCATGTAAGGTGAATGCGCAGGGAGACACTGACACGGCAGCCAACTTTAGAAATTGTGAGTCCAGGGCCTTTTCTGAAGCTACAGAAATCCCTCCTTTATGACAGCCCCCCTTTCTATACTATAGATATCAGGACCAGCTGGTGCCACCCAAATTGATGCAGGTATATATGAGGTACAGGTGAAGTCCCTACAGTACATCTTCCCTAAGCAGTGTTTCTGATGTGAAGACCAGGGAATCATTCCCCACCGGGACAGAAAAACACGTTTTCTTTCTGAAACTGAAGTGAAGTATCACGAGTGAGTAGAGAAAGGGGGTTGGAAGGAACTGGATGCTCTTAGTTAACGAGGAGGAACAAGTCAGTTAGCTTCTGCACTGCTGTGGCCAAGCACCTGAGAGAAATAATTTAAAGAAAGGGAGGATCCCGGCTCACAGGGTGAGAGGTTTCTGTCACTGCAGGGAGGGTGAACAGAACAGAACAGCTCACCACCTTATTCTATGTTTCTCTTTACTGAAGATGTCTCCAAGGCATCGGTTGCAAAGGGGCATTATAGCCCAGCAGTGCCTCTCATCGATTTAACTAATGTATTTTTAATACATCTTATGTTTATATATATATATATATTTATCTACCTATCTATCTAGTTATTTGCTTATTTTTATGTGTATAGAAATTCTGTCTACATGGATTGCTGTGCACCACATGTTTGCAGTATCCATGGGGGCCAGAAGAAGCTGTCAGAACACCTGAACTGGAGTTACAGGTAGTTGTGAGTCACCACTAAGCTATTGGAATCTACCCTGGGTGCTGTGGAAGAGCAGCTAGCACTCTTAACCACTGAACCATCTCTCTAGCACCCAAAACAGGAGTGGGAAGCTATGTTAAATAAGCAGGTGTCTAGAATCCGAAGCACAGAATAGGTACGCTCCTTTTTCTCTGAGGAAGAAGGATGTGGCATTCCCTGGACCCAGGACATCAAGGCAGAGACAGGACTGGAACCATTTCTGCAAACATTTCTCTTCTGGAGTCCTCCTGGAAACAGTGGTGCAGCTGGGTTCCGTCCTGGCTCTCCTGTTTGACAGTAAGCCTCATTGACCCGTTTGTTCTGTTTGTCTTTCTACACATGTCTTCCTGCTTTGCTCCTGGTTTTGCTGGCTTGCTGTTTGAGACAGTGTCTCATTCAGCAGTTGGGACTGGCTTGGAACTCACTATGTGTACCTGGGTGGTCTTGAACCTGTGGTAATATAATCTGCATCATCCTACTGAGTGCTAGGGTTACAGGCATGTATCACCACACTCTGAATAGATATCATAGACTTCATTAAGGATTCTGGTTACATAGTAAGTTCTCAGAATCTTTTCTTCTTTCATTGCCCCCCCTCCCTATGTCTCTTCTGCCCTTCTGCTCCAATCCTGCTTGGAGGTCTTCCTTTGTCTCATTAGTACAGGTTCCAGAAAGGGAGTTGAGTAAGTTGATATCAATTTTAGAATCCTGGTAATTATTTCTTATGCTGTACCCCTAAGGACATTAAACATATCCACATATATACATATATGGACATACACACACACACACATATATATATACATGTATATATATATATATATATATATATTTATAATTATGCATGTGCAGGCATATATACATAAATGTATGTATTTCTTCATACTTCATATAGTAATCAAGATGTCTTCACTATTTAATATCTTCATATCTTCATAATAGACTGTCAGATCTATAACAAGAATATCAATTCCAGAGGTTTCTGGGCCTCCCAAAGGCTCCCCAAGGTTTCTCTTCCAGCTTCTTTCTGTATTCCCTTTGTAAGAATCTGAATTCGACCCTAAGTTCCTCCAAACACCAGGCCATGAGCAAGGGGAAGACACAAACACACGCAACAATGGGAAAGTTGATCCAGAACTGCCATTTGGTTGCAAGTTCTGCTCAGCTTTCTGTACTGTTTAATTTTGTTTCAAATGAAGAAACTCGTGTTCCGCCCATACTTGAGATGCAGCCAAGCTGCATGACTTCACATTGCCTTTAGAACAGTATTGGATTGCATAACTTCTTAGCTTGTTTGCTCCCAACATCTTGAGGCTGGAGACCTGCTATATGATTCAGTCTTGTGCCTATGGAAAGGGTTTCTGTCACCAAGGCTGGCAGGAGCTTGGTGCTGTGGAATGAGTGACACGTGTGTTCTTTCAGTTGAGCTGGTATCTGCAGCAGAGAAAAATCCTTCTTGGGGGAGATATCCTGAGAGATTATATTGGGCCTTTTTCTTTACCACTAGGGTTTTTTTTTTTCTGTTTAATTATGCCTATTCTCTTTGGGTGGATCATTTCTCTAGTTTTAATCATACAACACAAAGTGTCCCTTGGTACATTCTGTTCCTTTTATGAGGTTCCTACCCAATTACGGGAACACAGTCAACTCTCCTACAAACAGCCATTACTTGCTGAAATAAGAAAAAAAAAAAAAACAACTACAGAGAATTTCAGGGAAATTAAAGACTCATGCAGGGAGAAGCCTAAAGCAATCTTTTGAAGATAAGGTCACTGGAAAACTTTTTCTTTGCATTCTTCCACAAAGTTAGATAGATAAGTAGATAGATAGATAGATAGATAGATAGATAGATAGATAGATAGAAAGATAGATGATAGATAGAAAATAGATAGATAGATAGATAGATAATAGATATAATATATATGCTTGATAGATGATAGAGATGGTAGTGAGTATCATAGATAGACATAATACATGAATGGTAGATGATACCCAGAGCTAAAAGTAGCTATTTGATAGAGATAGAAGATAGATATTTACATAAATGATTGATAATAAATTTACATAGCTAACAGAGGGTAGAGACATAAAAGATACATGATACATGGACACCATGGTCTAATGTCTCTGTATTAATCATCACTCCAGTTCCAAAGCATCTAGTGGGCACAGAGACTACGGAGCCTCGGGAGGCAGGAGAGAACAGGGCATGCAGCCATGATGCGGAGATGAGCCAAGGAAGGATGCAGCTGGGTTCATGCCATCTCCATCTTTGATAGGAAAGACAGAATCAGTTACTAAAGATTATTTGCCAGGACGATTTTGCAGCCCACATGTCCTGCCTTTTCGTGACTATGTACACCTTCTAAGTCTCTAGCTTTAATTTTATGAATGAAATATGTAACTTGGGGTGAACTACCCCAGGAATAGAAAACCAGACTCTTCCCCGAGAAGGTCTGATGGCTAGAGCCATGCTGCATAACTTCTTTCCTGGAAAATCAATGTTATCTCATGACCAGTGACTGAAGTTCAAGTATTTAGGTTTTTGTTTTTCCCTTAAGCAAAGTGGGAAAGGTTGCCACTGGAACACTAATGTAGCCTTTATGGGTTGAAAGCACTTGGTTCAATAGCTTAATATGTCCAGGCGAGGTTGAACGGCCACCACTCCTTTGCTAATAGGCCACCACCAATTACACAGGAACTTGGGCAGTGAGGCTTATAAAATGGCCATGTTTTCCTTCTGACCTTTGTCACTGAGGACTTGCTGGTAGGCTCTCCAATATAGATCTGCCACATTTCACAAAGGTTGACTGACCAAGACTGCACTTTCACCAAGTAGGTACCAATGTTGTTCAATAACACATTAATTACAAAACAACAAAGGCTAATAATACCATTAGTGGGAATAGCTTAGTTTTTGTTTCCAAACAGAGAACTTTCAAATTCTACAGCAGAGCTAGGGAGGTACTGCATACCTGCAATCCCAGCACTTTGAGGCTGAGGCAGCCTGGGATATATAGTGAGATCCCAGCTCACAAACCAGAAGAAATGGAGAAAAGACAACAAAATGCCACACCAGAACTGTCTCATGGAATAGGATTCAACTCAGAATACAAAAAAAAAAAAAAAAAGTTCTTTGAGTAACTATGTAAAATAATTTTATGTGGTTAAAATAAAGCATTTTAACAACATGCTTTATTTAAACTCACACATATCCAAGAATATATATATGTAATAACTATAAAAACTATTATATTGAGATGGTTTAAATTTTGCATGTGTTTGCACCTAAATCTTGAAAAAAACCATTTTTTTAAATCTGGACTTTGACTTCGTTTTTTAAAGATTTATTTATTATTTATTTTATGTATATGACTATACCATTGCTCTCTTCATACATATCAGAAGAGGGTATCAGATCCCATTACAGATGGTTGTGAGCCACCATGTGGTTGCTGGGAATTGAACTCAGGACCTCTGGAAGAGCAGTCAGTGCTCTTAACCTCTGAGCCATCTCTCCAGTCCATCTTGAAAACTTTTGTGGGCATTTTACACCTGTAGCCTGTCTCAGGTCAGATTGGCTATAATTTCATAATTTCCCAGGTACCACATGTGACTCATACATTGGACATAGAGTGTCCTAGACCCTCCTTAGCAACCCGTAGAATTTAGAGGGAAGTGATCAACCCACTGTGAGTCCCCCCTCACTCTCCCATAACATGGTGTTATATAAAATATATTTCTGGACTGAAGAGACCGCTGAGTGGCTAAGAAATCATACTGCCCTTACAGAGGACCAAGTTCCCTTAAAACTTCAGTCTCAGGAGGTCCAACATCCTCTACCCGCTTGTGCAAGCATGTCATTCTCAAGTGCACATGACACACACACAAGTAATTAAAAATAAAGTAAATCTTTAAAAAATACTTCTACATCAAAGACTGTGAGAGTAAATCTCCTGAGAGAAGGGACCATTGTCAGTATTGCCATGTGACAGAGGTCATTCAACCAGCCGATTTTCAATACGTCATCAAAAGGTTAGCCTATAGAACTATGAAATCTTCTCAGGAATGGCTGTTGAGAAATATGGGTCTGGAGAGTTTAACAGATTTAGTATCAAGATGGAGATGTATGGCCCCAGGGCCCCAAGCTGCAGTCTGGACATGAGTTCATCACTTCAAGGACTGCCGTGACCTGACATAGGAGAGGAGGTGCAAGACGATCACAATGGCTGCTCAATAGTGAGTTACAACAGAGCTCAGAATTTCCCCTCATGGCTATTCACTAATAGGCAGACATGCGGATCAGACATTCTGGGAAGGTAAAGGAATAACTGGAGGTGTGCCTCAGCCTTAATGCATTTGATTAGTGTACAGTCCCCAGCACCTGAGAGAGAGAGAGAGAAAGAGAGGGGGGGAGAGAGAGAGAGAGAGAGAGAGAGAGAGAGAGAGAGAGAGAAGAGGAAGAGGAGAAGAGGAAGAGGAGGAGGAAGAGGAGGAGGAAGAGGAAGAAGAGGAGGAGGAGGAGGAGGAGGAGGAAGAAGAAGAAGAAGAAGAAGAAGAAGAAGAAGAAGAAGAAGAAGAAGAGGAGGAGGAGGAGGAGGAGGAGGAGGAAGAGGAAAAGAAAGGGGGGTGTATGGGAAACTTTCTAATTTTCTCATGTTTGGGGGCTGCTGGGGGCTTTTTCCATTGCCAGGCCTGTACAACCACTTTGATTCTCATTGACCAATAATCATTTGACCTGGGATGAGTGACAGCCTTTGGCTGACTCATTCTACACAGAGCCCTGGACTCAGGTTCGAGGGGAACATGTCCTCCCCTTAAGATCAGACAGAGTGCGATGGCAGCAAAAGGTAATAAGATAGCAAGGAAGGCGCCCATTCTCTCATCTCCTCCCATGCTCGTACTGATGGCTTCTTTCTGTGATGTGTGGACAGCACAGAGGATGCAAACGAAGTTCTTACTTTAGGCGAAGAGAAATGAGTAGCATGGGTCACATCTACTCTCTCATAAGTTCTCCTTCTTAAGAGGCTGACAACTCACTAGAGAAGCGGGGTCCTCTAAGTATGAACCAAGGAGAATCAAGATTATGGCCTATGTGTGTGTACACGTCTGTGCACAGTGCTGTGGGTAAAGCAGACAGGAGCAACTGCTCAAGCAGCGACCCCAAAGTGCACGTGGCTTTTGTTATATCTGGCTGGCTCACTAACTATCTGAATTATAGGGCGACAGGGGATCCTGTCTAGACCAGTACTTTTGGCCTTGGGATTGGCAGAGCATAGAACCAGAAAGCCAAATCATGGCCCAAATATCTCTGCTTTTTTTTTTCCCCCTTTCTGGTAGACAGTCAAGCTGGGTAGAAACTAAACCCCAAACAATTACCAAATAGCAATAAATGAGAAAATAAAAAGCCAGCACAGTCTTTGCTCTGTTCTTGATTGCGAAGTCCTGGCTTGGGAGCTGAAGTGTGGTATTGGTAAAGTGAACAGCTGTGTGACAAAAGTCTAGGGGACAGCTTTAATCACACCGGTCCCAGTGTAAATGTCACCTTACTTCATCGCACATGTCTTCTAGCCGCACACATCTCTTCAACAGGAAGAACACAGCAACATGTAACTGAAATAATTTATTTACCACTAGAGCACCACAGAACCAGACATGCATTGTGTTAAAAAAAAATACAGCATAATTGGTCATCAAAACACGTAACATCTGTTCTTATATCCCATTCTTTAAAATCCATGCCAAGCGTAAAACTGTACGGTTGCTTAACACATACAATCTGCTGCCCCACGCCCATATGCTAACACCCCCCTCCCCCTGCCTACTACCACCCCTCCCGTGGCAATATTTACTAACGGGAAAGAAAGACCTGTAGAACCCACAGACTTAAACAAAAAAGATTCAAGAACCCTTAAAATAGCAGTCAGTGCATTCAGAAGGAGAGACAAATCATACAGAAACCCCCCCCCAAAAAAATGTCATTTTATCCAAGAGGAAAATATCTGCAGAAATAGGGGTGGTGTTATACAGAGATAACAGTGAACTGGAAAGAGAAAGGACCGGAGCACTCGGGGGGGGGGGGGGGGAGGCGGGGAGAGATCTGGGATTGTGGTGCACCAGACACAGGGCCATTCACCAGCGGTTGCTCTGTGTGTCTTCTGACTTGCAAATTCTGTTCGTTCTTCATCTTAGTGGATTCAAGGAGAGCTCCTCAGATAAGCGTGTGTGCAAGATCAAAGAAATTCTCTTTGTAGTCACACCTTAGTGTGCTGCCCTTCAGGCTAGACAACAAGTAGCCCATCATTTCGTGGACTGGATCATATTTCGAAGTTCTATGACAAGGAGACCCACCCTGCAAAGCCCACCATCAGGTCCTGCCTCTGAGACAGCCAACAACCTCATGCCAAACAGAAGCCGCCGAGCCTCGGCTGTGGAGCATGCTCACTCAGGTGAACGGAGAATATTTCTACAAGGGCAATTTTGTTATTTGTTTTTCAGCCTTCCAAGTTCATGCTTCAAAACATGAACTTCGATGAAATCAAGGAAATAATGGATGAAATTATGAATAAAATGACGAGTGCTGGCCTGGACTTTTCCCCCTTTTGAAAAACTCAACCAAACTGTATCTTGCAATGTGCCCCGTGAGCACCAAAAACCCAATTAAAGAAAAAGGTACTTCCTTTGAACTGTCTGCTTTTGAACGGCAAAGAGAGACTGTAAATATCTGAGTTAAAGAAACTTTTCCTAGCCCCCTCACCAAGACTCTGAGTTGAGACTCTTCAACCCTATCTAAATCTACATTTGTGCTCAGTCTTCTGTGTTGACGAGGCTCCATTTTCCCGGAAGCACTGTTTACCGCCCCATGTGACTCATACTGATGCAGAAACGATGGGGAAACACTGTGGAACCCAAACCTATCTTTTTGGGGGCTTTGATTTTGTTTGGATTTTGTTTGGTTTTTTTCCTTTGGGACTGGGGGAGGAATGGACTTGGGTAGCTTATGTCATTAAATGGACAATACAGAAAATACAGGCAGAGAAGATAGTATATAAAAAAATTGAATTTGTAGTGCAAGTCAAAATCTAGGGGTTTTATTCAAAGGTACTGGCCAGCTAAAAGAAACAAACATACAATCTGAATGATCATTAAAAAAAAAAAAGAAAAGAGTCCAAATTTAAGTTCAATCTAAATCATAATCATTATTACAGAATATTAAAAATGTGGTAAGATCTACACATTACATGTAAAGTAGTTACCGTTTCAATTTAATAGTTTGCAAAAACAGATCTGCAGTGTGATTTCAATCATGCTGGCTCCTAGACCCGTCTTTTTTTAATAATATCCATGTAATTACATATACCAAGACAAAGGAAAAACCTGTATTGTAGATCAACAGCCACTTCACGGTCAAAAGTCTGACCATATACATCAAAACAGGTCAACATTTCACCGGCTTGCTTAAACTGGCAAAGAACCATTTACAATTAAAAGGAAAAAAGAAAACCCAATCTTCCAGATTTGCACTGATTCCAAGTTTTCTTTGTTAACAGGCCTTCTGGGCGTAGGGCCGTCCGTGAAGCTTCAGCGGCAGGCAGTGTGTGCAACACGTGTTTGCTGGTGTTTTGATTTTCCCGCAGACCTGCTCAGTCCTATAACGATTCACAGGGGTCATCCAGTATGACCTCCTTCCTCCATGGCTTATTTGAGTTCAAGTTCCTTAAGCCATCCATGAGTTTGTGGCAAAGTATTTGGTCTCCATTTATACACCTGTTTCATTTTCCAAGGGTAATCAAAGGTTCATTATATAGTAACACACAATAAATAACCCACTGTTAGCTCGGAGCAAAGAACAGGGAGGACACCCACTGCAGAGCAATACAGGGGAACCAGGAGAGGTGTGGGGCGAAGTGTGGGGTGGAAACAATACGTACAACTCCACTGAATGGATTTTCCTGTTTTGTTTTGTTCTTCTTTCACATAATTAACACTAACAAATTCTTCCAGTGTTTATTTTTTTTCCTTTAAAAAAAAAAGATGTTTTCTTTTTGTGTCTCTCAGGAAGTAGGTGAGATGCAGACTAGCCTTCCGTTTTTGTGGTTGTTGTTGCTGTGATCTCAGATGCCAGTTTTAACAAGCAGAACACAAGCTTGCAAAATGTTTGGACTAGTACCGATTTTTTTTTCTCCAATTTTTTTTTTTTAAAAAAAAAAACACTGATGAATCAAAACTCCCTCCCGTCACGAACATCGTCATCATCGTCGTTGTCGTCCTATGTCATTGTCACCGTGATTATCGTGTCCTGGCTTTCCCGAGGACTTTAGCTGCATTTACAAGACTTTACGATCATGTTGGAAAGCTGTTCAATCTTGGGTGTATTGCCAATGTAGTAGAGGATGGTCAGTGGTTCCAGATCCTGGGACACACAGCAAGGTGAGGCAGAAGCTTCGGGATTGATGGTATTGTACAGGCTGAGGACCTGCGGGACACAGCACAGAGAAGCACACACAAGAAAGTGATTAGTTTTGTTTTTAACTATTGTGCACGTGTGCATGTGTGTGCGCCTGAGAGTAGGGGCCAGAGGTTGACGGCGGGTGTCTTCCTCAGTCTCTCTTCACTTTATTGTTTGTTCATTTATTTTAGGCTAGGTCTCTCATTGAACCTGTAACTCCTTGACTTGGCTAAATTGGTTGGGTCAGCCAAGTCCAGGGATCCTCCTGTCTCCACCCTCACAGCTCTGACATTATCTCTGCCTGTCTGATGTTATAGGAGTACAACGGCATATCTGGCTTTTATGAAGTTGATGGAGACTGAAAGCAGACTCTCATGCTTATACCATCTTAGTGACGGAGCCGTTTCCCTAGCTCAGGGCCTCTGAGTGCACAATCTTAATCATTACTATTTTTTTTTTGTCTTACCTCTAAATTATGGTCAGATTGGCTTGTGTCCTTAGCAACGGCAAGTTTAGAATTTTCCCACAAGTTGACTTTTATTCCTTGTGTACGTATTAAACAAATGACTCCATAAAAAGACAGACTGGACCAAACTGTTCAGGTAGTAGATTTTCCTAATTTTTCTAATAAGGCTACTGGCCTTTGCTATACAAAGGCCTCAGGCCTCCTGCTATTTTTTTTCCCTATATGAATTTGGAGTCAAGGTTGCATGAATATCCATTAAACATTGCCACATTAGTTAACAGTGTCTCGGACTCAGGGACTCTGCTCACTTTGTCTATGCCTTGTAAGTCCAGGAAGTCTTACCTGGACAGTCTATGCTAGGGGATAAATGATTAGTAGAGGAATAAAATATTCCACTGAAATCCTCATAAGACCTGTAATCTGCTCTCAGGTATAGAAAGGATATCTGTCTGCAGCAGGGTATCTATCAGTCACATGTCTTCAGCCACATGTCTTCATGGGCCAATGAAAAGCCACTTACATTTTCATTTAAAACAATCCGTTTACTTACCATGACTTCATAATTACAGAGATGCCAAGAGTGGAGGGAAAAGCAGCCTGAGAGCCACACACGTTCTTCATTTGATACAGAGCTCTCCTTTGTTGCCTACACTATATCATAGCTCAGGCTGACCTTGAACTCACAATATAGCCCAGGTTGGCCATACACTCACAATTCTCCTGTCTCAACCTCTTGAGTTTTAGAATTTCAGGCATGCATCGACCACCCCCTCCCCCCAAACCACTAATTTCTGGTCCCAGTTGCTCATGTTCCGATACCTCTCTTAAAGCAATTATAGTACCGGACCCTCTGTTACCATTCCTCATGCAAAAATGGGGATGACTAAGCTCAAGAACTAAATAGCAAGTCCTATGACAGAAGAGAAGGTGTTGCACGTAGTTCTGCAGCTTTATTCCATTCTCCATCACAGAGGTGTATGGCTCCTACTGATGGAAGTGTGTAGGTCACCCAGTGATGACAGAGACATTTCCAAGGATGCCATTAATGTGTTAGTCAAACAAGTGACCTTTTCCTCGAGATTCCCTGGGATGTTTTCAACCAAGGACAAGAGACCTGTTGAGCACAGCAACACTGCCTACTTTATTAGGCTACCCCTGGCTTCTTGGGGAACTGTCCAAACCACATATTTGTGACCATGACAGTTATTCTTCCTTCTCCTTGAAAAACAAGCCAGGTCTCAGCCTTCACACACTCCCTCTGTGTATCAGGGAGGAGAATTACGTTTCGACTTGGCAACCAGGCCCTGCCTGCGTTACAGCTACTGCTGCTGCAGTCCAGATGAATCAGGCTGGCCAGAGAGCTCAGACAAAGGGACAGGCATGAGCCAGCTTCCCTCACGTGGCCAAGCACGTGGTCACCCCTGAGTGCCAAGCCTACAGGGCACTAGGAAAATGACCGGAGGAGGGGAAGCCATGTTTGTCCATTTCAATTCCAGTCCGGGCAGGCATTTATAAATAAATAGACCTCATATTTACTAATACATATTTTTTCATAAGCAGAAAGGAGCCATTTTTGTAACACAGATTTTCTAAAATAATTGATAACCCCTAACTCTTGAATTCAGCCCAATGTGATCTCTTTGGCAGCAGATCCATTTTCCTACCCTGCAGGGAAAGCAATGTTTCTAATGCCTCTTTAATAAGGAGATTTACAGAAACATAAAGAGCAGAACAGAAACCTCCACTTGCAGCCACATTTTAGGAATTAAGCTCAGAGAGATGGAGTGACGGGAACTGGGTTATAAAGCAAACAGGGCTGCAGTCCAAGGTCTGCGTCGCTGCAGATTTGTTTTTATCTCGGCTTAGGCACCCACAGCATCTACATTCTGATTTCATTGTCTGTAGAGAAATTCTGTTTGAACAAGACCCTTTCTGAAGTCCTTCCCATCTTTAAATTCTTCACCATGAGCCACAAAGAGGAAGCCCATGGAAGAATATATTAAATATACTAGTATACAGAAAAAGTTTGTGTTCTCTGGGCTGGGGAAGCATGGCATCTGATGTGGAATTTCTTGTTGAGTTAGTCCTCTGTCCTGGTTAAAGTAACTTGATAAAATACTTAGCTGTATGTTCACTTTGAGTCCTAGTCAGAAAGATTTAGAGAGACAGATGTGGTAGCACATGCCTGTAATCCCAACACTTGAGAAACACAAGCAGGAGGATTGCCATAAATTCAAGGCCAGCTGGTCTACACAGTGAGTTCCAGGACAACCATGGCTACACAATTAGATACTGTACCAAAAAAATAAAAAGTAGCAAGCAACAACAAAAGAAGACATTCATCTTAAATATACAGTTTGTATTTTACAACAACTATTGAGTTTGGCATCATCAATGTCGATGTCGTCATCATCATCATCATCATCATCATCATCGCCATCATCACTGACTTAGGCAAGAGTAGGAGAAACCAGAAATCCAGATACTTACTTTAGTATGTTGAGTGTCTGAACTCCATAGATATGGGCATGCCCCAGCACAGAAGTTAGCATTGTACCCTTTGGGTTCATGGATCCATTTCCATCCAAGATCCCTCTTAAAATCAATGTAGAGAGGCCGAAGGCAGCAATTATCCTGCACATTTCTGTTAAAAGAAAAAGCAGAGGGGACTTTGGAGTTGATTTTACATGCACCTCACCCTAAATTAGAAAAGTGACCCATTCACTTATTCCATTAACCTCAAGCACCAAGAGACTGATCTTGATGACTTATAATCTCACGTGATGTCAACAGTGAGATACTGTGAGTCCCTGGACTGCTTTACCTTACATATTCTGTACTCTGGCCATCTTGTCTGTGACCTGGAAAATCAATACACGCCTCCAATGCCCATAAGCGTAAGCAGGAAGACAGTTGAAAGGGGCAGAGTCTTTTCTGTAGAACATCTGCTGTACATCCAGCCTCTATGGCTGGTTTGTCCATGCAATGGATAAAATAAAACATATTTTCAGAGAGGCCCTGGAGGCATTTTCCTTTGAGAATATATCCTATGCTTTACCATCTGTTACTAGATCAAGGAATAAATCAGAGTTCAAGAAATATGGAGTCCTGTTAATATAATCACTGTCTATGGCAACCGAAATGTCCTTCTCTACTTGTGACATGGTGAACCCCTCACAAAGAGGACCCTGCCTCTGAGCCACAAGTTCCCCAAAAGAGAGTCCTCCCCTTACAGGAAACAGAGGACCGTGCATCTTCCCCTCACAAATTCACATAAGAGTGGCAAACAATCTCTTGCATGGTTCTCTCTTGCTCGTGACAGACCCTGCAGCTCGAGGTATGGTCATCTGCCTTCTGGTGCTATTTCTGTAACTCAGAAAGAGATTAGACCCCAGGGTGAGCTTCAAGGCATGGTGTGTCTTATTGACCTACTCAAAATCTCAAGGAAACTTATGTTGCTTTGTGGGCAGAGATCTATGAGAACTTACCAGAACCCAAAACTTGGAGCAAACACCCCAGGGTCTAAATTTTTCCCTTCACCTTAGAGAGCTAAAGGCCACAGTACATAAAGAACTATTGAAAAGTCCCCAGGTAAATTAAAAAAATAAAATAAAATTAAATTAAAAAAAAAAAAACAAAAGAAAAGTCCCCAGGAAACCTCAACAATATGGCTGTTTAAACAAGACCTGAACAAGAACAACCAACACCAGTTGACAGGTTGACAGGGATGGGGTGAATGTCACAGGGCCCTGCTCCCAGACAATGTCCTACAGGCAATTAATGGTGGCCAAGAGATGGAGAATAAGTCTTCCCCAGTAATGCACCCCCTAAGTGGTTATCCAACACAAAGTGGTCAGTCTTCAAACATGTAAATAAGGAACAGTAAATAGAGTCAGCAGGTTGCCTTTATATGTATATTTGCATATATGTTGCATATATATTTGCGTATATGTTATACATATATTTATTTGCATATATGTTGCACATATAATAATTGAAGAAAAAGAGGCCATGAATTTGGGAGGAAACATAGGACAAAAAGGAGGAGGGAAATCATGTACTATAATTACGTTTTAATACAAAAAATAAAATATTTTTATAAAGTTTTTGGGGAGAATGTTGTTCCAAGATTCAAAAGCTCTGCTGTCCTCTATACCTGAGCCTTGAGCAGCAACTTCAGTTCAAGTCAATGTATACAAGAGAAAGCAAAGACAAGGCAAGAGCCAGCAGACTCAAACTCATGGTTTTATTTTCATTTCTTTACCTAAAGCAATAGGCGGCATCCAAAGCCCGTTTCTTCCGCCGGCTGGACTGTTGTGACTCCAGTCTGTAGGAGGGCAACAACATTAGCAGGAGATGTGGGGTCTTCCCACTGTTTTTTTTCCTAGTGGACTTTATAGTTTTCTGATCACCACTGGCATATGAAGAGGTGCCATCAATACCTTGAAAAAACGCATTTGGGTAATAAACATTTAGCTTTACCTTTATCAAATATAAGCAGCAATATTTACATAATATAGTCCCTCCCCCTGTATGTGGTCGCAAACAGCAATGACGACTACCACAGCCACATTGACTGGCCACCATCATTCCCCACAGCAACAGATATGGCACAACGGGGCCTCCCACAAATGACAAGGAACACATCTAAATGGGCCTCTTGTCCGAATGCGGTGCTGTGCTGAAGACAGGGCTGTTACTGGGGAAAGTCACTACACAAGAAGTCTTTGACCTATGGTCCAAGGGCAACCTAAGCAGTTTATTTTAGTCCATCCTCAGTGTGGGCTGTGCGCAAGCTCTCAGCAACAGAACACACGGCCATAGAGCATGCCTTGTCGCCCGCTCGTTCCCTCTCTTCCTGAGACTGCTCTACTCAGAAGGCTTCCCTAATGAACATAAACCGAGGCTTAGCTGAATGGCCATGGACTAGGTTTAGGTGAAACAGGAGTCACCCTTACCTAATGCTATTTTGGGAAGCTGTGCAGAAAGAGCTTTTTCATTTATTTTATGGCATCCTCAACACTCTTCTGATTCCATCTGAGATTTAGAAACCTGAGCTCCCCAAAGCATGCTCGAGAGGCTGCCAGTTTAAGCATTTAATCTCCACTCAGGAGAATCGTGGCTGGGCTAAAGACCGAAATAAATCTCTACAGCTCTGGGAGTGTTTTTCCATGACCAAGGGCCACTGAGGATTTCTAAAAGTGGCTGGAAGTCCCAGGTGGGATGCCAGGGGAATGATGGCAGATGCCACAGCGGCGTGTGGGCACGGACTTCTCTTTCACCTCGTCAACCAACAATTCACCGCAATAAGCCAAGTGACTTGGACCCTCAGCATCTTTATTTACTTTGGATTTTAATGAGTTCAACTTAAAGATGAGCAGGAGAAATAGAAGTCTCATTCCGCGTCTTAGCTGCTAGAGAAATCTGCTAGGGAAGCCACTTGTAATAACGGGTGCAAGCTAGCAAAAGGTGGAGTGTCCCAACACCTGGAGGGTGAGTTACAGAAGCTGAGATGTGAGGCAGCTCTTTCCTTGGGTGAAATGTACTTGCTGATGCTTGGAATTTTTCTTAGAGAACTAGAAATGGATTTCCTTGAATCCTTGCTGTCTGCTAATCTCAGCAGATGGGAAATTGATTTGCTTAAGTGAAGAGAAATGGGATTAACTGGCTGATGGTTCACAGGGTTAGCTGGCCAGTTTCTTCACTAGGTAGGAAGCAGTGAAAACCTAGAGTCTATTCTTTTCTCCCAATGCTTCCTACTTAAAAGAAAATATCATTATTTTATTTTTTTTTAACTATGTATGTGCATGGGTGTGTGCACTTGAGTACAGGTGCCACTGGAAGTCAGAAGAAGTCATCAGGTTCCCCTGGAGCAGGAGCTATAAGCAGTTTTGAGCTCTCTGGTGTGGGTTCTAGAAACTAAATTGCAATCTTAACCATTGAGGCATCGCTCCAGGCCCACTTTGTACTTTCTTCTATCCGCTACTAAGCAAACCATTGCCCGAATAAATGAGAGTTCCCACACCTCACCAAACAATGTCATTTTCATATGCAAACTGGCTTTCCCACACCTCCGCTCCCACCCTGAAGAGATTCTCACAGTAAAAACCAAGCTTCAGTTACCTGCGAATCTCGCCTCGAGCTCTTCGCTTTTATTCGGGATGATGTAATTATTAGACGGCACGAAGGTACAGCAGGGGCAGTGTAAACTTATTTTAAATCCCAGGTTCCTGTCTGGAAAACATTAAGTTAAGGATGTCATTTGTACGCGTGTTTATGTCTATGGACAATTCACAAGCTGTGGGGGTCACATCTAGGGAGAGAGAAAGAAGGTTCTTTGTAACCTTTGTGGTGAAGCCACTCCTGCACGGCGTCCGTCACGTCGAAGGAGAGCCACTCACCCTCCGCTCTGGTCTTCACAACCTTGCTATCGATGTAGCGCTGGGTTGGAGATGTTAAGTCTTTGGATTTAAGGATCTAGAGAGAAAAAGGAGCCGGAGAAAGCACTCAGCTGGCTGCTGATGCCATGATTAAACCTAAACCACTCACATCGTTTCCCAGTCATTACTGTCTGGATTCCTGCGCTGTCATCCCAAAAATCGTGGCCATGTGCATGAGAACACAACACTGGGCCTTTGCTTTGAAAAGTACAACTATTCAGTCCATTGTATGCTCTGGTAAAGATGACATCCATAAAGACAACCATAAAGCCTGACATCAAAAGATAAGTGACAACCATTATTTTACATTGCTGACAGAAGCTCCCTGAGAACCCACCATGAGTTTTGTGCTATGAAAAGTCTGAGACTTTGTTGCTCTGTGTCCTCACTTCTTTAGTTTGGGGATCCAGGAAATGAGGGTACAGTTCAGAAGACCCATACCCTCCTCCCCAAATCCCTGGATTATAAATCTTCTAATAGAGAGAAAAAGCTCTTACCCCTGTTTCCCAAGTCTCCTGATATTAAAATATGTGTCTTGTTTTTGAAGTAAACCTTTGGCTGCAATTTTGACTCTCAGTGTGACTTAAGATTAGTAATGAACTCCGAATCCTGCCATCTCAGAAAGATTTGAGCAGGAGCAGTCTGGCACTGTGTGCCAATGAGAACACCAAGACTTCAGGAAGATAGGGAAGGCACTATGACAGGATGCTCTCGGGTCTCAATGGGAAGTGTACATCAGAGGTAGTTTCTACCTATTTTAAACAATCATGTTTTGTGAACTAAACTATGACCCTGAGTCTCCCAGAGATCTAGCAAATCCAATGTTCACTGCAGTGGATTGCCTTTCAGCAGTACTTAGGGGCTCAAACCATAGTGTTTTATACACGTCTTCCTGGTACTCTATCTAATTTTGAGGGTGTTTCATACTTGGTCCCTCCAATAAATTCACAGGCTTCTCCAGGTCATGGGGCCATGCCACCAACTTGACATCATTTCAAAGTGTAGTACTGCACTGCGTCAACAACTACTAATGACTCTCTAGACACCTGGTAGATATACACATTTCCTGGTAAACTGTAAAACTAAAACATGTTACCTTCCAACTAGGTGCTTATGCATTTCCCCCCCTCCCCCAACATCCACAGTTTGTTTCAGGTAATGGTATGGCAACAAAGGTTTGCAGGAATATTTGGGATTGACAAAGTACAGAGAAGAAAGTAGCAAGAGCTGGAGTATCTTACAGGGAGAGGGCTTGCCTAGCATCCACAAGACCCTAAGTTAGAGCCCCAACATAAAGAAAGAAGAGAGGGAGGGAGGATGGAAGGAGGAAAAAAAGGATAGAGGGAGGAGGGAGGAAGGGGAGGATGGAGAGAGGATTAAGGAGGGGGGAGGGATAAAGAAAAAAGGAAAGAGGAAGAAAAAGGGGAAGGAAGGAAGGAAGGAAATGGGAAGGAGAAAGGATGCTATAAAAGAAACTAAAGCAATGAAGGAGAGGAGGAGGAAGAAAGGAAAAAGAGGAAGGGGAGGAGGAAGGATGGAAAAGAGAAGAAAAAAGTAGAAAGGAAGGGAAGGAGAGAGAGAGAGGAAGGGAAAGAAAGGGAAGGGAAGAAAGAAACCCATAATACATTTACATGCTCAGGTGCCCTCATGAACTTCAGACAAACTTACTCCACAGGCCTGCCCCTATGGACAAACCCCACTAAGGGGAAGAATGTGGGGTAATCAATGCGGGTGACTTGAGGGCTGAGTACAATGGGCTCTGGGCTTAACACACAGTACTTAGTTTAATTTAATCCTCCAAAGATTCCTGTAAAGTAGATTAAGCAAATGGAAAATCAGAAAGGATTCAAAACCCTCCCCACCCTAGAGTCATTTCCCTACTTTGTTATGACAATTAGAGTGGGACTGTGGGGTCGAGACCCTTTTACATCGAGTAGAAAGAATTCAATAATCAAGCAAAAAAATCTTTGAACAGATAATAATGAATCTTGATGCTGCAGAATGCATTCATAGCAGAGGCTGACATAAATATTGAAGATACAGTTGAATCTCTAGGAATAAGAGCCTGTCTTGGGCAATTAAGATACAACTTATCCAACTGAGAATAAAGGGCAAAATGTGTGCAATATGGAATAAGAAGGACAAAAACGTAGAGGAAAGAAAACTTCACCCACTCCCCTTGTTGGCCAACAGCTCAGCGCATGCCCATAACACATCCTTCTGCTTTGAAGTTTTCTCCTAGTAGGTTTCCTGTAGTAGTGTATTGTCATATGGTAATTTGCATATTTTCTGTGCTATTGATTAACAGCATATAGCTTATTCGTTTTTCATATAATTAATACTTATGGATACTACCCAGAACAAAACCTCGTTTTCATTGTTGAATTAATAATTATTTGATACTATGATTGAAGTACTTATATAATTATAAGTCCCTCATGTAAAATCAAACATTTATCAAATATGTATTACATATGACACATGTACATGATTCTATGTACACACACACACACATCACATCACACAAAAACAGACTAGACCTGTCAGTTTCCCATTATATTTTAGCCTTTGCTGCCGGAGCCTTTATCCTGTCTCTAAACCAGGGCAATGGATGTGAGCAGCTGCTGGTTCCTTCTGGATCCAAAGTCACTTGTTTCTGTATTTTTTTCTACACATTATCATGGCAGAGGGAATTTGGTCGACAAGCAGCTGTCTTCCTTGGCCCAGTTAACCAATGTCGCTCATTCATTCCAGACACTATCCTCTGAAGTATGCTAGGGCTCTTTGAGTACATTACATCCTAAGCACTTCTGGTATTTCCAGTTGAACTGTGTGCTTAGCAAATGCCCATTGAGCGAGTTTCTCAACTGGCGGGTGACACCTGGGCTTGGTATTGAGATTATCCAGGCTAATTAAATGGCAAGAAGCTGTTGCTATACAAGACCAGAGGAAAAGGGAGCTAGCCATTGCTTCTGTGAAAAAAAAATAAGATTAAGGTCTTCGTGATGATGACTTGCTATAAGGGGGAAAAAAGGTATTTTTGAAAACAGTATGGCAGTTCCTCCAAAGAGTAAAGAGAATTACTATATGATCCAGAAGAAACAAGCCCTACCTATAACCCAAAAGAACTGAGAGCCCAGACACAAGCACGGAATACACCAATTATCTTAGTTACCTCTCTATTGCTATGAAGAGACAGAATGACCAGCGCAGCTTATAAAAGAAAGCATTTAATTGGGAACTTGATTATAGTTTCAGAGGGTTAGTCTGTAATCATCATGGTAGGTAGCATGTCACCAGGCAAGCGGTCATGATGCTGGAATAGTAGCTGAGAGCTTATATCCTGATACACAGGCAGGAGGGGGAATGGGGGAGAAGCTAGACCTGGCATGGGTTGAAACCTCAAACCTCACCCCCAGTGACACACTTCCTCCAGCCAGTCCACACCTCCTAATTGTTCCTAAACATTCCACCAACAGGGAGACACATATATGAGTCTATGGGAGCCATCCTCATTCAAACCACCATACTGATGTCCATAGCAACATCATACAGAGAGCCAAAGGGTGGAGAAGGACCAAATAAATGCTCAGCTCATCAATAGATGGATGGAAAACAAAATGTGACACATGCATATTGTAGACTCTTGATCGGTCAGGGAGAGAAAGGGAATTCTGAAAGCTGCTACAAAATGCATGAACCTTGACAGCAAAGGAGGCCAACACAAATCCCAAAGGACCTCACTCGCACGAGAAGACAGACCAGAAGAGTTCATACAGAAAGAAAGTCCGATCATTGTTGTAGTTGCTGGGGGAGGCAGGGTAACAAGTCACATATGGATAAATGAATGCAGAGTTTCTGTTTTGGATGATTAATGTGGACAACAACAATCCTGGGCTGTTGAGATGGCTCGGTGGGAAAAGGGATGACATGACATGACCGATGTCCCATGTTGACCCTCAGCGCCTACATGGGTGGAGCGCTGACCCCTCCAAGTTTTCCTCTGATCCCAACTGAAGCATCATTGCATAATCACACACCCACACAGGCACACACTCCCAGTTACTTTGGTTCTTTTAAAGAGGGGGGGAGTGTGTGTGGCTTAAAATACTAGCAGCGGGCAGTGGTGTTAACCACCACAGAGCGCTGAGAACATGATGCCCTAGCTGCAGACACAGCTGAAAGGTGCATTTTATTCTTTGTATATATTTTATCATAGTGGGTTTTTTTTCTAATTTGAGGTAAGAGAGAGAAAGCTATAAAATAAATACCGAAGCAAAACAATACTAAAAACCTAGAAAGATCCTGCTCTTTGGTCTTCAGTGATTTTCTTGAATCTTCTCTTTCAAAGAAAGTAAAAAATCAGGATTAAAGAGGACAAAGTCTGATAGGATCATTGGAAAAACACATACACACACACACATACACACATATATATGCATATGAATATATATACACACACACATACACACACATATAATAGCTATGTTAAAAAAGATTTTTCAATTCTTAGAAATTCTTAGAAAACACAACCACAACATGCTAATGTGTGTGAGCATATATACATGCACTCATATATATTCAAGTTAAGGTAATTTAAAGTTTGCCTCATTTTTATAACCCTGCATGTGTGCATGTGTGTATGCATGTGTGTGTGTGTATGTGTGTGCATGTGTGCTCATCCATGAGTGACATAGTAGACATGTAGAGGTCAGAGGACAACCTGTCAGAGCCGAACTCTCACCTTCTACCATTATGAGTCTTAGGGATTAAACTTGTGTCTTCCTCTTTGATAGCAAGCATCTTTACCCACTATTCCACAGTCTCTATCTCTAAAGAGCTGACCCACAGTACTTCCTCAGTTAATGAGAAGCCAGGACGGGGTGGTTGGGGGTATGGGTAGGAGTTCTAATGGCTTGAAAATGAGATTTCTCTGTCTCTGACTTAGCTGCCACCCACAGTGCTGCCTTCATCACATTACCGATACGGACACATCATACACAACATGTGCAAAATACTCACATCTCACCTTTGGTAAGGTTTTAAGTCCTTCACGGAGTTACAAAACCACTCCACAAAAGGATTCATTCATCCTTCCACCCCTGGAAAGCAGCCAGCTGGGGAGTGGCTAGAGGTGAAAGTCACCATGTCACCGAATAGTTTGGGAGGGGGAAAAAATGTAAAAGTCTAGTTGGAAATTACGGCCAGAGAAAAATCTTCACCGTAAAAGAATAATACTATAAATCAACTTGGGATTTGGCTCAGTGCCAAGGGTGACATTTCCTCCATGAGACACCACTGCCTTACAAGAAAGCTTTGGGAATTGGACATCGCTATCCATATCCTGGCATTAATGACCCTGCAGAGAACTGAGGAGTCAGTCCAACCAGCCTTCTAATGGAAGGGAGATTTTACAACAGGGCTATACAGAAAATCCGAGCTGAGCTGACAGGTATCAGCTCATCATGGTCTTAACGTTTCCAGTATTCCAACTGTCATTAATGTCTGGGTGTGCTTAACTAGGAATATGGTTTCCTATGTATTAACGAATGCTGATTTCAGTGTATGCTCTGTTGGCTGTGACCATGAACTGCTTGTATGTGCTTGACCCCAAGTTATGAACTTCTGAATTCTAAAGCTGGAGACTGGAGAGGCACTGGAGAGGCCGGCTGCTCCAGCCTGACCCAGCTCACTCCCATCTCTCTTCTTGTGCAAAGGCCCCTCCTCTCCTCTCGACTTTACATGAAAGGCCTCTGTCTGTCACCTCCAGACATTTCAGATTCATTACATTCTACCTTATCTGAGCATTTCCCCAAGCAGGCTCAGTTCACCATGGGTCCACTGCCTGTGTCTACGCGGCCAATTGGACTCTTCAAATATTTGTTTTCAGTCCAACAAAACCCCCGAGGGGTAGACAGCACGGTTCTGCATCTCCATGCTCTATAGATAAAGAGGGGAAAACCTGACGTGCTGCTCACCTGCACCCACAAAGCCTGGAAGGAAGAGTCTAATACTTAGGGAAGAGCAAAATGTGCAATTCTCTCTATTCTCCATGACAGCTTCAGTCATAAGAGCTGGTTTTCTTCAGGTCAGTACAAGGTGCTTCACTGTTCTAGTAATGCTCCTACCCCCACTCCCAGCACTGGGCACTGATCCAAGGCCTGTGCTCTATAGGCAAGCGCTTTGTCACTGGACTATATCGTAGCCCTCTTTTTTTTTTTGGTTTTTCGAGACAGTGTTTCTCTGTATAGCCCTGGCTGCCCTGGAACTCACTCTGTAGACCAGGCTGGCCTCGAACTCAGAAATCTGCCTCCCAAGTGCTGGGATTAAAGGCGTGTGCCACCACTGCCCAGCTCAGCCCTCTTATTTTTAATTTTAGCACAGCGTCTCACGAAGTTGCCCATGCCGGCACTGAATTCATTCTGGACCAGGATGACTCTGAACTTATAGCCCTCCTGCCTCTGCAACCCACCCCCCACCCCCTGGGTAGTTGTGACTTAGGTCTGTGCTACCAAGTAAAGCTGTCTTTTCCTTGTCTCTCTAAAGATTAGTTGTTCAATAAAGCCCATATGTGGTCTAGACCATGGAAAGGATACAAAATGTGGTGAATGTGGACTGAGGGACATTTACTTTCCTTGTTTGGGGCACATTTTTAACGTATATGACTGACTTGGGCAGTAGCCACACCCACCATCCATGGACTCAATAGCTTCTGTGTCTCTGTCTGTCTGTCTGTCTGTCTGTCTGTCTGTCTGTCTCTCTCTCTCTCTCTCTCTCTCTCTCTCTCTCTGTGTGTGTGTGTGTGTGTGTGTGTGTGTGTCACTAGACTCTTAATGAAAGGCAAAAAGTCTATAGACTTAGCAATTTTCTTTGATTTTTTTTTGCTTAAAGATGAGGTCTAAGTTACCCAGGTTGGCCTTGAATATGCTATGTAAGTTAATCAAGCATAGAAATTATGATCCTCCTGCCTCAATAATCCATTTAACTGGGATTACAGCCATATATCATGATGCCCAGCAATCTATCTATCTATCTATCTATCTATCTATCTATCTATCTATCTATCTATCTCAATAGATCTCAGTTGCTATACATAGCTTGTTGTTAAGTCTGATTTTCTACCCCAAATCCTTTCTGAAATGAAATGAAAGAAATACAAAAAGACGAGGGAAAGAATAATGTACACATTCAACCCACATAGGAAACATCTCAGGGATCATGACCACAGATCACTAGCCCAGTTCCAGTTTCACAGGATAAGAACCTATATTTGTGCCATATTCCCATATGATCCAGAAGCTTTGGACCAGCACTCTGGACCTCACTGTTGTAATCTATACTTATGTGATTTATATTTTGATTAACAATGCAAATGTCTCCCTTTCAAGAAACACACACACTATCTATCTATCTATCTATCTATCTATCTATCTATCTATCTATCTATCTATCATCTATCTACTTATCTATCATCTATCTACTCTTCTATCATCTACTTTATAATTTTATATATATATATATATATATATATATATATATATATATATATATATATATAAAATCTACCATCTTTGTCTTGACATCACATCTGTTACTGCTTTTCAATGTCTTCATCATGTTGGTGTCAAAGCTAACATCACAGCACCCAAACCAGGACCCGTGACTGATGCAGTTACTTTCATCCTGGCTGGTTGCCCCCAGGTCACATTTCTGATGCACTATCTACAGCAGAGAAAGTGGAATTTCAATGAAAGAGCTGCAGGGCCTGTTAGGTAAGAAGTCTTGCTCACCTGGGCGAAAGGACCACCTATTGCACCCACTCTGTGGCCCTTGAGGTTCACTGGAGACCCCTCTGATCTATGCAAAGCTCCCCTGAAGATCATCAATGCCGGGAAAAGTGCAAAGAGCTTTGGAGTCAGGCACACCCAGACTCTCACTCTCTAAACCTGGGAGTTTTCAAAACCAAGTTACAAATTAGTTAAAACGTCACGAGATGTCACTCTTCCGGTGCATCCCTGATTTCATGGGGTCCTCTTGTTGTGGACATCAGTCAGCCAGCTGGCTCTTATGTAACTGTTCTCCTCCATTATGGTCCCATCTTAACTAATTACCTCTGCAGTGAACTAAATTGCAAAGGAGATCATATTTTAGGAAATAGTTCTTCAATATATCTATAGAGAGGGGAAACAAATCCAGCTTTGACAGTGCTCACACGACATGCCACGAAGGAAGTTTGCGATGTGTGACCTAGCAGTAATATCCTTCAGGATGAGGAATGTTCTTTCCAATGCTTCCTTATTGCTTCACACAATCTTCCCCTGGCACCTTATATAGCCCTGTCCTAGTTAATTCTTATCACTAACAAACCTAGACACACTCCTCAAGTGATAAGTAAGTCCCTGAACTATCAGACTTTGATAGTGATAATTGAAAACTCCCTGGGGCTTTATACATACCCACAAAGCAACCACAGACAGAGGTTATACATACACTAAGAATGGAATCATTAGGGTCTGTGACAGGATACAAAAGAATACCAACAGGAGCAGGGGGGCAGGGAGCAGAAAAGAGAATTGCCAAATGAAGGAAAGTGGAACTTTCTAGAGAATCAGACCTAGGTGAAAGGAGTTTTTTCTTTTCCGGAGGCAGAACTGTAACTTTACTCCTTGTCATAGTTGGCCATGTTAGGGGTGCCTCACAAACCAAGGCTGGCATTATTACCTTTAGAGGTGGCTTAGCCAGCCTAGTACTTTCTACTTCTGCTAAGGCCATGTCCTGTAATTGTCACGGCTCCTTTGTAATTGTACCCTTCCAAGAAGTCTCAAGTAATTTATGCCTGGCAAGGACAGCTTGCAGAGTCAGCCTGAAACACTCATGAGTGTTTTTTTTTCTCTTTACAGTTGTAGCTCAATACTTGATAGACTCCTATGATATGCATTACCATGTGCATCCATGATCAAGAAGAAGAACACACAGAATCTTTAATGACCTTGATGCTAATGCTACCAGATATGTGTTCAGACACGGGGCGGCGGGGAGAAAGAAAATCATAGACACACACAGATACCTAACACAGACACAGACACACACAGATATATAACACAGATACACACATAGACATAGAAACACACACAGAGATGTAGACACACACAGACATAGACACACACACACACACACACACACACACCACTCCACATCATTCTGTGATAGAAACATCTTACAATTCTCTATTGTTCCCCTTTCTTTCCTTCCTTCTCTACAGATGGGCCTTTGTGCCAACTGTGACTGCATATGGCATAAATAAGTAAATTCACTTCTCCAGGTCTAAGGGATGAAAGAGACCTTTGTCATTTGAAATCTAAATGCTGCCACTCAGAGGAACATGTGAGGCCATCGCAGACCTCTCTCACAGCTTAAGAAGAGATTCTACCAGACTGAATCGCATTGGTGCAGGAGAGAGACTCTGCCACACAGCACTAAGTGGTTCGAGGACATGCCATCCTTTTGCTGGCTAAACTCCCTCACTCCTTGGTGGCTATACGGCCCAGGCTAGGACTATGCACTGTGCCAATGATGCAGTTGTCTCTTGCCACAGATGGCGTTGACTCTGAGATAGGCCCATGGACTAACTGCCTGGGGCTTTCTACTGATTTTCTTCTCTGATTTCCATTTCTGATGCTCTGAGCTGACATTAACACACATAGGCTTGAAGAACACATTTCTAATACCTTCTTTTCCACTTCCTAGTACCTACAATTCATGTGAATTATAATTTATGTACATCTTTACATTCAGCTGAGTGTTTTCATTAGCGGGAGGGGCTATACAGTAATAAGCTTAAATAAGTCAATAATAGGCCTATTTTTGTTTGTCTTTTAAAAAGATAGAGAGCTTAGGGGTTATCTTCTTAGTTTGCTTCCTGTCAAAATGATAAAATACCTGAGGCTGTGTACTTTGTAGAGAAAAGAGGTTTATCTGGCTCATAGTTTAGGGGGCTGAAAGTGAGGGCATGTGAGTTATATCATAGCATGGTGAGAGCGTGTGGCAAAGTGGCATGAGTAAACAGGGAAAGGCCAACATAGGGTAGCCTTGCTTCATGGTGATGCAAGGGGCACAGTAAAAAACCACTGAAATGGCTGTTCCATGACTGAGGGAAGGTTTTTATTGGGGGGGGAGAGAGAGAGGGAGAGAGAGAGAGAGAGAGAGAGAGAGAGAGAGAGAGAGAGAGAGAGAGAGAGAGAGAGAGAGAATATGAATCTAGAGGCATCTGGAAGAATTCAGAGCCTAGAAAATGAGGAACAGATTGGACATGGCTAGGGCTTGAGAAGCAGGAAGAATGGCAGAGAATGTCAAGAGAGAATATCAAGAAAGACAAGAATAGAGAAAGCTGGAATAATAGGGAGGGGATGGGGTGGGGAGATCTTGACGCTGTAATGAAGTGGGGTCTGGAACAGCCTGGGGGCTGTCATAGCAGAGTGGGAGTAGGGGAGGTGAGAAGGGCCTGGAGACTAACGTGGATGCATTGGTAATTATATAAGTAAGTATGAATAGGGATTGAGGGGTCTGGAGGCCATTGTAGACTTGGATGTGCTACTAGATATCACAGGTATATGTCAGTGGAGAGCCATATGTCCCTTCTGCAGAGGCAAGGGAAATGACTCCCTTTATTAGATGGGAATCCCTTTCTCACATTCCTGAGGAATGCCAGCTTTTATGTAACCACCAGAAATTTTTCTCTATATGGTCCAGCTTGAATTGAGCTTAGGTTCAATTTTGGACCAAGTCAGAGGACCTGCCTTTTTAGGGGAAATTGAGGAACCCTTTGGACCCGATATATAACAAGCCACTTTGGGAGAAAGAACAACTCAGTCTCACTAGACCTAATTCCCACAGCAACATAGAAATCAACCACCGTCAAGGTGCTCCCTTCAAGGCACTAATTTCCCATCATGACTCACTTCTTCAATCCTCTACCACTTGACTAAACCCTTCCATTGGAGGTCATGCCTTAAATACATGTGTCATTAAGAGACAAGCCATGCCTAAACCCAAAAGGATCAGTTTCATTAACTTGTTATAGAATCTTACTTTTTAAAAAAAACCTACATTGTTATTATGTAGGTTGCCAGCTTCTCAACAAACAACAAAAAAATGGGTAGGTAACTACATTCCTTTCTCCATCAATTTTTGGAGAGAAATCTTTAAAAAATCAATATAGGACATTTCCCAGAGCTAAAGAAGTGAGTGGCAGTTCTTAAGGCAGCACTTATGATGTCACCCACTTATTTTAACAATGTTCTTGTGAAAAGTTTTCTTGACTTCATTCAAAAGCATCTATTAAGTAGCTATTGTGCAGGCAAGGGTATCAGGGCAAGTGAAAAGCACCATTAAGATGGCGTGAGCACACAGTCAAGGGCCTTTAATGATGAAGAGCGTCATCAAGGAGTAGGGCGAGCAAAGATCCAGGACATTTGATGATGAAGAGCCTCATCAAGCAGAAAAGAAGAGCTGAGGGCAGAGGTGGCTCTGTTAGACAGTAGACCCTGAGGTGACAGACAGGGTAGGGCATGAAGGTACCAGCAAGTTACAGATGGAAGCCACGTGGGTAGCTCTAGAAGTGCATTGTGGGTAGACAGAAAGAGTAAACACAAGCCTTAGCAGGGAATGTGTAGAGAGTGGATGAGATAGACCAGGGACCAGCATTTGGGAACCACATAATAGTCTAAGGCAGAGAGCAGCACTTTCACCCTAGCACGGCCACAGGAGGCTGACTTCAGATCTAATTGAAAACCAGTACCATCCACCTCATTGTCTAAACTCTCCACTGGTACAGCAGTTTTTAAAAAAATATATCAATACCACCTGTAGTGGCTTGAATAGGTTTGGCCTCCATAGCCTCAGGTGTTTGAATTCTTGGCCCGTAGAAAGTGACACTATTAGAAGGTGTCTGTCTGAACAGCTTGTTAGAACAGGTGTGGTCTTGTTGGAGGAAACATATCACTGGGGGGGTGGGCTTTGAGGACTCCTAGTGCTCAAGGTCCACTCAAGATGAAGGAAGGCCTCACTCTGCGGAGGAGCCTGTGAAGGATAGACTTCTCTTAGCTGCCTTCTGGGTCAAGACATAGAACTCTCAGCTCCTCCTCCAGCACCATATCTGCCTACCTGCCTGCTTCCTTGCTTCCCACCATGATGATAATGGACTAAACCTCCAAAACTGGAAGCCAGCCCCCTTTATAAGAGTTGCCTTGTTCATGATATCTCTTCACAACAATAAACTCCCAACTGAGACATTACCTTTCAAATATCCAGATCTGTCCTTGAGGGGCATCCTCAAGAGCTGTGTTCTAAGCCTACTTCCAGAACAAAAGTTCTATCAAAAGCTATTTTGAACTTCATCAAAATGCCAGAGTCATAAAATAAGCATGTTTTCTCCCTTGGAAGAGACTTTGGCCCCAAGGAGGCTGTAGAAGAGCTGAGATACTAAACATTTGCATCAGGATAAAAAGAACTTTATTGAAAGTCAGTTCAGAGGGGGTATGGCGAGATCTCTGTGGTTAGGGTCTCTTCCAGGGAACCTATTCCCAATGTCTACACTGGATGGTTCACAACCAATGTCTACACTGGATGGTTCACAACCATTTGTTATTCCAGTTCTGGGGAAATCTGACGATCCCGTCCGGCCTCTGTGGGCACTAGGCACATGTGGCACCATATACACACAAATTAAAAAATTAAAAATCAATTCATGATAGCAAATTTCTTTGATGATGGGCCAGGAAATAGTAGTAAGGTGCAGGGAGCAAAGTATAGGACTGTCCCCATGGATTTAACTGCTTCACAGTAATTCTTCAAAAGACAAACAAGACACGTCACAGCCGCTTGCCCACTCAATGTCCTTAGAGACTCAATCAAGTAAGCACACAAGCCCTAAAATGACATTAAGCACTTGGATCTGCTCTATTTGTGGCAGGAAACAGGTCAGACCAAGTCCAACCAGAGAGAATGGACAGCACTGTAAGTCGTTTCCTAACCACAAGCCAGTTGCAGAAGAAGTACCCCCTCTAGGTGACCAGTGCATCCAGATCATAGTCCACCTCTGCTTTTGATACGCTGCTCTTGGAAGGCACATTGCCTCAGAGACTCATTCAAGAAAACCTCCCCCTCCAGTTCATGATGTAGAGGCTGAGAGAGAAGAAACATTTGCTGAGCCAAAAAGCCAAAATGGAAAAAGGTAGGGATGAAAAGCAAACCCAGGGATGACTGCTTACCAAGCTCTTTTGCCTCTCTACTCCAAATGGCTCATACACAGAGGGTGTGAGAAACGTTCCTTCAGTAAGTCCTGAGGCAAGTCACGGGGGAGCACACAGGAATCAGACCCTGTGCTCTAGGGACTGCAGAGCTCAAGCTTTCTTTATAACATTTGGGAGCCAGACTGTAAATTAGAGATATTGTTCTACAAAAGTTCAAAAGAATGCTTGGGAAATTACAGTGGTAATTTTTGGGGAGACAGAGCCTGCCCAGGAAGTTTCCATGCATGAACTCTGCACCTGACACATCTCTGACAAGCAAAGTGCTTGTATTTGGAACACACCAACTTGCAGGACTTCCTTGGGATTCCAAAGGGCTAAAGCTACCCCTTCAACACACATGGTCCCAACCCCATAGCCTTGTGCTTTCTGAAGATATGGTGAAGATGTCAAGAATATAGCTCCCAGAGCCAGACAGCCTGGGTTGGAATCCAGACACAGCCCTCCTCTAGTCCAGTGGCCAACAAAGTCACTGAAGTTCATCAGGCTCTCGTATCCTTGTTTATAACATACAGGGGATGGCAGTACCTACCTTGTAGGGTTTTTATAAAGAGTGAGTAGCTCTTTTCCACACACACACAGAGAGAGAGAAAGAGAGAGAGAGAGAGAGAGAGAGAGAGCACTTACAACATTACACAGTGCACAGTGTGTACTCTATGACTTAGTAATAACTATCAACATTTTTCTATTCCTGAATTATATTATGAAAAAGGGAATACTAGCACTATTAGTTATTATTGAACAATTGGGATTTTTTTTAATGCAGATAAGGACTGCTGTCTGTGTGACTTTCTGGGTCCCATCTGCTCACAAGACCAGCCAACTCAGGTAGCATCATGACTTAATGGAAATGCTAACAATTGAACTTCCTTATGAGGCAGGCAGGTCATTTGATCACTCTAAAGACCCTGAGTTATCAATGGCCTCGTGTAAAGAGTGTTTTTTAATACCTCATGGCTGTTTTGTTTGTTTATTTGCTTTGGAGGGTGGTTGAAATGGTTACTATGCTGTGTATGTCTCCAATGTGGCGCCAGAGGTGAGATCAGTCTTGAGGGGATTGTGTGTTGTAAAGTTCCATACAACAGGAGCACAGTATAACTTTCCCCCCAAGTGGCATACTTTGCAAGTCTAATTTAACAGACAGTCAGGTTTTCTGGCTGACCTCTTTTTATTTTATATCCTCTTGGGCAATATGAGAAATGAAAGCTGAGAGTTCTGTCTCTCTGTCTCTGTCTCTGTCTCTGTCTCTCTCTCTCTCTCTCTCTCTCTCTCTCTCTCACACACACACACACACACACACACACGAGGTGTGGGTGGAGGAGAGAGTGGTAGTTTTCATTAACTCCATTAGCACTGTTTTCCACACAGTAGCTAGACGCCCCTCCTTTCACAGCTTAGGAACCCAGTTCTCTCCAAGTGAAGGTCCAGCCCATCCACCGTCTTCCTAACTTACACCCTAAAGCCTCAGATGCACATTTCATATTTCTGCCCAGATGAACTATGTAGGCCATCGGCTTATGTGGGAGATGATTTGTTCTCACTCCTAAAATAGTTTAATTATTTTGATCCACAAACATCAATTCTCCTCTTCATCTTTAAGTCTAAATGTTTAAATACTTATGCAGCTCAAACTAAAATATCAAATGGACAGAAAGGCTTTATGGCTATGCTGCTGTTTCGTGAGCTGTTGTATCATGGCACTGTGGCTGCTTTCCTTCAGCTGGACCCTTCAGAAGCCAGGTTTAATGCGGAAGGAAGGAGGTTGGAGAGAGTGAGAGGTAAGAGGACAGCTTTGATTTCCTCCTATTAAGGTTCTTATGTATTACACTGGAAAGAAGCACTCTCATGCTAAGTTCACAGTGACACGTGCTGCACACACACACAAACACACACACACACACACACACACACACACACACACACACACAAGCCACCCTTTCTACAGAGTGCCCTGAGAATTATCAATGTATCTTTCATACATCAATCTCACCTGAACTAGAATCATCCTCTAGGGAATATAACATGAGAAGAGGTGCAGTCAGAGAGCATCCAGAAACTTCAGGGACTTGCTCTTCTGAACAACTGAATTTTCCAAATAGTTTAAGATCTTCCCATTTAAGAACAAACCCATTTATTTTGGTTTTTTTATCCCAATGTAATATTTTCAATGAGTTTGGATACAAAACTCATAAATCTATGACAGGTATTCAATTCTGTTCTTGTAACTGAGCCACTGCAACTCAAGACCATTATCATAAGCATCGGTTTCTGTGCTAGGCTAAAAATTATATGATCAAAGGCTGCAAAGACAATACCACCCTCTCCACCCCAGTGACAACTAAAGTGGTAAGCTGACAAACAAATGACAAGGAAAAATGGAGCTTCCCATAAAGGGAACAAAAGCAGACATCAGAGGACAGCTTGGGAGTGAAAGGGATAAAATATGGGTGGACTTTATAGAAGGTGGTATTAAGTAAACGGTCCTTCTCAGACCTTCCTTCCATGGCTGGGTTCTCTGTCACACTGGTAAAAATCTCAAGTCCAAAGGGACATCATTGCTGCTGGGGCAGCTTCCATGTTCTTCCTTGTCTAATTCCATGCTTCTCACTTATGTTCTTAACTAACAATTCATAATCCAAATGAATAATGGACAAGGACATACATACTCCACAAGTAACTTCTATTTAAGTTATTCATATATTCTCATGAACTCACATATAGCAGGTACATTGTAATTTCCCATTTTCATAATGAATGAGGAAAATCCTAATCTTGATTATCCAATTTTTCAAATAATTAAAACCCAGAACAATGACGTTTCTGCACATAAATGTTAATTGCTTTTGTTTTTTCTTCAAATAAGCCTACCTGTGAACCACACTGCCTGGACCAGGGGTCTGTTCTTAGTCTCCTTCAGTCTCTCTCTGTTATACTCTGCCTAGAGGGCACCTTCTCCTGGTTTTTTCTTACTTCCAGGCATGGAACACTTTATCCTGGGTACATACAATAAGCCCACAAAGTCTCCAATGTTGGGAGCTTATGGTTTAGCTCAATGGTAGAATGTTTGCCCAACACACACAAGGTACTGAGCCTGATTCCAACACTGCAAAAATAAATAAATGTATACAACATATTGGAATGTCTGTCACCACACTGCTGTTTCTGCTCGGAATGACCCCTCAGCTTGTTTTAATTTACTTTAAGATGTTTTTGGAAGCCTCATTTGTGCACTGATGCCTTGATGAGAGTTCCCAGTCTCTGTCTTCTACACATTCACATGCTGACATGTGATGACATGGTGACATTTAAGTTTGGTGTTTGTACATATGCCTTTCTCACCAGACACAGGGCTTTGAAGGACATCTTCATGGTACATACAGATTGCCTGAAGACTGTGTTGAAATTTTGGTTTCTTAGAAAACTCAGTTATGTGAATGTGTTTTTGTTTTAATAGCAGGTATGGGATACTAGGCTGTTTCACAGCAGGTGATTTGCCTCATGCACTAGCGGGAGTGTGATTTTTTGCCAGCTGCAGATAGTTTAATTCTGGGGATTCTGGAGAGGAGAGGGTATAGAGGGGAGAGCCCCAAGGAGGAGTGGCAGCTGCAGTTTCCCACTGCTGCTCCCATCCCCAACCCCTACTCCCATCCCCATCCCTGCTCCCCTACCATACTGCTGGTTCCTGTTGCTGCATTTACTGCTACATTTGCTATTGCTGGTTTGCTTGATATTCTGACAATGAAGACTGGCCTTGCTCCAAGGAACTCTATGTCCTTAATCAGCTGGAAGTAGCCTAAAGAGGTCTACACCCTCCTTCCCTTCTAACCTTCTTTCTATCTTACCTAGTGTTGGGGCATTGGGAGGGATTAGGGAAGAGAGGTAGAGATATAAGAACACAATAAAGTAGTATAAAAAGTACACCAACAGACGACCTTTAAAATGGAACAGGTAGAAAAGGAGTGTTTGCATTTCGAATAGATCCTGTGACTCAAACCTGAGACCCACAAACTTCCCCTGAGACCCTTGAGTCAGAGTCTGTGTCTGAAATCTCAGGGACCCCACTCTTCATCTGTATTTTAAACAGCACCTAGCAGCTCTACTGACAAGATGAGATGTCAGGGCAGCTGGTACAATGTAGAACAGAATCTGCACATGTGGGCTAGAGGTCAGTACATTGAGGGATTGGCTGTGGGAGAGGAAAAAGAAATGGGAAGCAGAGACAAGACAGGTTATAGGAAACAGGAAATGAGGAATGGCAGAGGTAGAGAGAAAGAAGGTGAGGAAAAGGAGAGAGAAGTAAAGGAGAAAAGAGACCCCATTCAGCTTCCCTACTTGGGGTGGTCTATGTGATCTGATTTTCTAGGCCACAGGCTTGACCTGTACACTAGAGTCTCCTAACATGAGTACTCCAGGGTGTGCAGTGTTGGTACTCCATGTTGTCTCTGCCTTGCTGAGTGAAGAGGAACCAGCTGTTTTGGTGAGAGTATCAACAAAGCATCACATCACGAAATTGTATGGAAGAAAATCCTAAGAGTAGAAAGCTTCTCACCCACTAACACAACCAGAGCACAGGTTACCTGATACAGTTCGATCCGTTGTTCGGCCACTCTGGCTTTGGGGTTCTGCAAGCGAAAGACCCTGAACTCTGCCTTCACCAGATTCGAAGCATTTTTCTCCATTGTTGAGACATCAAAGCGGACGATTCTGAAGTAGGGTCTGTAGAAAGTGGGCGGGATGGCATCTGTAAAAAGTTAGCACAACCTTTGAGAAAGATTCAATCCATCATGCTCTCAAGAAAGACCACAGTGTGAGATAGTCCCAGGGAGCTATAAGGGAAATGGCTACAGAATTTGGTTTCTGATGGCCAATTTAATACCATTAACAATTTAACCAGGAGCAAACTAAAATCAACATGTGTGTTTGGTTCCAGGAGAAGCAGATTAAGAACGATTAACAAACCATTTCCAACCACCACGTCTGAATGCAAGCAGTTAACCCAGTCTTTTGAAGGCTGACAGACTCGTGGAAAACCTCAGATGGTTACGAATTGGAACAAGTTCATGACAGTTGATGGCTGGAGAGAGTTGCCGGGCTTGCATACGCTTTAATCAGATATGCCAAGAAAATAGCTCCTAAATGGCAAGGCTCCTCTCTCCCCATGTGTTTCTTTCCTTGAAAGTTTGGCATCCAGCTACTCTACTCCTATTCAGGCTCATGGACTGGGGCATTTCTTTTTACTTTTAAAGTCTGGGTTTCCACACACATGACCAAGTTCTGATAAGAAAATCTGAATAAAACAAGAGCAGACCCACAAACTACCCACACCTGGGCCAGTCTTCAAATTCTTGGGGGAGGGTAACTTCATCTGTAGGTAAAAGGTGATCCTAGCTATGAAAGAGGGAGAATAAAGTGCAGATTCCTTTACTTTGGAGCCTCGTGGAAGACAGCATTGGTGATGTTACACGACAAGTTCAAGACCATGCATTGGTTAGAATCTTCGTTATTTTCTAGCAACTGTCCTTACCTTTGAATATGGGCGTGGCATTACCCTAAGACCCAAGCAGGCTGTCCTGCCTCTTTCATTTCACTTCCAACATTCATTGAGCACCAACATTGGACCAACAGACCACTGGCTTTTAAGTATGTTTCTATAATCATCCAGTTCTCCCCCTGTAAATATCCCTTCCCCGTTCTAGAATGTTCTAGCTGATCTAGAAGCTCTACTTCTTGTACTTACGTTCATATGACCTCATTACAACATGATCATCCATGGTTATGCATCTCTTTAAATACTTTGTTTCTGCATTGTGGTTTTTTTTTTTTATTTTGTTTTCTCCTGTAAAAATTTTTAAAATCTGGAAAATAGAGACTACTTGCAAGGAATTTCTTCCTCCTCCCCACAGAGTAGGGTTCTGAATATAGGGATTTCACCAAAGATCTCTTGTTTGTATAGTTGATCATCAATGAGTGTCTCTAAAGAGTCAGATATCTGGTTATTGGCAATACTAACTTATTAAACAAGCCATTTTGCTGATCTTAAAACAGATAATAAATACCCCTCATGATTTCCTGGGAAATCCATGCCTTGACAATTTCACTGGAGTGTGAGAAACAAAGCAGATCTCCTCATCTCTAGGAGCTCTGCAGGTTTCGAGGCATAGGTGCCCTTTCTTATCTCTCCCCATATCCTTAAGACTCTGGAAATGCAGGCTCAAGGACTTCTAAGTCAACTGGATTCAGGCTTTGAATCCTACAAATTCAGGCTTTGTAGACACACAAACCAGAACTCTCAGAAACAAACAAACAAACAGTCCCACACATCTAAAACAAGCAGATTTTGGAGAAAAGAAAGGATTCACGGAAAGGATGTACTGGCTCTCGGTGGGACAGACTTGTGTGAAGCCTTCAGGCCACCTGAAGAGTCCTTGGCACCTCCCAGCAGCGCAATTCTACAAGACAGCTGCTGAGATAACACCAACTTTTCTCGGCTTGGAATATACCCATCCCAGGAGTCATGATTCCTGGCCCTACGTTAAGCAGCACAGCTGAAAACAGGTCGCTTGCCCTGGCACAGCATGCCGGGCAGAGCACAGGCCAGGCGCTCCAGCTTTCCACACCCTCTTGGCCAGAACCATTCACAGGAGTCTTGGTCACATTCATCTTCGCTTATCCTCTACGTTAGACAGCAGAGGCTTCAAACATCCTTTGAAAGCATGTCCTGGAAGAGCAAGACCGGTTTTGTGTGTTTCCTGTCATTAGCCAGAGTAAACATCTCCTCCTTTTCCTCTTTTTCTTTCCATGGAGCCCCTCCGGAACCATTTTGACTTCCACAAACAGCCGTCTTTCACACCCCTCCACCATAATCTTCTCCTTTATCAAGTTTGTAAATAAGTGCTTTCCAGATTTATTTTTATTCTCTTTTGTGTTTATTAAACGTCGAACGAATTTCTTTTCCCCTTTCTGGTCTTCTGCCCATACACACGCGTTTCCTTTTTTTACAACTGCCTCGGACCATGAGGTCAATTTTGTTTCTACTTCTTCTAAGCAAATCCCCAAATGATCCTGTCCCAGGCTTTTGAGCACTGAAGGGGCATCGGCAAATATTTACAAGAGCAGCTTGACGGCTAAGTGTGGTCCCTCTTCTGTGCTCCCTCTACCCCAGGCACACAGTTCTCTTGACTCACAGAACCATTTAGACAGCTTATATTTCAGCCGACCAACAATATCAATCTGCATTTAGGTTCCAGTTAATGCACAAGGCGGCAGAATGGCTGAGCAGGCCCGACCAATATCTCTGGTCAGGTTTTGGAGCAACCAGGTGAAACAACTAGGCCTGGAGGAGGATGTGACAAGCCAATAAAAGCTGCTGACCCAAGAGCTGTCCCCTACTGTCATCTGCTTGATCCCAAGACCCCTGGCCCGGATGAGGGAGGGGCTTGAGCAACTTGGCAGATGTCCTCTCTTTTTGGGGAGATATTGCTGAAAACTGCTCTAAACGAAATGGGTCAGGTCACCACCAGTCAGAACCAGAACCCAGCAACCTTGCTCCCTCAGCTAAGGCCGCCAGAGCAGCAGCGTAGGGGTTTAATGGCTTGTGCAGCCCAGATCCACCCACTTTGAAATGAGCTGTTTCCTCTGCTGCCTCCAAGAACTCACTCTCCCCTCTGGGATGGGTTCTTGCTATAATCCTCTGCAGTTCCAATCCCAGCTTCCGTTCTCCTGGCCAGGTGGTCAGGTACTCCCACTTGACCGGCACCAGTTTACCCACACGCAGAGCCTGGCCCACTCCTCCCTCTCCGTTACTGACCCACTTTTTCAACTCAAGCAAACTGATTTTCCTTCAACCCTTTGGCTTTCCGACCAGCTGCTGACTCTGTAACTTCCCCCAAAGCATCCCCAGTGCATGTGCCTTACAGTCAGAGAAAATCGTGTGTCAGGGATTGAGTGGTCATCTGCCCCTCCCCTTGCTCCAGCTACACATTTTTGCTAAATCAAATTTGGGGGAATTGGAGAGCTGGGGGCACAAGGATTTAACTCCTCAATAATTTGCAAAGTATCAGTATACAGAAAGCTAAATGTAGCATTTAATCACATATGACTTCATAAACATAACATACTGACTTGAGTCTGTTCCAAATAAGTAATTTATTATATATACTGTATTCTCTCTATAAAACCACCTCAGGCTCAGGTGTCTTTTATTCACAGTTCTTTACTTCTGCATACCCCAGAGCTGACTTCTTGGCCTTGTGACCAGAGCAGATGCCAGGGTTCCCATACTCAGGCCCTTACCCTGAGTTGAATGCTCTATGGTATCATTTTAAAATTCTTAATAATGTTTTAATCCATTTTTTTTATGTGAAGTCCTATAGGACAATGGGTGCAAGGCTTGGAACCTCAGCCCTTGCACGGGCCTATCCTTCCAGGATTCGCTGCTTCTGCCCTTTGCTCGATGCTGGTCCCAGCCTCACACAAGGTTCTTGGACCACACGATGACCACTGTTGTCATCTACACAACTCAAGTCATTTTTGTGGTGGCAACAGCTCCATCCCTTGCTGGCAATGTCATGGTGCATTTAGAAAGACATCAGTGGGGACATGCTCCCAGCCCTCTATTTACCAAGCATAGGCCAGAATGAAGTTACAATATCTTGGGATAGAGCAACAGATTTATGTGGAACAATATGCCTGCTTGGTAATATCACAGGCAGCCAGGGTCAGGGAAACCTAGCAACAGGTAGGCTGAACGTTCTGAGTTAACAGGCAAGACCTTGGGTGCCTGTGAGGATCTCTCAGTGAAATAACACCTAGCACTATTACAAGGGGGAATAGCCAATATAGGCAGAGGCCCGAGGCAGACAGAGAGAAAGAGACTGAAAGGGGGAGGGAGACAGAGAGAGAAACAGAGAGAGACAGAGACAGAGAAAGAAACTATGAAACAAGCCAAAAGTTGTAGACACTATGACCTTCCATCCTTCCTTCCTTCTTTCCTTCCTTCTTTCCTTCCTTCCCTCCTTCCTTCCTTACTATCTGTGTTCTTCCTTCCTTCTTTCCTTCCTTCCTTCCTTCCTTCCTTCCTATCTGTGTTCTTCCTTCCTTCTTTACTGGTACTTCCTTCCTGGTGGTACTAGGATGTAATCCAGGGTCTTATGTGTACCACACAATTGCTCTACAACTGAGCTATATCCCCGGCTGTTCTAGAATTTTCTACAGGCTCTCTTTTTCTGACTGAGCAAGAGACCCCCATGGTTTTCCTTTGAAGAAGGGCCCTGCTACATTCACACAGAACAAGAAGATCTCAGGACAGGAAATATCTCAGTGGGTAATCTCAGTTCCAATATCAAATCAAGTAGACCTTGGCTGAATGTAGCAGGAGCATGACCCGACCCAGCTTTTCGGAGTCTGTCTCTTCATCTACATACCCAGGCAAGTCAATATTGGATGGTGCTGTCAGGACCATATGGGAAAGCAGAAGGGAAGTTGGAGCCCTGGGTCCTGCACAAATCTCTACTCAGGTCCCTTGCAAAGCTGCCAAGTGGCCATTGGGCCTTTGTGAATGTGCCCAGGAGGGAAGCTCTCTTGCTGCCTGACAGAATTCATTAGAGGCAAAGAGAAGGAACAAAAACAGCTGCATGTCCCAGGACACCATATAAAGGGCTCTGTGTGCTCTAATTCCTGTCCCCTGTGTGGCAGGGGGCAGGGTGAGTAGCAACCAGAGTTTTCACAGTTCCTGCCATCTTCCACTTAACTGAAAGTCCTAGCCACTCTAAAGGGTGACAAGACAATTCCATTTTCCCACCAAAGTTCTCTACATGGAGCAATGCCACCGCTATACCCATAATGCTCAAAGTAGGTCTCAAAAAAAAAAGTGTCAGGTATAGGAGCACATACTCATAATCTCAACATTTTGGAGGCTGAGGTGAAGACTGCCATGGGTGAGAAGCCAACCTAAACTAGCCATCGACTGCTCTAAGCTGACTAGGGATATATAGGAAGACAAAACAAACAACAACAACAAAGAAACAAAGCCCAGTGGTGGTGGTGCACGCCTTTAGTCCCAGCACTCAGGAGACAGAGGCAGGTGAAGCTCTAAGTTTGAAGTCAGCCTGGTCTACAGAGTGAGTTCCAGGATAGCCAAGACTACCCTGTCTGGAAAAAACAGACCAACAAACAAACAAAACAAAGAAACAAAGTTGAAGAAAGGTCTTACACATGTTTTCTGAGAAAGAACGAAGAAACAGAATCTGTAAGAAATCCTCCGGGATACGTAGAGCTCTGCCCTAAGCCAGACCAGGGTTAGCACTCTAGGATTACACCACAAAATTGACAAAAAAAGACAGGTGACCTGTTGAGTTCTTGGGTCAAGGATCTATAGGCATTTGCTGTATTTGCTAAAATACTGTATCTCAAAGTGTGGTTCTGGGTCCACAGCCTTGTGAACTTGGAAACCTAAGATAAATACCGGCCATTGGAGAGGGGCATCTTATACACTAGCTCTGAGATACCCTTCCTTCTCCCATGATTTAATCTGTTGGCATACTGACTGATTCCTGGCTGGTCAAGCCAGTGCTGCTACACAGGATCATTGGAGACCAGGAGAAACTCTTGGTGTCCAACAGCAATAGTCATCTAAGCAGACCCCATCAGCTTTCTTTGTCCTTGGGGAATTTCCAAGATGAGAAAGAAAGGTCAGTAGGTCAAAGAAACATAGAATGGTGTGGGTTGCCAAGGGGTTGGTGGTAGTCTGGGGAGACTTTGTGTATTCTGCTCCCTGAGGGCATCATAACCTACCTGCACTTTAAATCCAGTTAGACCCCTTCCCAAAGGCAGTAAGGCTTTCAAGCCAATGCAGAGCCCTTTTGACAAGAGTGGAGCTACGACTCCCAAGGTTGGGATAATTAGGAATAATACATGGGAAAAGAAAGACACCCCTCACCTGGGATTCAGTTTGTGTTTCCTCTTGGTTGGGAATTGAAAAACTTCTGCACAACTGTGAAAATTGAACTTGCCTGCAAAGGCATCTCTTAAAAAGATGTTAAAGACAATCTCTTCTTTAGGCTAGAATGTTTGCAGCCTCTAGCTTAACTGTCAAACATTGCCCTCCCATTAAACCTAACCATACACCTCATAAAACTAGTTTACAGTTCTATCTGTCAAAGGAAATTCTTTGAGATAAGATAAATACGTGAACCAGCTCATATATTTTTAGCTAATTTTTAAACCATGTAATCTTTACATTTTGTTGGAAATTATGACATGACTTAAAACATGGAATTCTAGATTCAGTCATTGTGGAAACAGTTGAAAGTGAGGCTCTTGAGGGTCCAGCATGCAATACCTTGGTTGTATACAGGCAGTTCTTTCATTAAGTCTCCCTCTCTGGAAATACTCACCCTTAAACCTGAGGCGTGAACCACCCCTTATCTTGTCTTAATAAACTTGCTTACTGCGATAAATGTTGACTGATCTTCAGATTCTTTCCTGCAGTGTAGGCAAGGATCTGCTCTATCTGAATGAAGATCCAAAAGTGGGGAGCACAGCCCTAGGAGCACAGTGCTGTGCTCTCCATCTTCACACTACCACTGGCGCACAAAGAATGAGGAGAGTACATTTCTTGGGCGATTCTTGAGTACCTTAGATTTTGAGAGTCACTGAAATAAAGGACGGGGTGGGGGGGGGTAAGTCACAAATAAATGCAAAGGAACATCTAGGCTTTTGATCAGACATTGCACATACCACATGAGTACAAGTATCCACTTGTCTCCCAAGAAAATAAACTCCAGCGCAAGCAGAGAAACTCATGTCCTTGCTGGTGTAGCAAATCTGGTAGCTCTTCACACTATTCTTATTTTAATGGCCTCCATTGCGTTTGTCCTCTGAATTCCACTGTTAAAAAATGGGCACTCAACCTGAGGGCTTTATCAGTATCCTAGACCTACTGGTTGAACCGCAGGTAATTCTTCGCATGGCCATCTTTGAGAACTTCATCCATAGACTCTGCTGGTTGGATCATGTGAGTTTGGATCACACCAGTCTTCCATTTCCCGTGTCTCAAATCATGAATTAGCTAGGGGTGAATGAAATGTGCCTATCCCACCCTCCCCTCCCATAAAAAGAAAGAACTGCTCATACTGCATGTGCTTCAGAGAAAACACACCACTTCTGAGATGAAGAAATGCAGGGTGGGGAAACTGAAATAACTTTTAGCTCGCATCAAGGGGAGGTGGTACTTTCAGTCAAAAGGACATTGATTCTACACTCTCTGCCTCCTGTGAAGAGACTCGCACTGTGGGCTGCATGAACACCACCGGGTCAGAGATGTCAACGATGGCATTTGATGGGCTATTACAACAAGAGCACACAGAAGGAAGCTTGGTCTCCTTCAATAAAGGTCACCTTGAGAAAGTTTGATGCCGGGATCTACATCTTCACTCCCTAATCGACCGCTGCCTGGTTGGGGGAACTGGGGCTGCACACTGTGACCATCCCCAGTAAGAGGGATGTTGCTAACTCCAGTATTGCTGCAATCTTTCAGACTTCTACCACGTGTGCCTACTCCCCTAAGCCTATTAGCATCTACGTATGGCTCTGCTAGAACCATCCAATGAGCAGAAGGGACTCCTTGTTTCCTCTTCCATGACAGACTCCACCACCCTCAAGCTTAGCGCTGATTGGCATGGACATGTGACATGCTTAGTGAGTGTAACGGTCCCTCGTCCCTGACATCCTCAGTGTGCAGGGAAGTAGTTTGGGTGTTGATTAGACAGCCCCTAGAATGCAACAAGACAATCAGCACACCCAACAGTTGGAGGGCAATAAATCAGCTCTTATTTGTGTGTGCATAGGCGCAGCCAGCAAGAAACCAAGACAATTGTGTTTTGGGGTTTTCTAAAATTTGTCTTGGCACACTGGCTATAGATTCAGTTTCACTACCACATCCCGACACTGCTGACATTCAAGTCACAGCAATTTAACACAAAATGACTGAGAAATAAACAGCACATCGGCCGTGGTTTCTGATTTTCTCTCCGGCCATCCCACCTATTAAATGTAACAGGGCACCACAGCATCTGCAATTTATAGTGGAGGCTCCGAGAGGGGGACGGTGTCAGACTTGACATGCTGCTGGCAGCGGGGAGCCTAATTGTGCCAGCATCAGCTTGTGTGACTTGGCCTTCATCAAGCTGCTATTTGAGACCCTGCATACTGTCAGCAGGACTGTTTGGGCCCCTTCTTACATGGCAAAAAAAAAAAAAAAATTAAAAAAAGTGAAATAACAGCGGTGCTGGCCCGTGATGTTTGGTTTTCTTGAACTGTGACAGGCACAGTTTCTACTTTCTATCCCAAAGTTTCCATTGCCCCCATAAAAGCCCTTCTCTTTGGAGACACCCATTTTCCTTACTGTTCCAGGTTTCTCAGCCACCTCTAGGCTGGCTGGGGAAGTTTGGGGACTTCAGAGTAAAAGCTCTGGATACCAAAAAGCAGGCCAACTGTGTCTGCAAAAGGCTACTGGCTAGCTCGGAAGCAATACAGGGAAGGTAACCATGGAAAGAGTATGACCGGACCCACATTTAAAGAGCTAGTCAATGACCTCATGGTCTTCCAGGGACAGGCCACCATAGCTTTGGATTAAGCTACTTTTTGTTTGCTTGCTTGTTGTTAAGATAGGGTCTAGCTGTGTAGCACAGGCTGGCTTTGTACCCGTGAACCTTCTCTCTCAGCCCCTCAGTGCTACAACTCCAAGCATAGACTACCATGGCTCAGTTCAGCACTGTGATCAGATGTTTGGAATCAGTTTTACAGAGCGCAGTATCTTTCTTTATAACATGAACATCTCTTTTTCTTCCTCCCTCATTTCTTCCTTTGTCCACATCTCCCTTCCTTTCTTCTTCCCTCCTTTCCTTCCTCTCTTTCCCTTCCTCTCTCCCTTTTACTCTCCCTCCCTCTCCCTTTCTCCTGACTCTTCTACTCCATTCTCTTTCTTTCCTTTCTTTCTTCCCTTTAAACTATGCTTTTAGGAGCACTCAAGGGTGATGAGGGCCAGCTATTTCTGCATGGGCCCTGAGTTTAATCCCCAACACCAATGTGAAAGCTCCCAACTTAGTGCAACTCCAGTTATCAGAGATCTGATACTCTTTTCTGGTCTCTCTGGCTTTGTATACATACGGTGCACACACATGCATTCAGGCAAAACACTCACATACATTCATCCATCCATACATACATACATACGCACATCTATACATACTCACAAACATACATACATGCAAACACACACACACATACATACATACATACATACATACATATATACATACCAAAGCAGCTATACACTTTGTTCTCTGACATCCAGTCACCTTTTTGAGCCACCAATGCAGCTAAAGAGGTTATGACCTCAGAACATCATAATATTCATACAACTACTGCGGAGAATAGCAATTGCTCCAAACAAACCCAACAGAAAAACACCAGCCAACATCTGTTGATTGCTTTAGTAAATTTCACTGGAGCAATTTAAAAGTCATCCTGAACCCCTTAATAAGACCAATATTTTATTTTTTTCCTTTCTCATTACAGATAAAGAACCTTACGGATTAAGATTTTTCTACAGTTCCCCCAATATTGGCAAAGCATGGGCTAAAAGACACAACCCTTGACATCCTTGCTCTTCCTGGGATGATCTCACCTTCCTGTGCATAGAAAGACAAAGGCTCTCTGCTAGGACGATGCCCCCTCCTGCGGCTCTATCATGATCTCTGTGCACATCACAGGCAGGACAGCTTTTTATCAGCCTGATGACATTGCCCAAACCTTAAAAGCAAGCAAGCAAACAAACAAATAAAATCATCCAATAGCTAGGGCTGCTAGTTCACTCTCTATCACTGTGATAAAACACCACAACCAAAAGCAACCTAAAGAGGAAAGGGTTTATTTCAGTGTTCAGCTCCCTCCCAGGTCACAGCCCATCATGAACGGAAGTTAGAGGGAACTCAAGGCAGGAATTGAAGCAGACACTCGGAAAAGTGCTGCTTCCTGGCTTGTTCCGCAGGCTCAAGGTCGGCTACTTTTCTTATACCTCCCAGGATCAAGATGGCACTGCCCCCATGAGATATTCCCTTCCACTTAAATCATTAATCAAGAAAAATGTGCCCTCAGACTTGCCCACAGGCCAATCAGATGGCATTTTCTCTATTGAGGTTCCCGCCTTCCCAATTTCCCAATGATTCTAGTTTGTATCAACTGGACAAAAAACCCCTAACCAGTACAGCATTATGGGTTCTTCGTGTTTTCTGCACGCTTCTTGCTTAGGGCTTTTTTTTTCCTTTTTAATTACTTTGAGGTGCCGTGCTGATACACTGCTCTGCCTTAAAGCTGACGTTAATAAGTGGCAGGGCACACCCTGCTAGAATTGCAAGCTGTTTGCCAACCGAGCCCAGTGGCATGGATGGTTTAGTAGGAGCATCTCAAACCCATGGCTTGGCGGAGAAGGAGCGTGGAAAGGAATCGATGGTTCCGATGAGCCAGTCTGAAGGACCAAAGCCATGGATGGCACTCATTATCTGCAGCCCTTCGGGATGGTGTGAGCCTGTGTGGAGGGGCTGCCTGCGCCCCTCAGGTGTGCACGGGGTCAGCGACCACTGACCCCTCCGACTGTCAGAACTCAGGCTCAGCATAGCAGCCTCTGGTGTACAAACGTTCTCTGTCAAGGGCCAAGCTCGGGGCTTCAGGAGAGGCCCAGGTCTGCTCCCTAAGAGAAGGGCTTTTGAGTCCCCTCAGTCCTGATTAAAAATTCTGAGGTCAGTTCTCATGTCATCTCCTCCTCATCTCATTTCTATGCGGATAATTTCTATTACTTTCGCTGTTTTTCATATTCATGTTTCCTCATTCTTTTTGCCCCAATATTAAAATGAGTCCTTTAAGCCTAATCATAGTCATAGAGGCATAACTGTTACCTGTTCCTCCGAACTTGTAATTTTTTTTAACACCTACACCTCACACTGTGGATTTTTATTTTTTTATTTTTTATGTATTTATTTTGACTTTTTTCAAGACAGAGTTTCTCTGTATAAGCCTGACTCTCCTGTCCTGGAACTCACTCTGTAGACCAGGTTGGCATCGAACTCAGAAATCTGCCTGCCTCCGCCTCCCAAGTGCTGGGATTAAAGATATGCACCACCACTGCCCGACTCTATTTTATTTTTACTTTTGTACCCATACTACAATTCTATGCATTTCCCTGGAAACAAATTTATAGCCCCTCCCCTCTTTTGGAGGCAGGGTCTCACTAAGTAGCCCAAGCTAGTCTGGAACTTGCTATGTAGACTGAGCTGGCTTGGAAATCAGAGAGCTCTGCCCGGGCTGGAATTAAAGGTGGGGCACCACACCTGGCCAAGGCGCCCTCATCCTGCACTGACGCCCGAGGCATCTGTATGTGCATTTATCACCATTCCCTGTGTGTTTAATTTGCTGAAGCTGATTTTGGAATAGAACTCACTGAGAGGAATTTGAAAGCTGGCACAGTCGACCCATGTATCAGTTTGTTAAATGATGTTTCAGGAGACAGGTAACCTAAATTGATATCCTAAATTAACAGATAAGAAACAACGTGTCGAACGTGTGTTGAAGTAGATACAGACCCTAGTGCAAGCTACACTCATTCCTTCTCCAGGCTGGGTGCACTGAACTGCTCAATTCCACACCGAGCAGCCGAGTCTGAAACTAGGCTGTCACCTGTCATTATGAAGGAGCTTCTGATTTACCCAGTGGCACGCTTCAAAGTAGGTCATCAGGCCAGCTGTGCCCCTATTGAAAACAGACAGTAGGAAAGTTCTGGAACCCACTTTATTCCAGCATTCCCAACTTATACTGGCCAATCTCAGAGACTGCCTTCCAAATGCATATCCTTTAAAGACTGGATGCTAGTTTAGAGTTTTAAATGGTAGTTCTCCATCTGGACTGTAAAGATAGTGAGGTGTCTGACCTGCTCGGAAAGATCGCTAAGCTCCCCACTATCTCCATTGGCATTTCAGTAGATAACCACTTGGAACCCTACAGAAAACACTAGAGGTTTCCAGGATGAAGCTTTCTTAGGGCTGGTGGGTACTTGCACAGGGTGTGCACTCATCCCTCATCCTGTTTGTACTGGCGACACAGCTATGGGCAATTAAGATATGGGAGCACATAGGAATTACAGGAATCCAGGGGAACCATACCACGCAGGGACTCTGGAGCACAGCCGGGTGTGATGCTTAGTTTAAGAATCCTGTTCATTTGGGCGCCAAGAAGCTTTATGTGCTTCAAGGTCGGGCCACCATTTATAAGAGGGAAAAAAAAAAAACGAGTCTTTAGTTGAGTCTTCACTGCAGAAGCAGACCATAGCCAAACCCTTTCAACTGTTTAACACGCCACTTTAACAGTTGAACTAGGTGAGAGCGATCCTACAGCTGAACTGCAATGTCATTATTTTTGTGTATAGAGGCCATAGAATGTCCACATTTTAATCCACTCTGAGGGATGCTGGGAAAGGAGACTGAATAAAAACAACACCCAGAGAGTCCAAACAGTTTAATCCAACTAGTTCCAGTTTATTTGAGAAGTCAGCAAACTTAGATGGCACTGTGATTTTTAGAAGGGGAAAGAGGATTCTTAAGAGAAAATGAGTTTCCTTTTTGGGGGGTAAGCTTGAGAGTCATTTCTGCTTGTTTTAGGAAGCTTGGAGAAAACTTTGTGACTGAGATCAAAACTCAGTGGGCTTCAGACACCTCTGGCAGCCCTCTGGTCCCATGCTGGGTGGTGCCATCCCTAGGCTGGTGGTCATGGGTTCTATAAGAAAGCTGACTGAGCAAGCTATGTTAAGTAGACCAGTAAGAGACACTCCTCTGTGGCCTCTGCAGTAGCTCCTGCCCCCAGGAACCTGGCCTATTTGAGTCCCTTCCTTACTTCCCTCAATAATGAACAACAATATGGAAGTGTAATAAACCCTTTTCTCCCCAACTTGATTTCTGGTCATGGTGCTTCATGGTAGCATTAGAAACCCTAGCTAAGACAGATACATAGGAAAGCAGTCGGCGACAGGATCAAATGGCCATTTATGCTATTCCATTTACCCAGCATCCTATGCGGGAACGAGTAAAGTTAACAGTAAATAAGCATACAGAGGTGGGAAGTTTACACTGGGGAAGGGGTGGGGGGAGTTCTGCTTCTTCCCCTGTACTCTGAAATTAGTGGGATCTCTCACTGTGCCAGCGGATAGGAGTTATATCAAAGAAGACACCCACTTCTTCTCATATTACGATGGTCTTATTAGATCCTTTGTCTTAGTTGGGGTTTCTATTCCTGAACAAATATCATGATCAAGAAGCAATTTGGGGAGCAAAGGGTTTATTCAGCTTACACTTCCACATTGTTGTTCATCACCAAAAGAAGTTAAGACTGGAACTCAAGGAGGTCAGGAAACAGGAGCTGATACAGAGACCATGAAGGGATGTTTCTTACTGGCTTGCTTCCCCTGGCTTGCTCAGCCTGCTCTCTTATAGAACCCAAGAATACCAGTCCAGAGATGGTACCACCCACAAGGGGCCCTCCCCCCTTGATCACTAATTGAGAAAATGCCCCACAGCTGGATTTCATGGAGGCACTTCCCCAACTGAAGCTCCTTTCTCTGTGATAACTCCAACCTGTGTCAAGTTGACACACAAAACCAGCCAGTACACCCTTATACATCACAGAAAATGTGGTACATTTACACAATGGAGTACTATCCAGCTATTAAAAATGATGAATTCATGAGATTCTTAGGCAAATGTATGGAACTAGAAAACATCATCCTGAGTGAGGTAACCCAATCACAAAAGAACACACATGGTATTTACTCACTGATAAGTGGATATTAGCCCAAAAGCTTCAAATACCCAAAATACAATTCACAGACCACATGAAGCTCAAGAAGAAGGAAGACCAAAGTGTGGATGCCTTGGTCTTTCTTAGAAATGAGAACAAAATATAGAGCAAATATAGAGACAAAGTACAGAGCAGAGACTGAAGGAAAGGCCATCCAGAGACTGTCCCACCTAGGGATTCATCCCATATACAGCAATCAAACCACAACACTATTGTGGATGCCAAGAAATGCTTGCTGACAGGAGCCTGATATGACTGTCTCCTGAGAGGTCCTGCCAGAACCTTAAAAATACAGAGGCAGAAGCTTGCAGCCAACCATTGGATTGAGTGTGGGGTCCCTAATGGAGGAATTAGAGAAAGGACTGAAGGAGCTGAAGGGGTTTGCAACCTCATAGGAAGAACAACAATATCAACCAACCAGACCCTCAGAGCTCCCAGGGACTAAGACACCAACCAAGGGTAACACATGGCTCTGGCTGCATATGTAGCAGAGGATGGCCTTGTCAGGCATCAATGGGAGGAGAGGTCCTTGGTCCTATGAAGGCTGGATAGATGTCCCAGTGTAGGGGAATCGAGGGTGGGGAGGTGGGAGTGGGTGGGTGGAAGAACACCCTCATAGAAGCGGGGGGGGGGGAGGGGGAGGGGAGGGGGGTCTCTGGAAGGGGGGAAACCAGGAAATGGGATAACATTTGAAATGTAAATAAAGAAAATATCCAATAAAATATATAGAGAGAAAGAAAGAAAGAAAGAGAGAGAGAGAGAGAGAGGAAGGAAGGAAGGAAGGAAGGAAGGAAGGAAGAGAGAGAGAGAGAGAGAGAGAAAGGAAGGAAGGAAGAAAGAAAGATAGATAGATTCCCCTTTGATCTCTGTGGTACTCTAACAAGAACAGCCCTCTTAGGCTCATATACTTGAATGCTTGGCCACCAGGGAGTGGAACTTTTTTATAGGATTAGAAGGGTTGGGAGGTGTGGCCTTGTTGGAGGAAGTAAGCTACTGGGGGTGGGCTTTGAGGTTTCAAAAGCCCATGCCAGGTCCAGTCTCTCTGTCTGTCTGTCTCTGTCTCTTCCCCCCCCCCCCAACTCCCTCACCACTAGCTTGCAGATTAGAACAGAGCTCTCAGCTACTGTTCCAGCCTGACAACTGCCACAGGCTCCTCACCATGATGATAATGTACTAAGCAGCTGAAACTGTAAGCTTTCATAAGAGTTCCCTTAGTCATAGTGTCTCCTCAGTAACAGAACAATGACTAAGACAACTCCAGAGTTGAAGTCTAGCTTCCCTTGTGAAATACAAAGCAGCCAGTGCAGCCACACCATTCCCTATGGCAAGCACACTAAATGTAGCAGGCTAAGGAGACCAGTTCAGAAACCTTTGTCATAGTCCAGCTTGAAGGGATAAAGCAACATTTAAACATATCCGCTGCCTTTCAACCAGCCTTGAAAGGATTTCTTCCTTTGGTTGTTACTGTGAACAGCTCTTTTCAGTGCCAAGTGCAGACGCGTCTTCCGGTAAGTGCACAGCAGCCTGAGGGTGACAGTACCTGAGGGGATCATGATGGAGGGTGACTTATGTTCAGGGATCAGCTGCCAGCAGCTGCCAGTAAACAATGACCTTCCCTGTACAGACCTTTCAGAATGGCCTGGAGGTGGGAATGAGGCAGAAAGGGGAAGAAGGAAGAGAAGGGGGGGAGGGGAAGGAAGGCATTAAACTAAGAAAGAGCATATGCTGGAGCCCCTGTGAGTCATGGTGATGATGTCTTTCTGAGGAAGATATCTTTTTTATCAAAATATTACTTTATTTACATCAAAGCTGCCCCTTCCCGTTCCCCCTACAGAGACCCTCTCTCTATCTGCCCTCTCCTTCTCCTCTGAGAGGGTGCTCCCACTCCAGAATGAAGATGTCTTTGGATGGGCTTGCTTTTTTGTTCATGATGGTCCCCAGGCAGCTAAAGCAATAGGCAAAATAGTACAGGTGCCAAAATGATCATCAGACTCAGGGACAAAAATGGATTTTTGGTGCTCAAAATAATCCGTAATTGTCCTGACATTTACTGTGCTCACTAAATGTCCCTCTGGATACAGGACAACGGTGACTTCCTTTCCATCAAGAGCTCAGTTGACATACAGCAGGCAATTGATGCAGACCAACACGGACTCCAGTTGGGGCTCAAGAGATGGCTCAGGAGATAAAGTATTCACTACGCAGACCAGAAGACTGGAGTATGGATCCTTAGAACTCACACAAAAGCCCCTGAGTGAACTTGTAACACAGAGGCAAGGAAAGCCTGGGGCAAACTGGATAGCTAGACTAGCCCAAGCAGCACACCCCAGGTTCCGTAAGAGACCCTGCCTCAGTCAGTATTGTAGAGAGCAATTAAGAAGACTCCAGACGTGTACTTCTGACTTCCACACACAGCTGCACTCCTGTGCACACGCACACATACACACACGTGTGCTCACACATATATTCATGGGCATCACACACATATATACACATTCAAAAAAAACAAATATAGGAAACCTGCACTCTGTGAACAGAGTGAAACAGTGAAGTCTCAACACACCTAAAATACTCAGACAGACAGATCCATCATGCTTATCTCTGACTCTTCTATTGAAAAAACAACAATTGTATATGACATTTTATTTTAGGAAGGCAGTTGGGAGCTCTTACAACTAAATGTGCCTTTTCTATAGAGCTGCTATAATTATACACAGAGTCTGTTTCCACATCCATTTCTCTGAGGTGTATTGGGCCTCTGGTTCCAGCAGCCATTCCTTCAAAGGACATTGTTTCAGTATCTAGGTATCTTCAGTATCTACAAATTCACATCCATGCTGTCGAAGGGTAGTAGGGGTTGGTTGTAGAGAGGGAGAGGCGAGAGGGAGAGGCGAGACAGACCCATGAACTTCAAAGGCATGTTCAGCATTCTAAATATCTGTTTTGTCCAGATGGAATCCTAAAGGCATTTTATGAATCTAGTATAATAAAGAGGGTCAACACAGAGGTGACTATATGTCTCCAGGCTTCAATCAGAGTATCTTGTGAGGGTAAAGGGACGTTAAAAAGTCATGCACGAACAGATCTTATACAGTGGACCCTGAGCTGTGTAAGAATCTGAATTGTGCCACGTGGGAGAGGCTCTCAGAAATGAGTTTTAAGAGGATGCTGGTTGGGTACCACTACAGATCTGCAGTGGGCATCATGATGCCATCACACATAAGTGAATTCCCTCATATCTAATAAGATTTGGGGCAAGAGTCTATCACCTGTGGCTGGCAGAGACCTGGCTATCTTTGATGTTCAAAGTTGGCACTCCTCTGTAGTAGCCATGCTTGTTTGTTCCTTCAGTGGTGTCCACTGGCCAAGGGCATTGCCATTCTGAACTCCTGACTCAAGGCTTTAGACTGTAGCTCATGTGGCAGTGATAAGCCCTTCAGTGAAAATCTTCCAAGTCTCACAGTCAGTGGGATGAAAGGTTTCTACACAGGACTGCTGTGTCTTGGTGGGGGGCGGGGGGGATCCTATTTGCTAAAATCATGTTACTTGAGGAAAAACCCATAGCCTCACTGTACCTATGAACTTGAGATCGCCTTAGAAGGCTCTAGCCACAGTTGAATATGGCCATGTATGCTGAAAGTGTTGAGTTTTTCTAAATGTAAAATGATAAATAGAGGCGAGGCATTATGACTGCACTAAAACTTACTTTCATTGACCAAGGCTAAGCAGTACACACATCTTCAGAGGTCATTCCAATGAGAATACGGTAAAACAAAACAAGCCTGCTTCCACTTTTAATTACTTTTCCCCCCTCCCTTAACCTCCAACAAACAGTGAAGTCTCAACACACCTAAAATACTCAGACAGACAATTCCATCATGCTTATCTCTGTACCCTGTGGCCCCAAACTACCTTTCCAGACGCATGATCATTCTGTCACCTCCTCTCCACTCCCTTGGCAGACCTATACTGGGCTCTCTCCCCTACTCTAAGCAGACCGTATCACTTCCAGTCTCCAGACACTGCTGGCATGCCAAGGCGCCGGTCATTCTTCACCTAGAAACCCTTTACATAAGAGAAATGCTGTCCACCCTTGAATGTCCAGCCCACGCTCATCTCCTAGAAGGAGTGCTTCTAGCGCTTTGAAAGCACACTCAGCTACTCCCTTGTGTTTTGACAGCATTTGTCATGTGGAGTACAGAGTCCTGTTTAGGCTTTTACAGTGGTGGGAGAGGGTAACACCTCCTTCTTATTTATCATTCTGAATTTAGCAAGTCTACTTACTTTCGAGAGCACAGCCATCAGCTATTTGGATCTAACTAAAGCTTTGTAAAATATTCCCTCAATTCATAGACTTCTGTATAGAAGTCCTGTGTCCTCTTGGCCATGAATCTTTTTAACATGACAAGTCAAAACTAAAAGCAAAGGCTCTTCCCTGGGCTTCAGCAGATATCCTTGAGTCAGGGGAAGCAAATGATGATGTTTCTTTAAACCAAAACTTAACTATAGTCACTGGTAAGGACAACCCTAAGAATGACAAGAGTCAATAAATGTGAGCATAGCAAATGGTCAGTAAATGTAAGGTCATATTATTAACACTATTCTGGGAGCCAAAAAGGATAGTTATGTATGTATACCCTCAGCTGAAATCAATAAGTCTTTCCTATAAAGAACTATAGGAGAGGTTACAAGTCTCAAGGAAGTGGCAGTATGGGAAACCTTGGGGGCAGGAGCCATTTGTTTCTCTGCTCCAAGGCCCTATCCAAACTCTTGGGGACAGACACCCCTGCTTCACCACTTGTAACTATTGGTATCAGGGAACTGTGGCAGAGCTGAGCATGACACAGTAGGGCAACTCGTAGGATACTACCTGCTCTTATGGTTTCACACACACACATACACACACACACACGAGAGAGAGAGAGAGAGAGAGAGAGAGAGAGAGAGAGAGAGAGAGAGAGAGAGAGAGAGAGAGAGAGAGAGAGCAAATGTAATGAAGTTTTTCTTTTGTTTTTATAAAAGACTAATGACCAATTAGATCCCCCAAAAGCCAGGTGTATAAGGAAACTTCCAGCAAATGAAATTACCATCAGCACTTCTCACAGTTGAACACATGAACAAGGTACTCTCTTGGGCATAATCACCTCATTTGTAACCTCTGTGTCATCTGGTATCTCATATAAATGCCTGTGTGTGTGTGTGTGTGTGTGTGTGTGTGTGTGTGTGTGTGTAGTACAGACTGTGGATCCAACAGTTTCTCACCTTCACCCTTCTGTTGATTGAAGAACTGGAGTTTACCATGAGGCGAGCCACTGTTCAACCTCATAAAGTCAAAAACAGATAATTGGCTGAAAAAGTGCCTCATTTCTGTTTGTCTCCAAGCCCAGTTTCTACTCTTCCCTGCCCCCACCTCATAAAGACGTACTCTGTAGTGCTTCAAGGGATAAAAGAGTGGTAAAAGGGAAAAAATCCAAGAACAACTCAAACTTAGCACAGGGAAGAACCTTCTAACAGAGCATGGAAAGGACCAAAGCCACCCTGAGACCAGACACTGTCTCCTGTAGTGCGATTCAAGGAGAGAACTGGATAGCAGGTCACGCTATCCTGTGACACAGTAGTCTGGGCTAGTCTTAATTGTTCCATCAGTCAAAGACGAAACGGAGCCAGGTAGCATCACCATGTAAGGCAGAACTTCTGAAAAGCCAATTTAGGTTTGGAAGGAGATAACATGGGATCCGCATCGCTGTTCCCTCAGCAGGCCCTCTCCAGCCAAGACTACTGTCATTTCCCATTCATAACTATCTGCTGAAGAACAGCGAAGAAACTTCAGCCTCAGCTTTGACAAGTGGATGTTAAACCCTTCATGGAAAATCTTCCAAGTCTCATGGCCAAGGGATCAAGGGTTTTGACCAAGGACCTGCTCCCTCTTAGGAGGAATTCCCACTGGCTTCTGAAGTCAAGCAACATCGAAGAAGACTCAACCTTGTGCTTGTCAACTGTGGGTCACTTCGTAGGGCTCTAGCCAGAACCAAATAAGGCCATTCTCGAAAAAGGAAGTAGTCTTGCTAATTCCTATTGGATAGGCCATTCTCAGATGAGTATCTGATTACATGTTCCTATCTAATTCTCTGGTCCCTTAATAACTTTTGAGCTACATCTTCCAGTCCATAGATAAGGCAACTGAGGTCCAGAGACAGCCACCACAATGTACCAGCGAGGGGACAGAAGGAGTAACATCCACATCCTGAACTCTCTTTCCTTCCCACTCACCACATGCACCTCAAACTGAGAAGGGGTCACTTAGGCTTCAGTGTGTAAACCCCGGCCCGTCTTGGGAGAGAGATAAGATCACTCTGTCATGGTTTCTATGGATGACAGTGGGGATGCAGGGGGGGAACTCCCTGGAAACCACTCAAGCCCCTGCATTCCATTCTCACATCCTAGTTTGTAGATCCTCCCTACAGGTTATCCTCAAGTTCAAGAGCACCATAGTTCTTAACAGACATGAATTTCACCCTCCAACCTCCTATGGTCAGAACCCACAGTATGTACGAACTGTCCATGAGCTTTAAAGTTAGGTGGAATAAATTAGTGTTAAGTTGGTCCCCGGAAGGCCAGTCTCAGTAGGTCAAGAGACAATCTCGGGCTGGAGAGATGGCTCAGTGGGTAAGAGCACTGACTGCTCTTCCAGAGGTCCTGAGTTCAATTCCCAACAACCACATGGTGGCTCACAATCATCTGTAATGGAATCCGATGCCCTCTTCTGGTGTGTCTGAAGACAGCAACAGTGTACTCATAAACATAAAATAAATACATCAAAAAAAAAAAAAAAGAAAGAACCAGTCATGGTAGCTGAGTCTGAAGGACTCTCCCAGGGCAATCTTTTCTTCATTACCATTTTGCAGGTGAGGGAACTAGGCTCAGAACTAAGGCTTAGGAGAGTGAGGCAGTTGTGTTAGCTTGTACTGAGGGAGCCACACTATGAACCACACAATTCCATTTTAATAACTGCCATAGGCCTGGAGCTCAGCCTTTTCTCTGATCTGCTGCTACCACATCCCCGGTGTCTGAAGCAACAGCCTTTGGTGGGATCCCTTTACCTTAACACTCCCTCCTTTCCTTCATGAGCTTTTCTGGCTCCGAAGTCCTTGCTTACAGTGCAGCACCACCCTGCCTGGACTAAACACATCAGAGACCACACAGCTAGTAAGTGATAGAACCAGAAAAGAATTGGTTTATAGTACACTGTCCAGCCTTCAGTTTAAGATTCAGGTAGGATTTATTACCCAAAATTGTTGTTCTACAAGGTCTGAGTTCTCGGCGCCCACAACCACCTGTAACTGTAACTCAAGGGATCTGACTCCTTCTTCCAGCCTCCATGGCACCGCGCTGAAGTGAACACACACACACACACACACACTTAAATGTTTTTAAGAAAGAGACTAGAGTGCATTTGGTGTGCTTTTGCCTATTACTTTCAGATATTCCATGAACTGCTAATGCTTTTCCACCGTGTTGCTCTCATTGTCCTGAATCTACCTCAATACACACAACTACCTGGATTAATTCCTTATGAAAGAAAAGAACCTCCAGGCCTATAAAACAATGAATTAGGAAAACAAAATTCATTAAAAATGAGACATGTATCCAATGTTTAAAGCATTGAAAATGCTTATGATGTTTAATGCCATTCTCTCTCCCTCCCATCTCGACACCTTCCCCTGGGGCTAGGAACGGATCTCGGGGCTTTGCCTATGCTGGGTCAGATCTCGGGGCTTTGCCTATGCTGGGTCAGATCTCGGGGCTTTGCCTATGCTGGGTCAGAGCTCTACCACTGAGCCGCATCCCCAGCCCTTCCTTTCTTCTTTTTAATGCATCAACATGTTCTGGAAGGGTAGTGACTGACTTGCCATATGTAGTTTAAATAACCTTTCCATAAAGTTTCTGTACATCTCATTGCTAGAGAACTGTTAAACATAACTACAGAGTTTGCACAAATGCTAAACTCTGAGGTGCAGAAAGGGGAACAAAGACAGAAAGCAAGCATGCCTGCGCCTGCGCTGATGCACAGTGACTCTGAGGGTCAGAGGGCGGGGCTTTCACCCCAATACATGTCCAAGCTCCACCTTTCCTGATGGGGAAACACTGAAGACAGTGCTTCCTACTTGCAACACCCTCCATGGAAAAGTTCTTCAGAAGTCGCTGGCTGATTCTACTGCAACCTCGAACTTCATAATTCCTGACTCGTGGCCTGTATCCCACATCTTGTGAGCCCCCTACACAGTAGCTAGGGTTAAACCCTTTAATTAAAAGGGGAAAGAAAGAAACAAGAACACACCACACATTTATGATTGGTGAGTGGATACACAGCTCAAACAAGGAGTACCAATTCTTGGGGATTCTTATTAAGACGCCCAATGCCAAAAGAGGCCACATGTCATTCATTGCCTGTGACACACACACACAGAACTTTTGGAAGGCAAGTCAGCAATCACTCTTGGACAGTTTTGTCCTTGCCTTTATTAATGTGGACTGCTATTGCAATAGGAGAGGCATTTCGAGAGACGCAGGCTTTGCAGTCTTCCCTTTCAGGCCATTAGCAGAGTCACTGGAAAACACCTGCTCCAGCACATACTGACCAGCAGAGATTTCAGAATCCGCCAGAATCAAGCCCATTCATGCAATCAGGTTGGACCGGGTAATGGACCCCTCAGTGTGTCACAGACACCTGGTTTCTAAAGTCGAGATGAGTAGGTAAAAGAAAAGGCACGGCCTGTGCCTTACACCACAGCATTTGCAATGGGACATTCTCAGAAGAGGAGAGAACACAGAGGTGCCTGAGGATGGCCTGAGCCTTGGGCTAGGAACAGGGACTGACGGCTTTAAGAATTCATCTTCTAAAAGCAGACTTCTCTACCCAAAGGGCAGTGCTTTATTTGGAGCTAATCGCTTTACCTCTCTTTTACCTGAACTTTTCCAATTATGGAAAAATCATCCTTTGGGGTTGGTCCCCACATCCCAATGTTCCCAGGACACAGTAACACTTTGAGACCAGCAGAGAAAAAACTGATTGTCCACAAAGAAAAGCCCCGACTCCCTGCTCTACTAAAGAAGTTTGAGCGGTTGCTTAGAAACAACCATCCAGTCAGTAGTGGTCATCAAGGACCTTTGTGAATATAACCCTGCTGTGCCTAAATGTGTGTCTTGGAGCACATCTTGTCCATGCTAAGGATGACTGCTCTTCCATGGATACCACTCACCAAAAAGCTTCACTTCACACCTTTGCTTCTAGAATTTTCCACCTCTAGCTAAAAATATTGCTTTTGGGGTGAGATTCAACCAAAGCAGAACCTTCTGAGGTGAAAGGACTGGTAGCTGTATAAAGAACTCCTGCAAGGGGACTAGGGGAGTGAGGCCCTTCTGTTTGTCTTTCCAGTCTCTTTGGGTGGCAGCCCTGGCACTGCAGGGGGTGGAGGGGGCTCATGAGGACCTTGCCTGGCAGGAAGGAAGGTTGCATTTTCACAAAAGCACATCAAAGTGAATGTGGGGTTATTTTGCGGGTGAATTAAGGGTAATAATGGCAACCCAACCTGCTGGGGGTCTCCTAACCTTAGGTCAGCAGGTGAAGGGTTGAGAGTTAGCTGGGACAAGACATGGCTCTCCTCTGGCACCTAGGGATTTCTTCAATCGAATTTTTCCCTGCCCTAGTCTCAAATGCCCTTCTGCATGTGTATGCACCCATGTACATGCACCCAAGCTTTCGTACACGCGCACACGCACATTCATGTGCACACACACACAGAGACACACCTACCAAAAAGATCTCATTTGCTTTTACAGACACAGTGGTCAATGCAAACTTCTAAAACGCTGCCTCAAATCCCACAATTGTTTTAAATAAGAAAAATGCTTTGTGTGTGCACATTGTGTATAAGTGTACGGATCTGTGTGTGAGAATGTGCACATGCACAGGTCTACATGTGCCACAGAGGATGCATGCATGTAGGTTGGAGGGCAACACGTAGGAGCTGTTGTCTCCTTCCATCACCCACGTGGATCTGGAGATGGAACTCAGGTGGGCAAGTTTGGCAGCATGTGCGTTTACCCACTGAGCCATCTTGCCTGCCCTCAGATCTACTGGCCCAGACTTCCGGGGTTGGTCTGTGATCTTGTCATTGGTACCAGATGACGACGTAAAGAGACTTACAGTTTGGAAATCAGCACACGTGGATTCTACTCCGGCTCTACCTACCACGCACTAGTATGGCCTTTAACAAGTGACTTAACCTTTTACTCAGTTTCCAGGAATGGAAGACATGGTGGGTTCCTGGGCCTGTTTGGCTCTGTCAGATGTGCTCTTAGCATTGCTGGCCTTACCAGCTGTGCTAACATATTAAGTAAAGACCTTAGAACAGCACAGGGTTAGCAGTGGGTCGTGCATGTGACTCAGATGCACCTTCTTTGAATGGAGGAGGAGTTAGCAGAGTCGGCCTTACAGAGAATGAGGATAAAATAGAAATCAAAGCAAAATATTCAGCACTGTGCCCGGCACATGATGAGCACCCCAAGTGTTCCGGCTCTGTTATTTCCTCCTAGATCCTGAGTTGCCGGCGAAGGTTCGTTTGTGGCAAACCTTCATTTACTTTCCCAGGTAATCCCCCATCCGAAGATGCCTCTGATTATGGAGCCCACATCCAGACCTATGCTATTCAGTCTCCGCTCTTCATCTTAGTGGGAAAAAATCTGTTAAATATTACACTTACAAGGTAACAGGCCTGGAATGCTCGGCATCTCGGGCGGAGCTCAGTAGTGTCTTGGCACCAAGACGCACACGCTCGCTCTGCAGCCTGGGGCCAAACTACATTTGGCCACTTTGTGCAATTCAAATAAAGATACTGAAAATCTTCCAGCTTATAAACATTGGACTGCTCGCTAATCAGAGAACTTGGTATGCATATATATATGTGTGTGTGTGTATGTGTGCATGTATATATATACGTGTGTGTATGTATGTATGCATATATATATGTGTGTATATGTATGTATGCATATATATGTGTGTGTGTATGTGTGTATATGTTTGTATGTATGCACATATATATATATATATATATATATATAAAATGAAGACTCCCAACGAGAATTTTGCATATGGCTGTCTCCTTTCAGTTTGAGACCCTAACGTATTCAATGCACTTTGATTCAAAACTTTAGGTCAAAATGAATCTATTTCTACATGGAAATCTCTTTCTTTGAATGTTCAGACCTAGGCCATTTTCTCCCAAGCGTTTTATGATCTGATACACTCATGATATTGGAGCCTTGGGTGACATAATTAGACTTGAGCTTCCCCTTAATGGGAGTGAGAGACGGTGGTATCTTCAGTGGGTGGGTGTTATGTTTTTGCCACTGAATCATCTGAAAAAGTTGTTTAGCCTCTCTCTGCCTGGGTTCCTTCAAAAGAGAAATGATGAGAATACAAATCTCATGAATGCCACCGGAATCAAATGAATCAAAGCCTCCAAAAACCACTGGCCACCAAGAGCTCCCGTAAGGTTCGCTGTTACTGCTGAGCAAATACCAAGTGTGGATAAAAGGAACATAACCGGTTCTAGGCCAAGGGTAACTGGTATCTTAAGGAAAAGCTTTAGATGCAATGGGGCTTTTCTTCATTATTTATCAAATAAACTAAAGGTACGTAAAGAAAGAGGCAAATGATACTGTAGACCAGCCTGTAAGCATTCATCCCGGTCTTCTCCAGTGCAGATGTCATAATAGCTGGACTCTTAACACACACACACACACACACACACACAAATAGAAACAGATGGAGGTCTTTCCACGGCTCCCCTTTCCACACCTTCCATTTTGCTTCATTTTGCCTCACCCATCCCTCCCCCAGGTAGTCAGAATTTATTCCCTAACAGGTAAGGAAAACCATATGTGTTTCTAATGAGCTACACGGAGGTGGTGATCAGGGAGGCCTAACCTCAGCACTTATTTTAATGAAGATGTGGGAAGAGGCCAGAGCAGCTTTTAATTCAGTGACACTTTCAGGGGATTGCAGGCCGCATCTTTTCCATCCTGTTATCCCAAGAACTTTCCTGGACCCAGTCACCCACACAGGTACCAGGCAGGTCTCAGCTTCCCAGGGGTCCTAGGCAGAGAAGCAGGGGGTGGGGCAGAAAAGAGTAGGACTTCTGTTCTTTACTTGAAGAAGGGTACGTACCTCCCAGGGTGACATAATATTAGAAGCACAGGGCTGAATGAATCACGGTGCTGACATGGGGGTGGGAGCAGGGAGGGATGTCCTTGCGGTTAACCACATTTTACTGGGGATTTTTATTGATTGCTGTTGTATTGAAAGAGACATGACTCAAAGGTACCGTATCCACAGTCTCGCAGAGCACTGGGTTCTGGTGGGATTCCTCTGCTAGGGGTGTCAAGAACCACAGTGTGGGGTGGGAAAGGGTCTGCTGACGTCATCGGTATCTGCTTCTCTCCTCTGCTGCTGAAGGTTTCTGCTTTTCTCTCTGCTCTCTTTCCCTTGCTTTCTTGGTGGTTGTGGCTGATTTGGGCTCTCTGAACCTGAGGGATGTTTTTCCTCACAGGATGCCTTTATCTGCCAGGCCCCCTCTCCTGTATGTTCACATTGTGGTGGGCCTATGAATCCATTTTGTATTAATATATATATATATATATACATATATATATATATATATCTGTATTGTATGTCATAGTTCCTTTACAAGTCTATCTCAACAAATAGAATATGAACTGCTTGAAGGCAGGGCTAATAAAATTGTGACATCAAAGCGAATAAAAATTCTGCAGTCAATTAGACCAGTCAGGTTCCTTTCCTCATAGGGGCCTTCTGGGCAGTGGCCACAAACAGCAGCCTCCTTGAGAGTGTGTGCAGTCTGTTGCCTATGTGAATTGCCCTCAGGGACCTTGGATCGGGTCGTCTGGCGGATGTTCACATATCTGATCTCAGGGGCAGGTATGTAAAGTATGCAAGGTGTCTTCGGGAAGCCCCAGGGCACTGTGGCCAGGATTCACACTGGCCAAGTCAGCCTATCTGTCTGCAACAACAAGAAACATGCAGCGTAGGCCCTGCGTAAAGCCGAGTTCAAGTTCCCCGCCTGCCTGCGGAGCCACATCCCAAAGTGAGGCTTCACCCAAAATAAGGCAGACGGATCCGAAGACACACAGTAGCTGAGATCCGAAGACACACAGTAGCTGAGAGATTCATCCACGATGGCTGTGGGGTCAAACACAGCTGCAGTCAAACCACGGTTCCCTTGGATGAGAGGTGGGTCTTGCACCCCTTAGGGCTTCAGAATGCTCTCGTACACCTCACCAAATCATATCCCGTAATAAACCCCACATCCTAGAAAGAGCGATAGCAGCGGCGGCAGCAGCGGAGACAGTCCGAGGATCTAAAATAGACCATCCAAGAGGGGACTTGCCCACTCTCTTGTCTATAGGCCTTGAGACACCTGGCCTTTACAGCCCACGTGGCTGGACCTTAGCACCTTTCTGCTTCAGGCCTGTTTTCCTCTTCCAAGCAAATGGTCTTCCCACAATGCAGTGCGTGCATGGTGAAAATGAACTGGACAAATGAGATAAAATGTTCCAGGTGTGATTTTCAGGGACAATCCATGAAGAACTTAAAACGAGAGGTTGAAGGGGTGAGATAGTTAATTTGCTATCCACTGGGGGGGGGGCTGGGGGGACAGGGACGGGGGAGGGGGATGAGGGGTGGCAAGGAGGTGGTTCTGGGAAGTGAGAGTCATTGTTTGCTAGCATCAGGACCTAAGTTCAGTCCCTAGCACCTGTGTAAAAATGCTGGGTGTGGTATGGCTGCACAGACCTGCAGCCCCTGTAACCCCTACAGGGAAGTGGAGCTAGGAGGGTTGCCAGCCAGCAGCTTCAGCCGTAGTGAAAGATCCTATCTCAAGGGAAGAAGGAAGTAGGTGATAAACAAAACACCCAGTGTCCTCCTCTGGCCTCTATAAACATGTAAAGAGGATACACACAAATTATACACCACATATGCGCATGCACACATAGACACATACACATGCATGCATACACAATTTAAAAACACAGACCATCTACTTTGAGAAAGCCTTGCTAATACATAGTCCTTTCAGGCAAGCTGTCAGTTTCCTGCCCTTCCAAGGAGTGCCACTCTACCCTTATACAGGGCTTTGACCAGTTTTTCTGAGGGAGCTGGGGTGGAACTGGCAGAAGCTCACCTCATATCTACTCTACTGGCACACCTTTAAGTGAACATCATCCTATCGCTGAGTAGCTACAACACCGTTGTATGGTAGAGCTCAAGAGCTCACTCTTCCTGCCTAACTGAATGTCTAAAAACCCCCAGTGCTCAGACTCCATCCACCCCCCTGGTAGCTGCCATGTCTTTTGGGATGTCTGAATTTGACTGTCTTTAGATACCTTGTATTTCTAAACAATATCTGTAACATTCTTCTACTCTCCTGGGAACTTGGCCCTCTCTCTCAGATTTTCTGTGCTTTGGGGTGGTACTGCGCACACTTCTCCGTGAGTGCGTCAACAGTGTGCTCCTAAAACCATGAGCTGTCACTCCTACTTTTTCAATCGAATCCTCACAACAGAAAAGCAAGAGAGTTAAGGGCTTCCACAGAGGCCAGGAAATGAATAAAAGAAGGGAAATTTGGCAAGCCCCTACGAGGGACAAAGCATTGTGAGTTAGATCACTCTCTTCTTTAAAATTCATTAAAAAGTGAAGTTAAAAAAAATCCCTTTAAAGAAAAGAAAGTGAGGTTCTGAGGGGGGAACAGGTTTGCTGGAATTTAACCTGGTCTCCCCATGCAGAGCCTGTATTTTCTTGCCAGTAGTTCATAACTTAATTGCCACACACAAGACACTCATCGGTCAGAGGTTGAGTCCCTTTCTTAGCTTATTGACAGCAGCTTGGGGGTCAACCAACAAAACAAAACATTAGCATCTTCCCAGCTGAACTGGAAGGACCACCTTCTGTTCCACAAAGCAAAAGAAAGGGAGTCCCATTACAGACACTCATCTGTCTAGACAGATGACTAAACAGGGGTCCCTCCAGGGTTAGACTTGCATTTCCTCCATTCAGTCTGTTGGATATTTAGCAATAAAAAAAAAAAATTAAAAGGAAGAAAAAAAAACCCTCTATTTAAAGGCTGACCTAACCCCTCCTTCACTGCTGAGAGAGTAGTTTAAAAGTCATTTCAACACAGGCTACATGTGGTAAAAGTCTTAAGCAGAAATCAGATTGAGACAAAGGGGCCCTAAAAATACTCGTGAAGTCTGGCTACAGATGTAAGAACACAGGCCCAAGTGTCCCTTTATAGTCCTTGTGACAGCAGCATGAACTCTCTGAGGGAGCGGAGTTTCTCCCAGGTATTCCCGCCACTGGGGATGAGAAGCCTCCAAAGAACAGCTTCCCACTTCCCATATGGGCTGGAAAGTTTCTCCTCTCTTCTCCTTCTGTACCCCCGGGATGCTGAACTTTCCCTAACTTATAAAAAGAAAAATACTGTATAAGGTTTTTTTTTCCTTTGAAAAATAGTAAGGGGATTTTGACTGCGATTACATACAATCTATGAATGGCTTTTGGTAGGATGGTCATTCCACAATATTAAACAATTCACAAGTACGGGAGGTCTTTCTATTGTCTAGCATCTTCCTTAATTTCTTTTTCAGAGTTTTAAAGTTCTCACTGTAGAGGTCCTTCACCTCCTTAGTTAGGGTTCCCCCAAGGTAATTTTCTCAAAGCCTTCACAAATAGGAGTTTCCCTGATTTCTTTCTCCGTGTGTTTACCCTTATTTTGTAGAAAGACTATTGGTTTCTTATATGTTAAGTCTGTATCCTACCTCTTGGCTGAAAGTATTAACTCTGACAAAAATGTCTAACTGCCTTCTAAATATTTATGTGTAGACAAATATTACTCGCAACCATAAACAGAGAAGCCTTTCGGTCCATTGAACAGGAGTGAATACAGAGACCCTTGGCTGACCAAGGGATGAGGATACCTGATAGCTGAGAGCTCAGCCCCACATAAGAGATACATGTCTCCTCTGTGGCTCGGGGACACTTCAGGAGATGGGACAGAAAGAATGTAAGAATGGAAAGATAGGGAGAAGAGTTGAAAAAGTCTACCTCTGGACAAGACTGCCATGACAATCACACACTCACCACAGATGTACATCTATGCAAAAATGGGCCTATCATTAACAGCTAGACATGGAGAGGGGAGGAGAGAAGGGACCCTATCTCCCACTGCTGAGCTATTTTCTGGTAGAGTCAGAGAGAGAGGAAGTCATTGCTTTCAACTGTGTACCCACTGGTGACACTATTGGACTTTGGTTAAACTAAGTGGGTTAAAAGACACAACAAAAAAAATCATGAACCTGGGGTGGAAGGGAGAGTATAGGGCAGAGAATAATTGGACTACATTATATACATGTACAAAACTGCAAAAAAAAAAAAGAAAATAATCAAAGAAAGAAAACTACAACATGGAGGGGGAAAAGTCAGCATGCCTTCCTTAACACACAGAGAAATGCAAGCATCCTGTGACAAAAGCCTGCCTTCCCTCTCTCTTTCTCAGAAGCCCTCAGCATCATGCACAGTGCCTTTTCTATTACGGTTCATATTTGCAAAACTCAGTCCCTGTCTCATTTAACAAGTATTGATTGGGCTCCTGAATCTGCCGAATTCCTTCCCATGTGTGGGGATTGACAGGCTTGGCAGAAAAGGCTGTGGAAATTTTTTGAGTCCTGTTGGTTGTTCTGTGCCGGTAGGACCCTAATCCTTCAGCAGGTGTTAGAGAATCAATGCATTCTTTAAGCAAATGGGGGGGGGGGCGAAATTCTCCAGGCTGAAAACAAGTAAGGAGAAAACAAAATAAAACAAAAAACCCTAGCACCACTGTCTGCACAAATACAAGGACTGGATATTGCACATCAGATGTATTGGCCAGCGTAGGGAAAGCGATAACACCCCTGTCATGCATCTCATGTGCAGGAAAAAAAAAAAAACAAACAGTTTTTGCTCTTCAAAGAAAACGCATGAGCCCCTGCTTCACCCCGATGTCCGTATTTGAACCCATGGGTGTCACAAGCTTCTAAGAGAGGCATACTGTGTCTAAGAAACTAAAAAGAAAAGAAAGAACACATCTTTTTCTCTTTGCTGGAAAAGAACGACTTCCTTGTACGTGAGACACACATGGTTCCCAGCCCTTGGAGTCAGTCTCTCGGTCATCTCATTCCTACACATAAAATCTCACTTAAACTTGAAGTTTATCCCTTAAGGGATAGCTGCCTCTTGAGTCAGACAGCCCAGGTTCATGCTCTGGCTATGCCATCTATCATCTGTGTGACTATGGGAAAACGGCACGTGATATCTGTAAGCTTCTCCTTCCTGCCTATAAAGCTGAATAACCGTGGTCACGTATAGGGACAAACAGACATTAGCCCAGGGCCCAACGAATTAGCTACTAATAGCAACATCATTCATAGTTTTGTTTGTTGTGTATAAAGCTTTGTACCTGCGTGTGTATCTTCATGTATCCGTGGGTGCACATGTATGTATGTGCAGGTAGAAAGGAGAAATGGGTGTCATTCCTTGCTCGCTGTCTTAAGTTCTCTCACTGGCCAGGAACTTACCTAGTAGGCTGAGTCGGCTACAGTGAGTGTAGGGATCTGCTTCTCTTCCCCCAACCCCTGCAAGCTCAAGTACTGTTTCCCCTACCCCACCCCTGTCTCCAGAGCTAGGATTCCAAGCACATAGTGCAGACCTAGTTTTTTTTTTATGTGGGTTCTGAAGAACAAGCTGGAAGCCTCATGCAAGCCCTTTACAGCCTGTGCTATCTCTCCTGCCCTTATAATATTAGTAAAGACAGAACCTACTCTCTCTATCCATCAACACTCCCACCCTAGATTCCTCAAAATATAAAGTAAATAGCTAGGCAGAACCACAAGGATTTATTATAAGCAATAGGTATTCCCCACAAACAGGTTCTGAGACCACCTGGACAGCCTTTTGAGGGCTAACAATTCTAGGTCCCTCCTCAGATGACTAGGTCAGGACTTCTCCAGCTGGTCTGTCTGTAGCACAGGTTGATCTGGGGGCACAGTGGGGGCTCAAAATGAGTAAGCACTACCATGCCAGGACACGAGTGCTTCTACTCGAGGAACTCAGGCAGTCAGCATACCTGTAGGTAGCCATACTAATGATTCATTTTGCTCAGTGTCTGAACAACAAGCCCCTCTGCTTCCTAACACTGCTACTAGAGTTGATGTCCCTTGACGTCACCACGGTCTCAGATCCACTGGGGGCCACCTCCATGGTTCCCCGGATAAGGACAATGGATGGAGTCAGTAGCAGTCTGTCTTGGGAAAACAAGCAACATGGACCAGAAAGACCCCTGCTGCTGCTGGGAGCCCATATGGAGTCAGCTCCACTCTGGGGCAAAGACACAATCCAACTGAATATTAGAAAAATATGCTCTGACCATTTAGATTTCAGAAGGATCCAAAACCAATTTAGACTCCAGTCGGTGGACAAAGTTCACATTCAGCAAAACGGCTCCAGCCGTTGCATCATACAAACAACAGGGCGATTCAGAAATCCAGGTGGCCAGCCATGTGCGGAACAATGCTTTCATTTTTTTCTTCTCCTTCCCACCACTGACCCCGAGTGCAGGCTGGAAAAAGCTTAGCATCTGTTGCTACTAAGAATAGGCTGGGCCGATGATTATTTATGAACTTGTAAGACATATGCTACCTCAGAGGTCCTCACAGCAGAGAGCTGTCATGGCCATGGGGGTCACACAGCAGTGGCCCTTTCAAGCCAGAGCTACTTACTTTCCAGTTTGCTCGTTGGGTACAGCCTGACTCTAATATCTGTACCTGAAGTGTCACTTTCAGGAGACCAAAGTTCTAGAGAATGACATGATATAGGAGGCTTCAGGCAGCATGAAGTTCACATAAGATATACAAGGAGCAGATCTGGTTCCCCCTCACAAACTGCTAAAGACTCAGAGCCTCAAAGATGATCAGTCAGAATCCTTGATATAGACAACCTCTCCTACAGACACCTCTGGGCATGTCAGAACTAGGACAACAATTTAGGACCCTAAGGCGAGGGAGGTCACCGCTTTGAAGGTAGGCCTTTTTCAGCATTTTTCTGACAAACATAAATTACATACACTATATCAAGACATGCTTCAGAAATCTGGTACTTCCAACCATGCCTCTGATACCAGAAACACTTGTCTCAGTTGAGGGAACAAGCCATTATGCAAATAAAGGCAAATGACAGGCATGTCTATCTTTGTAACATCAAGTCACCCACTTCTCATAGCTGTACAGACACAGTGCAGACAGAGTTCATATCTACAATATAGAAATTTTTCAACCTTGGTGAAACCACCTCTCTTTCCCAACCTACCCTGTGATAGATGGTGTCATTTGTTTAAAATGTTGGCTACCTTTTCTGTAAACCAATCCGCATGCTCTTCATCCTTTCCCTGTGCCCTTTTCTGATGCTACTAAAATCAGCCTTGGCCATGTGACTTGTGGACTATGGGTAGGGACTGTTGCCATGCCTAAGATAGGATCCCTGAATGGAGATTTCCCAGAGCATCATATAGTTGACTCAGAAGGCATACCATAGCAATACGAATAATAGATACATCCTTACTGTTGGCAACTGGAATTGACATCAGAGCTTCTGAGGTTGACCTTGAGCTTATAGAGTGACACTGTATTTCACAGAGTCCGAATTACCAAAGCTCAGCATTGTGTGCATATCTACAATCAATAGACTAAATGCATCTTCTCAATGAACCAACTTTGAAAAATAAGCCCTTCATATAACTCTATAATTCTATTCTCCAGCCTCAGTCTTTCAAGACTTACAAGAGGAGTGCTCTTGGAGACACACTTCAATTTTTTCAAAGACCCTGGGAAGTCTTCCTGGTTGGCTGGTTCCTGACTGGTCACACAAGCTCATGAGAAAGGACAAATCTGCTTCCAGCAAACATAAAACACTTCCTGTTGCTGCCAGGTGACCAAACTACAAAGTTCAGTCCTAAAGGTCATCTTCCAGGTTCCAAATACCACCCTCCTCTAGAAGCTGTTCTTTATCTCCCTAAGCCATTGTTAAACAACACTTTTGGCCTCTAGGATGCCTTGCTTGAAATCAATCACATAGTTCTGACTTTTGTTTGGCTGTTTGTTTTGGACAGCCTAAGTTCTTTACTAAGTTGTAGATTCCCTGAAGGTGGGGTCTGTACCAGTTAACCCTGTCAAGTTGATATTGTCTAGAGTCATTTGGGAGGAGAAGCTCAGGTGAAGAACTGCCTGGACCAGACAGGAGAGTTATAGGCTATTGCCTTGACTGTTGATTAATGTAGGAGGGCGCAACCCACTGTGGGCGGCACTACCTATAGGTCATCCTGGACTGTATAAGAAGACTAGTTAAACAGGAGCCGGTAAAGCAGCTTCCTTTATCATTTCTGCTTCAACTTCATGACTTGTGTTCTTGCCCTCTCTCCCCTCAATGATGGACTATTACCTAAAAGCCAAATAAACCCTTTCCTCCCCCAAGTTGCTTTTGGCCATGGTGTTGTTATAGCAATAGCAAAGAAACTAGAGTAGAGTCTATGCTACACTCCTGTGCTGGCCCAGATGGCCCAGATGTAGACTTGATTGATATTTCTTGTTCAGATAAGGGAATGAAATCAACCTCTGAATGCAAAGTCATTGTGCTCAGAGCTTGAATTAGGCAGCAAAATCTGGCCCAACAGAGATCTTTTTGAGTGATTTACATGCTCCCTGTTTTAAGAAATGACATTAATATTTAATCAAAGGCATTCTCGTTTCAGTTTCTTCTACTGGGTTGAGCTGGGCAGAACCAAAGATTTGACAGATTGGCTTTCTTTCTGCTTTGCACAGTGAAAGGTAGACTGTCATTCTTGGAGGCTAAGGCATGGTCACCTATGAGTGATCTGTGTCCCTGACCGCTGAGTCAAAGGGGACTATTAATAAACATTACAACAAGCATTCACACTCCTCTAACAGCTGTCATTTTGAGTTTGTCAGTCCAGCATGGGAGACCTAGGGAGACATTTTCATGCACAGAAGAATGCCAAGATGGTTTCCGGTCAGAAGAGAAGAAAGTGAGTTACTGATGACTCAGAATTACTAACTAAAAGCAACCAGGGACAGCGAGATGGCTCAATAGGTAAAGGTGCCCACAGTCAAGCCGGCCAACCTGAGTCCAACACCCGTTTCCAACAGCTGAAAAGAGACAACTGACTTCTACACTGCCTCATGCACACTTGCGGCACCTGCCCACCCTTCCCGCCACTCTACACTGAAATAATGAAAGCTTCCCAGAGCACATGCACTAATGTCCATGGCACATGAGACCGTGTGCACAATGTCATTATGGGTCAGATTTACCTGGAAGTGTCCTTGGAAGGTCTCACTCCCATGCCTTACAAAGATCTTACTGGACTTCCTGCTTCTGCATGGGCTACTCTGTTCTCCATTCTCAACTCAGCAGGCACAGTAAACCTTTAGTAAAGCCACTCTGGCTTTCAAGGAAAAGCTACAGCTCTCCAACAGCCAACAGGACCCTGCATGAACATTCCTTCATTTGTCTTCTACTCCCTTCTCCTAGGATACTTCTGATAACCCCAGGCTATGACAGGTCGGTCTCGCTGCTTCCTTTGCAGCTATGGTCTTCTCTCAGACACTCTGGTCAACTTCCAGGACCTGCTTGAACATCACCTTCTTAAACAGCTCTCCCATGCCCTGCCTGTGTGAAACTCTTACTCAACCCTCCATCCCCTGGCTCTCCTCTTGCCCACAGAGCACTTGTACATTTTTCAGATTACGCCTTTCTCCTTTAATCTTTGCTGCCAATTGCCTTCCATCAGCAGGGTTAAGATCTCTAAAGACAAGGGTTTGCTTCTGCGGTATCCACTTAGTGGCAATATCATAGCTACACTGGTGCCCAATAAAAGCTGGCCCTCAGTAAATGCTGTGAAATAAACTAGTGTCTCATAAGGAAGTCCCCTCTTTCCTTTTTGTTTTTCCATGATGGCTGCAAGCATTAGATGTCTGTTTTCGGATTCTCTCACTGACTGTCATTAAGGTAGAGATCTTTCTATTAAAAGCTTGTTGTGGAGTAAAATTAACCCTCTCAGTGATTCTCATTCCGCAGCAGTGAGGTAAGTCATGAGAGGGAAACTGGGCAGTTCTCTAGATAGCGTGATGATTACAAATGAATTAAAAGCTGTGCTGAAATATTCCTACTGTAGGACAAGGCTCGGAATCCTGGGTGGTTCAAGAATCGCATCAGAATTCCGGGAGGCATGGTGTTGCACAAGTCAATGATTGATTCCCCCAGCTCTAACACCTTTGAGAAAAATATCATTTGGAAAGTGAAAAACCTCAGTTACTGGAAGAAACTTAGCTTGGTTCAGACAGTGGAGTTTGCATTCTGTCATTGGCTAGATCCTAACCCACATGCGATAGGTCAGAATGAAAATTCAGGCCATAATGAGGATCTCAGTGTTTTGACCAAATACCACTCCGGGAAATTATACATTAGCTTATGTCTATACCTGTCTTATATGCATTAAACACACTTTGGGGGCTGAAGAGATGGCTCAGTGGTTAAGGGTGCTTGCTGCTCTTGCAGAGGAGCCAGGCCTGGTTCTCAGTACCTACAGAGCAGCTCGCAACTGCAGTTGCAAGATTCAAGACCCTGTTCTGCGCTCCTTGGGCACTGCATGTATGTGGTGTACCTACGTGCATGCAGGCAAAGAAAAAAAGAAAGAAAGGAGACAACTTTACACATATAAAATAAAAAAATAATCTCCTTCAGACCCCACAGCTGCCTGGTTGAAGGCACTTGAATGAAGGGATCACTCTCCTGTCTGATTCCAAGATGGCCTCCGCTACCCTCCATGTACCGAAATAATTTCCCGGTACACTCAAGGCCTTTCTCTGTGGTGAATCTGGAGCAGAGGCTTTGCTTGATACTTTAGTAAGAGCTCTACTTCAGTGTTTGTAGGTATGTTAAAAAATGGGAGGCATATAGGGCAGACTCTGACTGGGCTGTGGGTTCGGGGGCCCTCCCTTGTAGCAGCAGCTGATCAAACAGAGATCCTGCTGCATCTGAAGCCTTCCACATGGGCTTCTGTGAGTAAACAGACCAGCATCATCAGAGGGGCCACTGGCTCGCACAGCTGCCAACTGCAGTGACGTCAGGAGCACCTGCAGACTGTTTGGAGCTTGCAACCTCCCAACTGTTCCCACTGGTCTGGGACAGGCCCAGGGAAGCTGCCTTGGGGTATACAAACACAGGCTATGCTTTAAACGGCACCTTTAAATCTTTGTTTTTTTAAGATTTTATTTTGTGTGTACGAGTATTTTGCCTACGTGCACGTCTGTGCGCTATGCCCGTGTTTGGTATTGTGGAGGTCAGAAGAGGCTATCAGATCGCCTGGAACTTGAATTACTGATGGTTGTGAGCCACTCTGGGGTTACTGTGAACCAAACCCGGGGACTCTGCAGAGTGGCCAGGGTTCTTACCTCAGCCATCACAACAGCTCTCATTGATAAGACACTGAAGCCCTTACCTGAGGGAGGACTGTTTGTTTTTTTTTTTTTTTAAAGATTTATTTATTATTATACTTAAATACACTATAGCTGTCTTCAGACACCAGAAGAGGGCATCAGATCTCTTTATGGGTGGTTGTGAGCCACCATGTGGTTGCTGGGATTTGAACTCATGACCTTCAGAAGAACAGTCGGTGCTCTTAATTGCTGAGCCATCTCCACAGCCCTTGAGGGAGGACTGTTAATCTGGGTTTCCATAGAGAGCTTCTGTTTCCCTAGTGTCCTGGGATGATAGACATGAACCCCATACCCAGCCACCTCTAGGATTAGGCACATCCAACCTTTTGACATTTGCAAAAGCATGCTGCCATCTACAAAGTTTGCCCTTGGGAACCACATAATTGAATTTTTAAAAATTGCAAAAACAAAACAAAACTCGTAAAGCTTTAAGCAAGTTTGTGTTGAACTGCATCACCTGAGAACAGATTTTTGGAGACCAGCTTTTGTATTATATTAGAAAACACTTACACAAGATAACCGTGTGTGTGTGTGTGTGTGTGTGTGTGTGTGTGTGTGTGTGTGTGTGTGTGCGCGTGTGTATGTAAACTATATGGTGGGGGGAGTGTTCTGCAAGATCACAGTCTGTGACAAGCGTGGGAAGGAAACTGGCTACTTCCGGGGGCATTGTATTTGAAGCTGACAGACCAGCCCCATCACCAGTGACAGACACCTAGATGTCACCAGCACTCAGGTTACAGGAGAAAGAAAGGCAGAGATATCCTACCCTACTGCTGCTGGCTGCCCCTAGCATCTCCTTGGAATGGAGGGACAGTTCAAAGTAACTGGGATGGCTCTTGGGCTGCTTAAAGGGGCCGACTTCACTTAGTGAGTGTTCGAATCAAAGACACGGAGAGAAATTCACCTAGACCCTGGCTTGCCTAGTAGACACTGTGTTTTTACTCAGTTGCTATTTCTAAGAACAGAGAGAAGAGGGAAGGAGGGAGGGAGTGAGGGGGAGGGAGAGGGAGAGGGAGGAGAGGGAGAGGGAGGAGAGGGAGAGGGAGGAGAGGGAGAGGCGCTCACCCATAATCCTCATGACCAGCTCTTTTGAGACAGGATCTCTTACTGGCCTGGAGCTCACCAATTGGGTTGGGTGGGCTGGCCAGTGAGGCTCAGGGATGCAGCTGTCTTCAACTCCATGGATTACTTGTGTGTGCCATCATACCTGGCAATTTTACATGTGCTCTGGGAATTGAATCCAGGCCTGATTAAGTACAAGGCAAATCCTTCACTGACTGAGCCATCTCCTGGTCCCTGTTAAGGGGTCTTGCCTGGAAGACCTGAAGTAGATTTGCCATGTGGGGTGAAAAAGCCTCCTAGTATACAGGAAGCTATCAAAGCCTGCTCCCTGTATCTCTTCCTTCACCTCCAGAGATATTCAAGACAACTGCAGCATCCCGGAAGAGTGCTGGAGTTTCACGAGTCTTATTCACTAAATGAAGAGGGAGGCTCTGGACAATGACCAACTGAAAATAACTCCGATCAAATGGGAGAATGTAAAAAGAAAGACTTGTCCACGGACTGGGAAAGGGCTCAAACTGTTTGCTAGCTAGGACACAGCCTGTTCGCTGGGCAGGAGAGCAGGAGGAAACTTCTACCAAGGTAGTAGGTAAAAGACACAAAATGAATGGACTTGGGTTCCCAGGGAGAGCGAAAGCATAGAAGTAAGTTTGGAGCCTGTGGTTAGGGCAGTGAAAAGCCAGGTCACCCCCGAATCTAATGTCAGCCTCACTACCAGCCAGTTCTGGGAGAAGGACAAGGGACTCACTTCTCCAAACTACAATTTCCAGAAGAAGAAGAAGAAGAAGAAGAAGAAGAAGAAGAAGAAGAAGAAGAAGAAGAAGAAGAAGAAGAAGAGGAGAGGAAGAAAAGGGGAGGGAAGAGGAAGGAGAAGAAAAGAAGGAAGAAGAGGAGGAAGGAAGAAGAGGAAGAGGAAGAAGTAGTAGTAGAAGAAGAAGGAAGAGGAGGAGGAGAAGAAAAAGAAGGAGAAGGATGAGAAGGAGAAGGAGAAGAAGAAGAAGAAGAAGAAGAAGAAGAAGAAGAAGAAGAAGAAGAAGAAGAAGAAGAAGAAGAAGAAGAAGAAGAAGAAAGGAAGAGGAGGAGGAGGAGGGAGAAGGGAGACTGTCCATGACCTTCTGGTAACCCAGGTCCCAGGCTGGGTGCGTAACCTGGTTAATGAGGCTGTAGAGAGGATTTGACCAAGGTCAAATCCACCCCTCCAAGGTCTTTTGCTTCCATCCCCTTCACCCCAACACCAGTCAGTGAATGGCAAGAAATAACACAATTAACTCTTTGGTTTAGAGAGTGGAATAAAATAAAAAATCAGAACTGAGAAACCAGATGTAATCTGTATCGCACAAGAACTACCTCAATGCAGATTCAACATTTTACTGATTTTATTCCCACTGTTCCCTCTAACCACTGTTGGCCATTCTATATCAAAATAAAACCACCAACATATACTCTTCAGAGAACTGGGGCCATTGGTTTTGTTTGTTTGTTTGTTTGTCTGTTTGTACTAGAAAACCTCAGCTGCAACCACTGTATGTAACAGTAGTTCCTAAGAAGCAAGGCCAGGCAGGCATGGAGAGTTGCAAACCAGGTTCTCCAAGGACCAGGCTTTGGTCAGGGCAGGAGAATCATCCCCCCTGTGCCTACGCAGAACTTCCACATACATTTCAAGAGTCCTAACTTGATCTATTTCTTTTCTTCCTGTGCATGGCTCAGAAATGACTCCGCCACTGAATTCCATGAGTGTCAGCTTACTCCGATCTGATTTTCTGGGGACTCATTGTCCAGCACTAATGGAACCCATTGATGGTCCAAACAGAAAGGAGTAGAGAGGTCTGTGCTTCTGGTGACCCGCATTCTAACATGTGGTGGTGAGGGGGCTTGTACCTGGTTTCCAGGCTCAGTTAGCTGAGGGTCTAACATATGACAATCCATTCTTCTCATGCAACTCAGACACATCAACAGCGTAGGTCAGAGAAGATGGCATTAACTCTTCCCGGAGCCTCCCTCTATCACTCTGAAGGGCAGGGGCATGGTGGTGGACCTCCTTTCCCTTTGGTTCAGTACAAGAAGCATCAATTGAACAGCTACCATGTGTCAAAAATAGTAATACAGATACAAATTCTGTAAAAGGGACCCCCCTCCCCATTAACATTCAGGCCTTACTCCAGGGTTCTCCAGAAAATGACCTCTGTGGGAATCGAAGGATCAATATTTTAAATCCCTCTGTGATCCCTGGCACACCTAGCTCACCCCCAGTAGTCATTCTTGCACATGGGGCAGCATGTCTCTTCGAAGCCAGTCATCAGTTCTCTTCATGAAACTGACTAGAAAAATTCCAGGCACTTCTGTGACTGCACACCTACCAGCTGTTTCTCAAAATCCTGTCTCCCCTCTGAGCAGTTCACTCCCCACTGGAGACACATATAAAAGACTTGGAATCACCATGTCAAAGGAGGAATAAAGTGGACAAGTAATACTCACCAAGGTACCCACAGAGCACCTGGGACTGTCTGGAGCAAAAGCTGCTCACTGAGCCAGAGGGTGTTGTAACAACTGGGCAGACAGCTAGGAGTTTTAAAAAGCAGTCATTAGCTATTTTACTGAAGACATGCCCAGCCCAGATCTACACTAACATTCCAAGTAGAAAAGGGACTTGCTGGCTAGTCTTACCATCCCCCACCCCCACCCCTATGCCATCCCTCCAAACAGCAGGCATCTGGTACCCAGGGCAGGACATCAAACAGTCCAACTCTCAGCTCCCACCCTGATTTCTAGCCCCGGATCTCATGGCACACCTTACCCAGCAGTCCACAGTGCTCAACGCAATTGTCCCCTTAAGGTGTTCAAGTTGTAAAAAAAAAAAAAAATAACAGTTTACAATTTGTATACCGAACTGGGGAAAGGTAATACCTTGCAGTAGACTAAAGAGGAATGGAAAAGGCCTTTACCCGCTTGGACAAAAGACAAAAGCTTGAGCTTCTGTTTGGCTGGCCTAGATTCCACAGTTCTTAAGAAAACACCTGTCCTTATCCCCCACCCCCCCACACACACATGAAAACCCTTTCACCTATGGGTCAGAAATCCAAGGGCCTGTTGGTTTGGATCTGCGGACCTATGGTTTCTAATGCTGGCACATGTTGAAAGAGACAGAGCTCAGCTGTCCTGACACCTGAGGCGCTTACTTCCAATAGAGCAGAAATCAGACTTAACTGCTGCCGCCTAATTCTCAGAGACAAAACCACACCGGAACCAAAAACAAAAACAAAAACAAACCAAAACAAAAAAACCCCACACATGTATGCATGTATATCAAAGGGAAGAAAAAACACTGCCGAATGTTCAAAGCAACAGCTTCTCTCTTGCCAACAGGATTTATTTATTTAATTTTTTTTTTGCATGAGAAGATGCAGATTAAAATCCGTCAATTTCCCATGAATTTACTCATACTTCTGTATGCAAGAGATTACAAACATGTCCTCCCCCCTCCCGCCCCCATAAGATGCCGGATTTTAAAGACTGGTAGATAAAAGGCAATCTCCTGGTGCAATCAATCCTATTAGTTATCAGGTTTGTGAAGTGATCGAAGCCTACGTCCAGATCTGGCGCAGGCGCAGTTCCGTTCTTGCGCTGCGCGTGGGTTTAGAGACCACGTGCCTTCTGTTCGTGTGTCTGTATGGGTGTATCTTCCAGGAGTAACCGGCACCCTTCAGACCGGACTTGAACTTTCTTTTGACACAACAAAGGCCAGGCCGGCATGTGCTTCCTCCCACTGCACTTTAGACAGCGACAGCTCTTCCCACACTCCGTAACTGACCATCTCCAACATTCATCCACTAACGAGACCCCCATGACAGATGTTCACATGTGTATGGATTTGGCTTTTAAGACAGAAGAACACTCCTTGGTTTGGAAATGGGGCTCCGCTCAGCTGGTGTGGCAGGGACGATGAAGGCTACGGATGGCCCTCTCGCTGCGCATGGCGCTGTCACGTTGCTACCATATGCTGCTTCCAGCTCGCATCTGCGGCCATGTGTTCCCCCCAGTAAGCGACTGTACTGTTTACTTTTAGGGTTTCTCCACAGTCTGATAGGGAGAGTATCCCTCACCCCACGTATAAACTGTTTGTCCCAAGATTAGCAAAAGGGGCCTTTCTCTTTCATATCTGACCTTAACAAAGCCTTGCTGAAAGTTATCCTAAATAATACTCTTAAGGAATATAATCAGAGACGGGCCGAGATGCAAAGCAAGCTGTTTGCTCAGAGAAGCTTGTTCCTCTGTTTGATGGCCCTATGCGTTACTTGGGGGGAACCTAAGTCCTTTCCCTGGGAAACAGCACCTTCTTCAGGCCAGTACATGCCCTGATACAGAAGAGACACCATTCTGCTCACTGGAGTTAGAAGGCTGGCACTGCCCAAAGTCACGTAGATCACAGGAACACTAGTGAGAACGAGGGGAGTACTATTCTTGAATCCTTTAAGTATGCACCTTTGGTTTGCTTTCATCCCACTATGAAGTTCCAATATTCATAATCCTCCCTTTCCCCTCTCCTTTTATCCTATACTGTGGCCGGCTATCTGCTTTTTAATCAGGAACCCAGGAAAGGGATGTCTGGTGTAAGCCAATATGACAGTAAGATCACAAACTGTGGGGTTCTATAAAGAAGTCAATAGTGACTTCTCAGGCCACAGAAAGAAGTCCTCGCTGTTAAAAATAATCATTATTCAGACTGTATAAGCGGTGACAGAATACACAGTTTTTTTTCCAGATGAATGAGGCGCTGGTTACCCATGATGCTTCTCGACATAAGAAATGCTTCGAAAAACCAGAGACATTCAGTCTTAGAGATGATACTGTTCAAAAGTACCTGGGTACTCACAGGTTGAGAAAGAGGAATATGAGTTACAGAGACTGAGGTGAGGCCGGAATGTTTAGCACAGATTCTCCATAAAATAACTAAAGACTGTGATGTAAATCACAAGAGCTCCCGGCTTGTTTTAGCCCAGGACTGGTAAGACAGGTGGTCATGAAACAAACCCATGACTTACAAAGAGTCACTTTTCCTTTGCTGTAGCTGGTTGTGACCAGTAGCAAAGGGCCTTTCTAGAGTGTAAGAGGCAAAGAGTGGGACTAGGAGTTTTCAGATTTTACCATGCCCAAGAGTCCCTGAGTCTCCTCTGGTGTTTGTTATGAATGCACATTACCAAGCCTTTGTCTCTGGCCCCTTCTGGTTGTAAGAAGGGTTCCAGAAACCTGCATCCTGCCAAGGTCAAGAGCTCCTGAAGCTACTCGTTTAGAAACCATCTGGGAATACTGTGTGGAGTTCATCGCGTATAATTAAATGTCATTTTTAAAACTCTCGGTCGGGGACTAGAGAGATGGCTCAGCGGTTAAGAGCACCGACTGTTCTTCCAGAGGTCCTGAGTACAATTCCCAGCAACCACATGGTGGCTCACAACTATCTGTAATGGAATCCAATGCCCTCTTCTGGTGTGTCTGAAGAGAGCAATGGTGTACTCATATACAGAAAATAAATAAATCTTTAAAAGAAAAACCTCTTGGTCGGGTGAAGAAATGGCTTGGTAGCTAAGACAACGGGTTATTCTTGCAGAGAACCTGGGTCCATTTTCCAGTCCTTATGCAATGGGTCAAAACTGTATCTTCAGTTATAGGGGATTATGTCCTCTCTTCTGACCTCCAAATACACTGCATGCACACGGTACACATATGTACACGCAGGCATGGCCATCCACATAAAATAAATGTATCTTTTTAAAAGTCTCAATAAACTTGATGTCAAATGAGCTCCTGAGAAACCCTCCCAAGCTCTCCATTCAAGCATCCATGGCATCTCTCCATAACAATAGTTGCACAGCTGGGTTCTGCCCTACCTAACCCCTAACCGTACTAAACTACAACTAGTTTCACCTGTAGAATGTTCCTACAACTGTTACTGGGCAAGGAAATCCTGGCGCTTGACTCCAGGCCCTCTTCCCACAATGCGAGCACTCGTGAAATGAGATCTGGCTCTGCACACATCATTTCATTACTGACCGCGATCCTTTCCGACAGTGGAACTCTTCTGGACTATGTCCCCCTGCAAGAGAGAGAGCTCAGGCTTCGCAGGAAGCAAAGAGGCTGGTCAGGGTGCAGGTCCCTTAGGCCCACCTAGTGACTTTAGTTAACGCACTTAGCAACCTAATACCACAACTAAGAGATACAAGAGTGGGCACTGCTCAAACCAGCAAGTTTTGTTGGTTGTTCTTAATGCTTCCAGAAGTCTCAGATATAAACAAGGTCTGAAAGATATGAGCAACTTAGGGGCTTCACAGACACCTCGAAAGGCGGGACTTGCTGGGGCAGCACCAGGAGTGAAGGCTGGAATCCAGCTTTGTGATGCCCTACCACTTCCAGACCAGGAAAGGGTTTGGTGCCCCACCTTCCTCTGTCCCTGACCTCAACTTCCAGAGCTGCAAATGCCAAGAGATGAACTTAGATGTGCAAAGATATGCCAAGAGACATCCCAGGGGGCAGTTCCTTCCATAAACTTTCTTCCTTTGCAAAATAAAATAAAATAAAAATGGCCTTTATCTGGGACTGCTCTTTTCTTCTTCTGGCCCGGGGTCAGAGTACACTGTATACACTTTTTAGGACTTTCTGAGCTAGCCTCTTAATTACAGAAATTCGGTATAAATCAAGTAGGAACAATTCTGGGGTGAGCGTGGAGATGTCAAAGCAGAACGGTGGATGAACTGTGAATGGCTTTCTAAAAAAACAAAAGGAGTTTCCCCAAGTGAAAAATGACAAAGCTCTATCACGTCTGGTGCAGACAGAATAATCGGTGATACACGTGGTCTGAGAAGCACAGAAATTACCAACAAGGAAACCAGTCCAAAGCTTGAAAATGAAATCGCATTTCCCAGAACACTCCTACTTACATTTTGGCAACAATAAAGATCCCTGTGCTGTTAAACTCCACCGAGAAAAACTACCCGATTAACTTTTGCTGTTGCTCTTTTCAGGTGGAGTGATTTGAGAGCGCCCCAGGCCTGTGTCCACTTCGGCCTGTTTCTCAGAGCCAGATGATGCATTCTTGTTCACAAGAAGGAATGAATGAGGGTTCTTAGGGCAGCCTGAAGTTATGAATGGATGGTGATCCGTGAACTGGCTTGTTGGGACAGATGTGGTGTTTGTCAGTGCGCTGTGGGCAAGATAGGGAAAAGCCACGTGAATGGAGCCAAGAACTAAGCGCCGCAGTTTTCTTTTTCTTTCATGAGACTGGAAAGGTCCTGAAGAGGAATTTCCTGAAACAAACACCACCAGAGAGCAGTTCTCACATAGCTACTCCATGACTGTGCATTCAGACATGCGCAGTCTCCTCTTAGGAACAACCTGGCTCCTAATTACCAGGTCTGGAAAGAGCCAGGAAGGCCTGGGAATGGAGATGCACGGAGCCGGCTGGTGTGAAGGAAAACAGCTGCCTGCCGAGCGAGAGCGAGCGAGGCTTGGAAATGCATTCAAACTATTTTCAGACGGTTTGGGCTTCACAACATCCACAGAGTATTTCCCATCTGCCTTTGGTTTCTCAAGTCATTGTGGCTAAAGAAAAATCTAAGCCAAACATTTCTAACTTCTCAGGCCTAACGAGTCCAAGCGCTGCTTGAGAGAATGAGGGGAAGGGAGCGATCCTTGGGACAGGGTTTGCTCGGCTCCACGAAGCTGCCCCTCTTTCCAAAGGACCTAAATCCAGTCAATTTCCTCTTGAACAGAAGAGTTTTCTGGCACCGGTGAAGTGGTGTTCCCAAGCTGCCCTAAGAAAGCCAGGGCACAAACTCACAGAGGAATCGTCTACAGTACACTGTTAGGCATGACCTGAGGGCTCAGCGTGGCTGTCCCTTTGTCACTGATTTTGGATTGCTTCCTCAGATCACTTCAGGTGACTCTCTAGAAGTCCCTTGTACCCTCTCATCCAGCTTCCTCCTTGAGACCCCCACCCTGTAAGGTCCTTCACTTGATGCAGCCTTTGTACGTGATTCAGGGGCTGGGCCAGAGCTGGTCTCCAGGGAAAGTAAGTCTGACTGCTTGACCATGGCTGTCTGACCTGACTTGGTGGTGCTCTCTCCAAATGTCTCACTTCCTTTTTTCTCGATAGAGACTCACTGGAACAGGCGGTGGGATGGGAGGATTGGGGGCGGAGGTGGGGGGTGGGGGTGGGGAGACAGGGAACCACTATGAAGTGGTGAGACCAAGCCCTAAGGGCCAGAAGAAGTTGTAGTAGTAGGTGTCCTCCTTACCCTTGCTACACCGTGGTTCAGGACACTAGGCACAGCTGTTATTTTCTTCATTCTTAAGAAATTGAGAGCCGGGCAGTGGTGGCGCACGCCTTTAATCCCAGCACTTGGGAGGCAGAGGCAGGTGGATTTCTGAGTTCGAGGCCAGACTGGTTTACAGAGTGAGTTCCAGGATAGCCAGGGCTACACAGAGAAACCCTGTCTCGAAAAACCAAAAAAAAAAAAAAAAAAAAAAAAGAAATTGAGAAACTGAGGCCCAGGCAGGTGATAAGCATGAACCTATGCTACAAGGCCTGTTCTGAAAGCCTGTACCAACAGGACCATGTTACAGTCAAGGCAGGACCCCATGTTTAGGGCTTCCACCTGCTTTCCTTTGGTCCCATCCCCTTCCATGCTTCTCTTGCTTCTCCTTCTTAGCGAGCTCTAAAGCTCAGGCACGTTTTGCTATCCAGATCAGTTGATTTTTCTAAAAGCATCATGCAATGTTTGGGAGGGGTTGCAATATAGGTCAAAGTCAAGGACTTGATAAATCACAATGTTTGTATCAACCAAGTGAACAGATAAAAGTTGAATATGTTGAAGGGGAAAACTCCAGTTTTGTGCAGTCTTCAGAGATGCATTTGCTTTCCTAGGAAACTGTTCTGAACTTGCAAATGCAGTGCTCCTCTGGAGAACAGAGTCATTCTCACAAGGATTGACCAGTGATGTCAGGTCAAGAAAGGTCACACAGAGCTACCCATAGTGGTACACACCTGTAGCTCCAGCACTCAGAAGGCTGAAACAGTAAAATAAAGAGTTCAAGGCTAGCCTAGAGTACATATCCCAAGGTCCGAGCTGCACATGAAGACCCCATATCTACCAAACAAAAGAAAAGCAATAGCATCCATTTCCTGGACTCGGTGTTAAGGCTTCTGTTATCAGCAGGGAGTGCAACCTTTATTCATATAATATATCACTGATAGACTGATGTCTGTAACCTCAGATGTCAAAATGAAAACGCCAGGGCCAACTTCAGAGTTGGCGTATGAAGACGAAATGAGACACATGTAAATATTTAAAGCCAGGCCTGGCATGGCACACAGAAGTGTTCAGTAAAGGTTCACGTTCTTCTTGTCCATATCAGTAAAATTCTCTCTAAAAATGCAGAAACAGGAAATGAGTCTGTGCTGCCTCGATCTGGTGATACTATAAGTCCTTTCTCCTCCTTTAAGGGGAACAGCCTTTACTCCCAAGTCTCCTGGTGCAGGTCACTTTGTAGGTTCAGTCTTTCTCATGAGGCAACACTCACTTGTTGAACATGTACTGAACAAAGACAGTGTGCTAGGTTCTGTAGGAACAGAGAGGACCCGGGGACATCTACAGAACCAACAGCTCAGGACAGTGGGGGAGGCAGAAAGGAGAGTAAACCGAGAGTAAACCGCAGGTCAGAATCTCGGGGTGCACAAGAGCCAATCGAATTCAATCAAAACAAAGATGCTCTCTTAAGGAGGAGCCATCTTCTTACGTCTGCAACGACCCTCAAAATATTAAAAGACAGCTCATCCAGTTGAAGAAACAACACCCACAGGACCCAGAGACATGAAAATCCATGACCTGTTCATGGATAAAAATCAAAAGAAAAGGCTGCCAGAAAGTAGTGCTAACAGGCAGAGATTTGGTAACAGGCAGAGGCGGGGCTGACCGGGATGAAGGCGGGGCTGAACAGGAGGAAGGCGGGGCTGAACCGGATGAAGGCGGGGCTGAACAGGATGAAGGCGGGGCTGAACGGGATGAAGGCGGAGCTGAACGGGTTGAAGGCAGAGCTGAACGGGATGGAGGCGGGGCTGAACAGGATAAAGGCGGGGCTGACCGGGATGAAGGCGGAGCTGAACGGGATGAAGACGGGGCTGAACGGGATGAAGGTAGAGCTGACCTTAAAGGGTTTACAGCGCTTACTACTTAAGAGAACTGAACCTAAGAAGACGCCCAAAAAGCTCCAGGCCTCCTCATGTAAGAGGTCATCCACCTCGCCATCCTCTTTCCCCTAAAGGCCATTTGAAGAATAATCAGAGCGAACCAGGGAACTGGACCCACTGGGTGGAGCATCCATGGAAAGATGTGGGGATGCCAAGACATCCCAAAAACGCAGACGTGGTCCCTGGGACATCTCATCTCACGTAAGTACTGTTGAATCCATGCCACCTCATAATCAGTCATGCACTAGAATCCACTGGAATAATCTTCCTTTCTGGTGGTGTGGAAGCAATGGCACATCTTAAAGTCAATGACATTTGCAATGCAATGAATAATGACTGCAATGCAGAGGCCCTACTAAGTGCCAGAAGCTGCCCAGGGCTTCTTCACACATCAGACCTCTGCAATCTGCAGAAGCAAGTGGCCCAGTAGAAATCCAAAGGGCTATCATATCCCACAAACACAGCCGGGTACTAGATACAGATAGGCACAATGGTTTGACCACCCTACAGAGGGATGCTCCTCATCTCGAAGGGTGAGGGGCAATTTGGATTAAAAAAGCCAGGGCCTAAAGAGGGTTTGATGAGGAGTCAAAGCCATCGGGCCAACACAGGAAGCTGGTGGTTGGAGTGCAGTCTAACACCCACTTCTGACTATCATAGGTTAGAAAAGAAACAACCACCCACCCAAGGCAGCTTGAGGTTAGAGCAAGACACAAATTTCTTTTAGACAAAAGGTGGAAGTAAATCTTTTGGTCTAAACAAGCCTGACCCAGAATCCCTAATATGTTTTTAAATTTAAAATAAAACACCTAGAGAACAATGAATTCCTGGGTTAAATACTATCTCTGTTTAAAATATATTAAAGAGCAGAGCGCAAGCACACCAGATGCTTTCAAAAATGACAACAGAAACATCTGTTTATCTCAGCCAAAGCCACATTTCGTCAGGCTGCTGGGAATCTGCAAAGCGGATTCCTCACTGAGACTGAAGGACAGACCGGAAATGCAAGGAGACAGTGGAAAGGGCTGCTCTGGGCAGACACCTGCTTGCTGCCCACCTCTCTTGGGGATTTATGGAGAAGATGCCAGGGGCAATGGGGAAGGACCTAGGCCAGGAACCCATCCTTGCACACTTCTCCCTGGGCTCCTCCACCCTGCCTTCCCGAACCTTCCAAAATTACAGCTTCAAGTGTGTTGTAATCTCTGGGCAAAGGCCCCATAGTCACTGACCTCCTCGATTCTAACCCAGATTTGATGCGAGTTCAACAGTGAATCATTAGCCCTTTTTCACATCTCCATTTCCTCTAGGAAAAACGATTTGTCATTCTTTCATATCTTTACACAGAAGGTGCCTGAGGAGGTTACATCAGCATCTCTCCACCACAGGGAAAGACAACTTTCAAGACCTGCATTTCCTAGCGTTGACCACAGGGGACGCTGTGGAGACGCGGTGGAGACATGGAGGTGTCCTTAAGCGAACCACGTGCTCTTTAATCTTGGGGAACCCCCCCCCCCAGCCTTTAAAATATGGAGGTCTACTCAAGAGAGACAGCAGCAAAACTACCTCCCTGTTCCAGCTATAAACTGTGTTTTCATTTGAGGCTTCACTTACCTACTTTGCAAAGTAAAAATGAAGGAGATCTGGAAGGCAGAGAGCGCAGAGGTACTCAGGTGTAACCACAGCTAGGCTTTAAAAGTAGTGCTGGCCACACATCAATAAAAAGAGGGGATGAGGGCCTGGAGAGATAGCTCAGCGGTTAAGAGCACTGACTGCTCTTCCAGAGGTCCTGAGTTCAATTCCCAGCAACCACATGGTGGCTCACAACCATTGGTAATACCATCTGATGCCCTCTTCTGGTATGTCTGAAGACAGCTACAGTGTACTCCTATACATAATAAATAATTTTTTTTTAAAGAGGGAATGAGAGTCAGCTCTGTTTTGCATTAATAACAGCCATCATGGAAGTAAAGAGGCCCTAACTAGTCTTTACTCTCCACCACCACCCCCACTTCCTCTCTCTGACTCTCATCTACAAACACACACAGAGAATCTTTTAGGAGAGAAGGCAAAAATACATCTTTAAAGTAAGGCTACTACTGTGTTCTGCTAATATCCCCCTTCATTGGGCGTTTGGCCCAATAGACCAGCAATCTGGACATATAGAAAGACAGATTCATGATTTGAATACTAAGTCACATTCCTCAAAACCATCTTGACGTTGGCATTCACCCCACATCCCGCAATTTCACTTGGAAATTACAAGGGGCCGGAGAGGGAGAATTGCTCAGCATTAAACGCTTAGCCTTCATGCGAAAGAACTACAAAGGGAACCTCTTTGTGATTTTTCCAGGCTGTATACTTCAGTCCACCTAATTCAAAGCGATAGAACAAGCCAACATGGCAACTCACTGTCTTTGCTGGCCCGGGATGACGCTCTCACTCTTCATGAACACAAATTGCTTATTCTGTTTGAAAGGAAAATCCAAGATAATTTCTCTGTTCTTTTTGCTTTCTGTGTGCTGACTTGGTGTTCCTGGTGAGTGAGGGACCAACGCCACCACTGAAGGCAAATGAATGGGAAAATTGGCTGTCTCTAACGTGGGAGCTTCATTATCATAATAGTAAAATATGTGTCAGACAAAATAGCCTAATCCATATTCTATTCTGATTGTTCTCTATTTGATGATTGCATTTTAATACCCTTTGATTATAAAGATATTTTTGTCATTGCTATTACTTTTTAAAATATTACTAGGAGCAGAATTTGGCAACCCCAGCTGCACACCAGGGAGCTGTGGCGTCTCACCATGGGCAACATTAAAATTTGAGGCAGAATAATTCTCTGGGGTCTGGAGGAAGGAGTAGGCTGCCCTCTTTGTTATAATGAGATAGAAATATCTCTGGCTTCTATCTAGTGAAGACCAGCAGCATCTCACCTCAAGATGGTGACAACTATTTTCAGACCTTATCAGGTGTCACAGCAGAAGCCACGTGGAGAAAGGAGAGGAGAAAGTGGGAGTCAGCATTGCCAGAGTTAGACCCAGTGTGTGCTTTGTTGTGAAGAGAGGCAGAGAGGAAAGCCAAGCATGGCGGTGCACAAAGGTAGTCCCAGCACTAGGGAAGACGAGGACAGAGGGCCATGAGTTTGAGAATGACCTAAGCTATGTGACAAGTTTAAGGCCGGCTTCAGCTACAGTCTGAGGCCCCATCTTAACAAACAGGTCTAGAATACAGATCAGTGGTGAGAAGTGCATCCTTACATGGGAGAACCTCAGACTTAAAACAAACAAATAAATAAGTAAATAATAAAACATAGACAAAAAGAAAGAAAATGAATTCCCCTTCCCCCCACTGTGTCTCTATTTGTTTTAATATCAATTTATATTCTTCTTAGATAGAAAAGAGTCACTTTTTCAGAGTTTCTAAAGCCTTACACAGTGTCTTTTGAATAGCTGCACCTTGAACTTCAAAGGAAGAGTCAAAGTGTTTGGCATCCACTAATTCCTGCTCGGCAGGCTACTCGTAAACTCCAGCACAACTCCACTGAATCTTAAACCAACAGTACTCGAAAAGATCAATATGCAGAAATTCAAAACTAATCAGATCCCTTCTTTAAATGTTGACACAGTATTATTTATACCCCCATAAATACATTCTTGGCTAAAATTCATACTGGGAGCTTGGCACCTGGCCAGTTCTATTAATATCTACTTATTTATACAGCACGCTTGGCCAAGGATAATATTTAAGACAAAGTATGCCTGAGGGCATATACAATATCTCTTGTATTTTCGGTTTTAAATCTCCACATTGCTAAAAATATTGAGTTTGAACTTTATAAAACATCCCACCAAGGGCTATCAGCCATCTGTAGTGATATATAGTCACCGAGCATAATTAGGGCATATTTGTAATACTTGAGTTGAAGTCACTCCCTAAACGCTAATAAGCTGGTGGAAAAAAAGGGGCGGCGATCTTTCCCATGACTTCTCTATGGGCTTATGACCCTCTTCAGATTCACTACAAGACGTAACAGGCGCATGCCCTCCCTGCATGCACCACAGTGAACCAGAAAGTGCTGGTTCATAAGCCAGCCAGCCCTGCCCTTCCAATTCTCCTTGCTTTAAATACAATGGAATGATTTTCTCTTTCTTTCTTTCTTTCTTTCTTTCTTTCTTTCTTTCTTTCTTTCTTTCTTTCTTTCTGTCTTTCTTTCTTCTTTCTGGAAGCACTCACTATATTCCAGGACTAGAAAGTCCTGGAAAATCAATTAACCTACTTTCTATAAAATTATCCACAGTCCCTGCACAGTTGTGATGAATCTGCTACTATTAATACAACTTTCTACTCCTAAGCCTCTGCACTGAACACAATCTTCTTAAATATCTATTTTTCACATAAAAATGATAGCACATGTGTGCGTACAGTATGTGTGTGTGTGTGCATGCATGCAAGAATACTTAGGTTTTCATTTATTTGGAGGTTCAGGAGTAAGTGGGATACAGAAGAGTCCACATATTAATGCTATTGATAATGGGAGTTTTTCTTTGCTTGTGACCTTGGTCCTGGGTTGTCCTGTCTTCGCTCACCTTTATCTATCGGACTGAAGCGCTTCCCCAGGTGGCCTGTTCCCTGTGCTCCTATGCAATTTGAGATTGGATCTCTGTCTTCTTGGCAAACTTCCTGACAGCTAATCTGAGCTTTTGCGTGTAAACACCAAAGAAGGAGTTATCCAGCCCCGCGTAACATGCCTATCTGTCAGCCCAATATCTGCAGAACCAACACAGATAGGCGGGAGAAAGCTAGCTGATGCAAACCTTCCTCAGCTTCAGTGGCTCTGGACTAATTACAATGAACTCCCTTCCCTAACATCACCGTGGCTCCGCCCCAGATAGAAATCCTTATTTCCCAGGGGGAATAAACAGGGCGGAGTGTATGTCTCACCACTGTGGTGGATAGGACCATAATTATAATAATAAAATCATCCTGCTGGGCAGGGTTCCCTGCATCTGTTACAGCACTAAACAACAAGAGACACTACAGGGTAAGAAAAGTGACCAGAGTGTGGTTAGACACATGGGTAGACCGGCACTCTGAGGACATCAAGTACAAGACGCGGGAAGTCGAATAGCTACAGCTTGTCAAACTAAAAATAAATATTAGAAGAGGAAAGCACCACTCTGCAGTTCTAACTTCTGGGATAAAATTACCAAGATGGCTGCATTATCTATTTAGGCAAGACACAGAGACTTCACAAAGGCAGCCAGCAAGGATATAGGGCATGAAAGGGGAGGAGAGAACAGATCAGCCAATGAGAAGTTTACGACAGGGACTTGGAACACAGGGATGCTGAAGTTTTTTGTTTTTTTTTTTTTTCTTTTAGTGTTTCTTCCTGGTGTTTAACCCTCTCAGGTATCACTCAATGCTGTTGCTGCTGCAAAATCAATCTCTCTCTCTCTCTCTCTCTCTCTCTCTCTCTCTCTCTCTCTCTCTCTCTCCTCCCTCCCTCCCTCCCCCTTTCTAAAGAACCCTGAAACAAATCTACACTAACTGTACTTCTTCCCTTCCCCCCCAAAAAAATGCTCCACAATAAATCACTGCTACTGTATGCCAGCTGTTTTTGAAGCTATTGCTCCCAGCGAAACATGGGGAAAAACTTTTTTAAAAAATAGCTGTCTTTCCCGTCTTCGATTTCAGAATGCACAGAAGACCCTGCTGATTGTGAAAGCACAATCACAGAGTTCAAGGTTGAAAAAGATCACAGAGAATCCCCCCTAAGAAAAACGACCTGCTCCCAGGCTAGCGAAGACTACCTAGAAAAACGGGAAGTGAAACCTAGTTGAGCCCAGTTGGAACCTTATTTATCCTTTCTAACTGACCACGTAAGGTCAAAAGGGGACTTGGCAACGCGGTTTTGCAAGAGGACTGGACGAAAAAACACCTAGAGAGAGCAATAAATGACCGACCCGGGAGGATTTAAGGGGTTTTGAGTGACCCCCCCACCCCCACCCAGCACGCCCGCAATCCAGTTTGGTATTGGTGATGCTGACATTCTTAGGGGAGTGAGAGACAATAGCAAAAGCTTGGGGAGTCCCCAGATAGGTCAGCAGGGAAGGGGGGCGCCTTTGGAAAGGCTAGTTTGGAAGCACTTTTCTTTAACTCTTTGTGTACCAGTTGGAGGACACCCCCACCCCCACTGCACGCCAACCCGGCAAAGAAAACAAAGTCTGCCGTGGTCTTTTAGTCTAAAGTCATCCCGGGAAGCGCTTTCCTTTTGACAGAAGGGAGCTGATTCGCTAGTTGGTAGACCAGGGAAGAGGAGAACTCTAAACGCCTTTTAAAAGGTCTGGGGCGTTTGTGGGAAGGGAGTTATGGAGAAATAAATAAATAAATAAAACATAAGTTGAAGGTTTGCAAGCTTGTGGATCTCTCTCCATCCCACGACTTGGACAGGCAGGGTTAAGGGACGAAGGACAGAACGGAAACGAAGTGATCAGGACCTGGGGACTCGGAGAGGAAAGGGCGAACGCCTAAGGCTGCTGTGGATCTGAGGAGCTCCGGGCCGACCTTAGACTCGGGGCTGGAAAAGGCGAAAACCACGGAAACTGTACTTACTTTCGGAGGGGAAGTGGGACGGCATGTCGATTTTATAAACCTCCTTGGCGTAGTACTCCTCATCGCTCCGCTCGCGCTCGCAGGCGGCTGCCCTCCGGCTTGCCTTCTCCTGCAGTAAGTCCCTGGTACTGTTGTAGATGGAAATCACCTCCGGGGGGACCTCATCCGGCTCCGGATAGTCTTCCGGGGGGCTGGTGAGCTTCAGCTTGCTCAGGATCTGCCCGCGGATGGCCTCGATCCTCTTGCGCATAAACTGGTCCATGTCGAGGGTGCTGCAGGTAGACAGACTGAGCGCCACCGGGACCAGATGCAGGAGCAAAAAGGTTCTCAGCACACAGTAGTGCATGTTTTTAAAAGGAAGGAACGTTGTTGTTGTTGTTGTTTAAAGTAAGAAAAAAAGTATACAAAAAGAAACTAGTAATTCTCAGAGCGGTCAGGTAGAGCTGTTTTTAATACGGAACTTTTGCAAAAACAGTCGAAAGTCAATGCCCAATAGAAAAACGTCCCTGGCTGGGATTCCTTTAAAAAAGAAAATGCAACGCGTTCCCAACGTGGAGATATTAATATGCGATGCTGGGGCGGGGGGGGGGGTATCTCTCACTTTAAGGAGTAAGAAAGGTTTGGGGTTTTTTCTCCTGGAAAGGAGAGGGTGAGTGGCTCTGAAGTAGAAATAAACTTAAGAGGAAGAAATGGAGTTCAGTGTGTCAGGCTTGGGTGCGGAGTGGCTGATCTGAACTCCGATCCTCCGGCCAAAAGGGAAGAGACGAGAAGGTCCGGGGGTTGGCAGGAGGCACGCAGGGCCGCGGGGAGCGCTGAGCGGCGGTCGGGGCTGCGCCGGGCTCTAACTGAGATGTTCAAAGACCGAGCGGCTCGGCCCTGCCTTCCACACGTGTGTGGATGAGTGTGCGTGTGGATGTGTGCGCGCGTGCGTGTGCGCGCGCCCAGGGCGAGCCTGGCGAGCCGCGGGGAGGCAGATGCGCCCCGGAGCAGCTCACTCGGAGACTCGGTGGGGGTACTGTCCGCCTCGGAGATCCTCCGAGGCCGGAGCAGGCGGCGACGATCCCGCTCCTGCCGGCCGCGCTGTGGCCTACACCCGGCTGGGTCGCTCCACGTTGCAGCCGCCGCTGCTGCCTGCAAAGAGGGCCAGCCTCCAGCTCGGTCCTTCAGATCCTCCTTTTCTTGCTCCAGGCGGCCAAGGGCGACAGAGATCGGCCACCTCCTTAACCCCCTGTGGAACAACACCGCCTCCTGGGCGCGTTGGCTGCGGGCTGTCCCAGGACTCGCACCCTTCCCTAACCTCTCCTGGCTTCCACCAAGCTTGCACTTTCTCGCTTAGGGTAAGTAGGTACTTGTGACCCTAAAATAGACCTCTGCGATCCTTCTCTCTGCAGCAGGGTTGCTCCAGAACAGCTCCTTAAACCCTAACACTTCTCTCCATCCCTGGCGCCTTCCCTAGAGCTCAGCTCCCTGCGCCTTCTCTCTCTTTCTCTCCTGCCGGCAGCTTCGGCAGCTCCGCTCCAAGCAAACCTTCTGCTGCCAGCAGATAACATCACGATCCTGCCCCGGAGCAGAGATTTATAAGTGCTCCCCAAACCACGTGTTTGCCTTCAACAAAGTGACTCGCTAGAATTACAGTCAGAAGTCCTCTGTTACTAAGACCACGAGCTGTCGACCGTTGAGGGGGTGTGGAAAGGGGGAAGGCCCGTAAGGGAGGGCGACTGGCATGAGGAACTTGCAGTAGTCACTGTCTGTGACACCAAGGGACTGTCTGTGACACCAAGGGACTGTCTGTGAAGGGGCAGGCAGCTAAATAAGCATTCCGTTTCTACACTGTGGGGATCATTCATTCGCAGCTTCCCTGAGTTCCTCCTGTATTGAGTGCATGTGCACACACATGTGCTGGCGTGTACACACACACACACACACACACACACACACACACACACACTGTGTTCCATGGAGCCCCCAGAATACTCAAGACCATCTCATCCCAGCCCTGAAGACATGCCTTCCAATCTGAGATGCCCAACCTAACTTTTGAGTTCTCAGGGATTCCACAACAGGTTGTTTTTTATTAGTCTGCTTACAATCCAGCCATGTTTGCCTGTGAACTAGCAGAAAACAGAAGTACCCCTTTCACCCAGAGCATGCTCTCTGTTACTGCTTTGAATGAAGGAACTGTTGCCTTCTTTAAGTGAGTCCCCTGTTCATGTGGCTTCTCCTCCATCTTCCTAGACAGGGATGATCCGCCATCTTCCACCTGCTGCAGCATATATCTAAGACACCTGGGTTTTAAATGTTTGCTGTCTCCAGTCCCGCAATACTCATAGCTTGACATTTTCTACCCCAACCTGCCCAAACTGGATAGACACCAGAATTGTCCTTGCCACTGTTTTTGTCCCCCCCCCCTTTCACCTTTAGTTAGTCAAAGTCAACATTTCAATCTTAGCGATGACTCTATGGACACGCTGACTAGACAGGTAATTAAAGCTGGAAACTGTCAAGAATTCCCCCCAGGTCAAGATCTTTACATCACCTAGTTCAAAAGGATCAACCTTTTAGGGATGCATACACTCTGTGTGTGTGTGTGTTTGTTATTAAGAGAGGGAGATGTAATGATATGTGATGATATAGCTGGTATACATTATATACAGCAATGAACATTATTATTTGTATTTCGCAGACAGGGAGACAGGACCATAGGAAGTGAGATCTTTGTTGCAGAAAACAGGAAGTGGTGGGCCTGGGTTTTGCAGAGAAGGCCCACCGCCTGGATTCTCTCCCACTATGCACTTCTAAGAAGCATCAGTCCCAGAACATCTGACAAACAGGGATCCTGAGGTTCAGTAAGTATAGGAGAAGCGGAATATAGTCTACTACCCTCTTACAGAATCGAGGTCCCCACAGTCATGTTCTATGTTCTAAGAATCCTATAGAAAACTCTTTCATCATCTCCCCGCCCACCTTGAACACAAAATTCCTGTGCTCCAATGACTCTACAAAACTCTGGGATGAAGGAATTGTTCCAACCTGCACCTAAATGATTCTGAAAACCATATTAAAAACACCTCCATTATTGGCAGACTTCTTCTTTTAAAGGTCAGTTCCAGACAGAAACAAGTCTCCGGGTTAGACCACCACCTACGATTCTATAAGTTGATCTAGAGCTCCTGTGTGGCTGACGGTCTCATCAGCTGGAGTCGGCCTGTGAGTCCCACTCTGACCCAGCTGCACAGAGGAGACACAGTGGAAGCTAGAGCTACCAGGAAAGTCTGTTGAGCACACAGGGTGTCCTCGGAAAGCCTTTCACTGGGTGCTGAGATGAGCTGGGGGGGGGGGGGACAGCCACAGGTACATCTCAGCATGAGTCAATGTGGTCGAGAACATGGGTGGGCAGAGCAGTAGCAAGCCTCCTGTATTTCATCTGGGAAAACAGGTACTCCATCCACGCAGGTAAGCACCCATCTCAAGATCTGTACCCACACTCCTGTGCGTGATAGTGGCTGAGCACTTACAGCTCTCTATCCCTTAGGTCTGACGCCAAAAAGTCTCCTTTAGGTTTTCCCAGAGCGAGCCCCGGAGGAGACAGACACATCTTTTCTGTCTCTCAGTATGACCAGAGCACAGTAACTGAATTTGGCAGGAGAGGAGCCTCTCTTGTCTCACAGGAGAGCAGTTCTCCAGAGCAGATCTTTGTTGTCATAAACGAATCCCGTCTTCGGCCATGCTAAGGCCTTTGTATCCCCATATTCAGGAAACAAAACCACGTTTAAGGATCATATGTGCTCAGAGTTCCACAGGCAATAAGAGAGCATATTACATACACCATCCTGACTACCCCAGGGGTCAGGGGGAACCACCCCATGAGTTCAAAGTCCTTGCTCTGTGGCTTTAGGAAGCTAACAAAGTTATTCAGAGATTGTTTATCACCTATGAGGATGAGGGCATATGCAGAAGACTATAGGGAGGGCTCATCATACAAGGCACAGCAAGTGTTTATAAGAAAGCCAGAGCCTAGTATCTGTTCATTAAACTAGCTACTATTATCCTCCCTCCGTCTCAGTCTGGGGCCATTGCCAAGTATGGCTGTGTCTGGTCTGCACTTATCACCCAGGAAATACACAGGAAAGAAGCCACCCGAATCTGCTTGAGGCATCCTGCCCCTCCGTAACTGGAGAATAAACAGCTAAGAATCACACTGTTGATGAAATATGATACAAACCTGCTATCAAAGTTCAGTTAGGCATTAGACATTAAGGTCTCTGAACATCCTAAAGTGAAATGTTTGCTTTCTAAGCCAGAGAGGTCAAGGAGGAAGCAGCTGTTTCGACCAGCAGCCCTGTCTACTCATTAATGGGTCTGTTATTCACTTCGGTGGTGTGGAGCGCCCACAAAACAAGGCTGCTCACTGATGACCTGGGTGTTTGTCCCCTGTGTCACAGTAACGGTCTGGCCTGGGGTCTCCTTCCTCTCACCAAAGAATAACTTATCTGGGACAATTTGGAAAGCATTCTCAATGCTTTCTAGCATTCAAAACAAAAACAAAACAAAACAAAAAAACAGGAAGTGGGGAGGGGGCATGAAGCTGCAAATGTTTTCTCCATCCCTGTGACAATAAGTGCAAGGATAATTCTCTTCCACTCTCCCTTGTAACTTCTATCTGTGCAGTTATTTATTTGCGCAAGTGTGCGTTCTATGGCACACCTGTGGAGGTCAAAGGACAACACTCTTTCTACCATATGGCTCCTGGCACTGGAACTCAGGTCACCATGCCTTTACCCTCAGAGTCACTTTACCACTCCGGCTCTGCGATTTCATCTTTGAGTTCGTAACTCAAAAACAACACTTGGTCTACATCAGTTGTTTTTTTTTTCCCTCATGATCTGTATGTATTTCAAAACACGTTTAACCCTGGACTAGCAAGTTCTCGGTAGAATACTACAATAATAAAAAGAACCATGGACATGGCTCGGTCAGTAAAGTCCTTGCCTTGCAAGCATGAGGAAGACCTTAGTTAGTTTGAGTCCCAGCACCTACATAAAAGCTGGACGCAGCAGCGTACTTGTGTGACCCCAGTCCTGGGGAGACAGAGACAGGAGGCTCCCTGGGACTAGCTAGCCAGATGACTCATTAAGCTTAAGGCTCAGTGAGAGACTCTAACTTAAAAAATAAGATAGAGGGTGGGAGGAGAGATAGAGGGAGTCATCTGACACGAACTTCTGACCTACACACAAGCACATGCACATAGGTGTATGTATTTGGACCAAAGAGAAATTAAAATGAAAGACATCTTTCATTTCGCAGAACAGAAAGAATAGGGCTAAGGTTGTCGTTAGTGAGTCTGTCGGAACACAAACAGTGTGCGTGTGTGCGTGCACGTTCACTTGCATGCTAAGTGCTTGTGTGTGGAGGTCAGAGGACATCATCTAGGGTCATCCCTCAGGCTCCATCTACTCTTTTGTGAGACGGGGTCTGTGACTGGCCCTGAACTCACTGTGTAAGCTAGACTGGCCAGGGATCCTCCTGTCTCCAAATCCTCAGCCCTTCAATCATAAATAAACAAATCTATCGGGACGGACTCTTTCTGGTTCTTTATGTGGGTCTTGGGGATCAAACTTAGGTCCTCCTGCCTGCGAGGCAAGAGATTTACTGACTGGACCATCTCCAGAGAACCCAAATGAAAACATATTTAAGATACATATGGTATAGATGACTGTCACCTTTCGTGTCAGAGGGCTTCAGACTGTGTGAAATTCCAAACATGTACAATTATTTTTGTTTTGTTTTTGGGTTTTTTTTGTTGGTGGTGGTGGGTTTTTTTGTTTGTTTTTTTTTTTTTTTTTGTTTTTGTTTTTTTTTTGAGACAGGGTTTCTCTGTGTAGCCCTGGCTGTCCTGGAACTCACTCTGGCCTTGAACTCAGAAATCTGCCTGCCTCTGCCTTCCAAGTGCTGGGATTAAAGGCATGCGCCACCACTGCCCGGCTAAACATGTACAATTCTACTAGCAAAATCACCAACCTATATTTTAAGCAACTCTGCCTTTCTACTACCTCACTCTGCAATTTAATAAAAAGAACATGAAAATAAAGCAGAAGACACAGGGCAACAGTAATTGCATAAAAAAGGAAAAAAGAAAAAAAAAAACCTCTCTGTGGTTTGTATGACTGATGGAAAAACTGGTAAATAAGTATTTTAAGAAGCAAAAAGTATATGTTAATAACTATTTCTGAAAGTACAGCCAGATAGACAACTTTGATCCGTAAAACTTGAGAGTCCTGACCACAACTCTCTGGCGACAACTTCAACTCTCAGAAAAGAAGGTCAGAGGACATACAGATTTAATTGAAGTTCTTATTAATGAAATCAGGGAAGAGGATGCAACTCATAAATGCACCACGAGCAAGGAGGCAGGGTACCACGCGGCTGTCCTGTTAGGAGGAAGCTGCTCTCAAGTCTGCGGCTGTAGGAATGTCTCTGGCTTCCCCTCTGTGGGTACAGAGGCCAGGAGACACTGTGCACATCCCCCGACCTTGTTTATCTCAACACCATTTCACAGCTTCCTTTAAAAACACTTACTCCACAATTTCAGTAGTTCATATAAAACCACACCATCACAACAGTGAAGTCTGAAAGAACCTGCGGGTCACAGGCAAGCCAATCTCCCACACGGTAAGAAAGACGAGGAGGCCAGCAAACAAAACAAACAAACAAAAACAAAACAAAGAAAACGGTTCCACGGATAAAGCTGCCTGCTCTAGGGTACCTGAGCTCCATCCCTGGAACTCACACTAAAGTGGAAACTCTATAAAGTTGTCCAAGCTGTCCCCTGACCTTCACACACACACACACACACACACACACACACACACACACACACACACTATAGATGAACATCCCCCCACCACTAATATTATAAGAAAAAATGGGAGTTAACAGTCAGTTCATGCATTTTTAGAAAACAAAGGAACAATAGATAACTTTAGACATGAGAAACAAGTGTTCCCCTGCCGTACTGTGCTGGGTGGGGCTGGTGGGCTGGCTTTCATTGGTAATATACGAGTGCCACCAAATCTATCGACCCAGAGTTCAACTCCCCAGGACCCATGCAGCGCTCCCACAAGTTGCTATCTGCCCTCCATACACTCAAGAACGAATACGATTTTAAAATATTTTAACTACCATGGTTCAGAGAATACTGACTTTTCATGTTGCTCTTTCCTAACACAAGCTGTTGCTTCCACAAACGGGGGACTCCTGGAAAGTTAACATCAAGCAACTAAGGGAGTTGTGTCTCAAAAGGTATGATCGATATTCCTATAATTTGTGGTTTTTTTGAATCTGGTCTGTATGTGTTTTCAGAAAACAAAGGCATCATTAGGGTTCCTAACAAATGGCAAGCTGTCCATCAACTAGAGAAAGAAATCAGCAACAGTATGTCATAGTGACCCTAAGTAAGCCTCAGTGACTCCGAAACCATCTTACATATGACTGGTTTTATTTGCTCCTCGGAGAAGTCTCTCTGTCTTAGGATTTTACGTTGAGTGGGATCATTAGTGAACAAACTGTTCTAGGGTCAGTCTGGCTAACTGACCAGCTGTAACGATTTAATCAATGCCAGTTACACTCATGTAGAAAGCAACCACTCAATTTCTGGGGGAGAGAAATTCCATAAGAGGATTCAATGACAGCAGAAACTCTGCCACCTGGGGGACATTGGTGGTATTTCACAATTTCCAGAAACAGCATGCTCTCAAGCTAGAATATTTTCATCACAGCTACTGCATTGCCTGATATGAAATCATATTACGTGTCTATTACAAAGCCCTTTAAAAAACTAGCATACTTAACGTTTTTGCCTCAAGAATATTTTCTATTACTGTACATAAAATAAAAATTACAGTTTTTAAAGGATGACATTTTAGAAAACATCCTTGGGCCAGGAGCTGGGATGCCACTCAGTTGGTAGGGCTTGCTTAGCATCTGGGAAACCCTGGGTCTCATGCCTACAGATGATCTAAAGACTGTGTCAGTGCACAGGTTCTCCTAGCACTGAGAAGACAGGCAGGAAGATCTAAAGTTCAGGGCCACCCTCACATTGAGGCCTGAGCTAAATGATATCCCTGCCTCAAAACAAATGCGAAGTCCTTAATCAACAACAATGGGATATCCTTAATTATGTCTGTCACCTGTTAGGTCCTAGATGTTAACATTCTAAGCTGAAATCTTCTTTATAAAGCATCACAAAGGCGCCAGCCACTGTGTTAAGCAGAAAGCAGCAGTCCTAGGCAATCCCCTGAATCTTAGTATCAAGTCTGTGGGTGCCAGGCAGCACCTGGATAATCAAAATATAACCTATTAATTATCAGACATGCTCAGGAAAGACCTTGTAAGGACTTCTCTGATAACACACTATGCAATAAACTGGCCTGAACTATCCAAACACACCCGGGGGGTGATAGAACTAGAAGTTGCCACTGGTGGGAAGATAGACATCTCTTGTTGCTTGGTGCCTGAGTCTGTCTCACACTGGCCACACGCTCAAGTCACACTTAGGACCACTAACTTAAACATGCTCCATTAACTTTGCCCTAGGAGTTTAATTTCTAGAATCTAATTTGCTCTAAGTCATCAGTACCAGTTAACACGGTGGGCATTCCTGATCCACAGGGGACATTTAAAGATGCCTGAAGGGCTGTCTTAGAACTGGAAAGTAGCAAGCCCTGTTTACACTGTCTTTATTCCTATATATACCTACCTATGGTTACGATGTCTGACTAACTTTGGCATATAATTAGAATAATTACTAAAATATACTGTAATAAATGTACGCTCTCTAAAAGTAGCCCACCAGACTATACATCTTTCTGCAGCCTCAGTAATTTTCCTAAGACAATAACGTCACCCTTCATTTAAAGGAAGCCTTTTTACAGCTTCCCTCTGGTACAAACTGCTGCCACCCACTATTGTACTTTGAGGTCACTGTTAGGGTTATGTGAATATTAGCACTGCAATATAATGACCACCATGGCTACTCCCAGGCTGGTAGCACCGTGTGGCTCCAGTGGACCAAGGAAGGGTCCATTCCCAGGCAGGAGAATCAAGCGTTCTCTCATGCTGCTCAGAACAGCATACGGCTCAGCGCGAGTGAACTAATCCTGGCCGTTTCCACTTCCTGTTTTTAAAACATGGTTTCCATGGGTAACTTAAATTGCAGAAGGTATCCTTACATCGAAGAGGACTACAATAAACCAAGAAAGCAGGTGCCCATTTAAACATCAGCTTTTACTACTTAAGAGGCACAGGGATGCAGATGAAAGGCCGGAAAGAGTTGGGCTTTTGTGGTCCATGCTCCCCTGGGGTAACTGGTCAACCTGATGAGACAAAATCTCTTCCCTTCCTTTTCTAAGAAGCAAAAGACTGTGGCATTTCATCAAATATTAGGATTTTTCAACATGGGGCCTGTCTTCTCAGACTCTGAAAAGTCAATCTTACAAAATTTGTCTTACTCTATTAATCTCATTTAATACATTTAAATTCTCACCTATACCACCCACAACCACCCTGGCTTCATGGGTATGTTTTTCTTTGTCTTCAGTGACCATTCGAAATGGGAAAATACAGAATTTTCAGGTAACGTTAACACTCTCAAAAATAAATAAATAAATAAATGAATTTGTATGTGGTTTCTGATCTATTAAAAACAATTCCAAGACACAGCATTCCTGTAAGTGGTTTCTTGAACTGAAAGGGACATCCCAGGAAGATCAGTGGACTGCTGAGTAGCTGCTGTCGCTTACTGTCAAGCACCTTGGGGTCACGGTGTCCCATGCAGCCTAAGCTGCTCCTCGCCCCACTGCCCTTGCGGAGGATAACAACACAGTGACCCTCTTGGATCTGAGCCTTTATGTTGGTTACATGCTCAAGAGAACCCGGTGCTATTGTACAAAGACAAATATTATTGTGCAGATGTTATGCTTCTGCGACCCAGTATTTGGGGATGACTGCTGTGTCTGGCTGCCGACCCGCTGTTTTCAGAGCTGATGTCAGCTCACTGTTTATGTCCTTTGCATGGCAGCGTGTGCATTTTTGCCTAAGACTGGTATGGTCCACAAAGGCAACTGTCTAGTAGCCTGATCAACAGCTGCAAGGCCACCCACGCACACAGGGGACACAGCTCTCAGCTGTCTCTCTACTATGAGCCCCAGTTAGTCCTGACCCCATACAGACTTGGTGTTCCCACTTTGATGTTTATGAACTGATTGCATTAAAAATGCAGCATAATGGTTCCAGGGTTAGAGAAACTGTTATTTATACAAAATGTGGTTAACACCTCATCATCGAAACCGGCTGGGCTAATAACACCCACGGTGTTGTTTTCTGTCTCCCTTAAGTCTGCAACGTTTGCTCTGGCGGCAGGTCCAGTGTGCACTGGGACAGGATGGAACCCTCGGAGAGCTAAAAGCACTTCCTGAGGAGCTCCTAAGGAGTGACCCTGACCCAGAAGGAACTCTGCAACAGGGGAGCTCATTACTTAAATGGAGCCCAGTGTCAGTGCTCAGAAGATCCTCTGGGGTGCACCATAAACCTAGCCATGCAATATATGGTGACGAGACTTAAGTACAATGTATTCATCCTAAAAGCTTCAGACCTAACACTTAAGAATAATAGATATTATTTATCCTTTAATTATAAGTGTCACACACACACAACATTTCAAAATATGTTCCCCAGACTGGCAGCACAATCACTATTAACTAGTCCTTGTATATACAGGATACACTACACTGAAGAAAATACGGGAGACAGTCAGAGAGACTTGCAAGTTATGGAGTGCTCTGTTGCTGTGATAAAGGAAACGGTCGGAAGAATGAGTTTATTTGGGCTTATTGTTCTGGAGGGAAAGGACTCCATAGAGGCAGAGCAGAGGCGTGCTGGCAAGCAGCAGGCATGGCACGGGCGAGGGGGGCAGGATGACGACAGGAAGCTGGGAGCCCCTTCTTGAGTTGCAAGCCCTAAGCAGAAAGAAGCCCGAGTACCACACTCCCCTAGCAAGGCCCGCTAGGGACCAAGTGTTCAGACACCCAGTGGCACATGGGGAAAATTTTCAAACTAGCATCGAATAGAATTCCCAAATTCACCGCTGCTTTCATACACTAAATATATGTGCTGGGTAACTTTATTATCTTCAGAGTCAAGACATGCTGAGGAGCTCCACGTAGCTTTGAAAAAATTTTAATGAAAAGTAAAATTAAAAATGTGTTTCTTCTCTTTATTTCTACCTTGTTAAAATGGCCAACAGCCATCTCTCTGGGCCAGTGTCCTCCAGAGTGCAGGATGCAGACAGGAGAGCATTGGCTCAGGAGAGGCAGAAGGTGCCGTGCTCAAGCAGTTTGCGTGTCTGCTGACCTCAGTGGAAGCCAAAGGGTTTTCAGTGCCTGCTCCTGCTGTGGAGATCAGCTGAGAGAAGGTACCTCATGTAACAGCACACAAGAGGTTCACCCCGCACCTACATAAAGAGCCATCAGTGCTGACTCCCCAGATGATGCTCAGTAGACCACAGGAGAATCCCGAGGCCCCTGTAAGCTGGAATACACTACTGGCTTATAGCAGCAGGGAATAGTTAAGAACACCTAGAGCCCATTCTCTGTGTATGGATTCTGACTGGCTCCATGAGAACCTGCTTTGTTCCGATACCTGCATCCATTCAAAATTCTGCACGGTTCACCGACCACATCCTCCCTTTCCTTAGTCTGTTCACAGGTCCCTGGATGGATACGTCTAACAGAGCTCCTGGAAGACCCACCCACAGAAGGTCCCTCTGTCCAGCTCTGCTAGAGTCCTCAAACTGCAGACTCCTGCCTGCTTTGGGAAGCTGTCTGTAGACGTGCGTGGAGGAGCTCTGTCCTGTTTCCAGCATTCATTCCTCCTGCCAGCTCGCTGCAGACAGTCCTTGTGCTCATTACATATGGAGGGCGAAAAGCCTCTGCATTCACCGCACCCGAGGGGAGTGCAGGTGAGATCGGTCACCTTCATCACAATGGACGGACATGGGGAATGGACAGACAGGGGACCCCCCTCCCCAACAGAAGAAAACAAAGCTAAGGCACAGCAGGGAGAAGCCACACCCACAGCTTTACACCAGCTTCTTACTCTAGAGCCCCGTGATATAAAGCTGAAATTCCGCTACAGTAGCTTCACTTACAAGTTGGTGGGGTGGTACACAGACAGATGTGCCAACTTCAAGCCTTCTTCCTCAGGAACAATGTCTTCAGACGGTGTCTGGTTAGGTCTTAGCGATCACTGGTTAAGCTATGTTACCTGGCTTTCTCCTGTCTCTTTCTCCCAAAACAGGGATTACAAAGGTCTGCCACAACATGCGGCCTTTTACGTGAGTTCTGGCGAATCAAACTCAGATCCTCCGTGCAAGCACGCTAGCATTTACTGTGACATTCGACCTTAGTGAGGAAAAGGAGATCCAACCTCACCATTACAGTTCTAAACAACCTTTTATCATGCTATCAACAAAAGTAACAGTGACATAGCACCTACAATGGGTGTCCCATCAATGCTGGCAAAGGGTGTGAAATAACTTTCAAGTTCTACTAGATGTGTGTGGCAATCCATCTGGGGAGCTGAAGCTTCTGCCGAAGTTAAAACCTGGGGGCTGGAGCGACGCCTCAGCACCTAAGGGTGCTTGCTGCTCTTGCAGAGGGCCTGGGTTTGGTTGCCAGTGACCACACGGTGGTTCACCACTAACAGGGACCCAACACCTTCTAGCCTCTCAGGGCACCAGGTACACACATGGTCTACAAACATACATGTAGGCAAAATACCCACAGACATAAAATAAGTATAAATTATTATTTTAAAGATCTATTACCAGTTACTTGGCAGCATGTTTCCTAAGAAACAGCAATGTGGCCTGGTGGGGCGAGGCGCACCTGGAGTCCCAACTACTGAAGAGGACGCCTGAACCCAGGAGTTTAAGGCCAGCCTAGGCAATGAGGCAATAGTCTGTCTCTTAAAATTTATTTAAAAATAGTAAGAATTAGAAATCAATCTCTCCCTCCCTCTCCCTCTCTCATCCACATGGCACAAGCCCACGGACACACGGAGCACATTTCCAGTCGTGAAGAGAGCCTTCTGAGCTCAGTCCTCCTCCTTCAACCCTTTAGCCCTTTACATGATGCGAATAAGCAAACGCTAAAAGGACAAAGCTGCCCAAGGCCCGGAGCGTCAACCATTTCCCCATCTCATCCCTCTCTTATGACAGAAAAGCCCATGTCCTCTGAGAGTCCGCGTGTGGCATCTTCTCAGACCTCTCCCTCTCTCTCTCTCTCTCTCTCCCTCTCTCCCTCTCTCTCAGCTCTCTGCACGGCTGCTGTTCCCATCCACACCACAGCCTCAGGCTACACAGCCACCACATTTCACTTTGCCTTTGCTAGGCATCTCTAAATTGTTTTCTATTCATGCAGGGCCAGAAGACCCCTGCAGGCTGTTTGGTTGGTGGCCACTGGGTATTCTGTATATAATACATTTATCAAAAGCCCTTAGAGCATCCTGAAAACCTAACACCCCTCTCTTCACTCAGGTTTGTTTGTTTGTTTGTTTGTTTGTTTTAATTTTTAAACAAATCGATTTTTTAAACGGGTAAAAGTTTTAGTGATTTATTTTTATTTTACATGTACTGGTATTTTGCCTGCATGTGTGTTTGTAAGGGTGTCGGATCCCCTGGAAGTGGAGTTAGACAGTTGTGAATTGCACGTGGGTGCTGGGAATTGGACCAGGTCCTCTGGAAGGACAGTCAGTGTGCTCTTAACCACTGAGCCACCGCCCCACTCGTTTACCTGCTTTTCAGTAACTCTGAATGACCAAGCCTTGGCTCCCTTTTATCCGACGGGTTTTGGAAGTGTATTTTAAATCTGTTAGATAACTCTCGGGCAAGAAAGAATTAATACTAGGATCCTGAAGATGAGTCAGAGTGCAGTCCATGCTATAAAGACATGGCCTATTCTTCTGCTCTGAAATGATATTACTTCAGGCTGTCAAACAGTAACCAACAAGAAACTGTACTTCAGTCATCCAGAAAAGAGAGTAAGACACACACACCATCACACTGTTGGCTATTTGTCTCCCTAATTCTTTCTAGATTAATAAAATTAGCTTCTTTTCCCTGGAAGGTAGTTCAGTTGGTAAAGTGTTTAGCATGCAAGGAAGAGCACTTGAATTTAACACCCACAACCATGTCAAAGCATGGAATACTGATGTTCAACTGCAATCCAGTCAGGCAGGCCAGTCAAATCTGCAGTTTCTAGGTTTAGTGTGAAGTCCTGTCTGGATGGACAGATGGACTGACTGACTGACTGAAAAGCAACTAAGGAAGACATATATATTCACCACACACACACACACACACACACGCACGCACGCACGCACGCACGCACGCACGCACGCGCACACACACACACTCACTCATGCAAACACATGCTGCCTCACAACTACCTGTAACTCTGGCCCTGAGATCTGACTCCTTTGGTCTTCAAGAACAATACATTCATGCCCACATATTTAATAGAGACATACACATATAAACAAATATTTATAAACAACAGGCATGGGGCTGGAAAGATGGCTCAGCAGTTAAGAGCACTGGCTGCTCCTTCAGAACTCAGCTTCCATTTCTAGCACCCAGATGGAGGCGCACAGATATCTGTAACCCGGGCTACAGGCCACCTGACGCCCTCTTCTGGCCTCCCCAGGGACTGAAGGGCCATGGTGCACACACACAGAGGTAGGCAAACACCAGTACACATTGTTTTAAACAACAGTAACAATGTGACATAATGCTGTTGTCTTTAGATGGTGACAGGAGAGGAGAGTGAGACTGAAACTCCTGTTTTTTATACAATTTGATGTAGAAACAGAAACTTAGAATCCTAGATGACAGAGGAATTTTAATGGATTTAGAAATTCGGAGGCTAAAGGTGAAAGAAGCAGGTTATTTACTACATCCGTCTCTGCGGCGGGTGTGGTGGTGCACACCTGCTTGGGAGGCTGAGCTAGCCGATGGAGGTTTCCAAGGCTACCCCGGTGCCTCACCCATCTGACTCCAGAATCAGAGTGCTCCTCAGAGTGCTCCTCACACACACTGCCTCTGTTCCAGGATTTTACAACCAAGGCATAGAGATGCTAAAACCCACAAGGCATGTTCACATGACAAAATTATGTCATAACCTCTCTTAGAAGTGGCACTTTGGTCCAGGGGCAACTCTATTTTATTATGGAATAAAATACCTTCTGAAAGAAAATATCTGTGAACATTCTCTTCCTTATGTGCGCTTTGAAAGCTGGGCTCAACTTCCTGAAGTTAACTGAAGGGCTAGGAAAGCCAGCTCTCCTCCGCTCCAGGACCGCCTGTTCATCACAGGCAGCCGGGCACACACTTTTGTTATCCACACGTGAGCTTTAGAAAACTGCGCAGGCGGAGTCTGACCCAGACAGTCAGCAGACGACAACGAGGAACCACCTTTGTTCTGAAGAGGCAAAATTTGTAGGCAGTACAAGTTTCCCCTAAATGAGCCGGGTGCTGCGTTAACCTCTGTCAAGTAAGGTCCGGATTACTTAGCATTCCCGCATCACTACTGAGGAAAGCTTGCTCACTGCTATTTGGATTAAATGACAAAAGCACCAGCCACATAATTTAATGCAACACTTAAGTTCCCAAGCGAGATGGAGGCGTGCACTCACCTTAGAGCTTTTCTATAGTAAGTATTCAGTACTACAGTGAGTCCTTCACCCTGACAACACACTCCCTCCAGCCAGAGCCCCTGTACTCAGAACATTTGGCCTGAAAACATAAACATCTCTGTTCCAGCCCAGTGGGCAGGGCCGGGCCTCAACATAGAGCAGAGTCAAGCACTGGGTGGTACCAGGGCTCCCTTCACGGAAAGGCGGAGAGAGACGAGTCGTTCATAGAACACATCACACTGAGTACCTCCTTCTCTCACAGATTCGGTAACTCGAGCCAAGCTTCACAGAAATAGTGGATGGATATCAGACAGTTTTATCAGTGCTTCCAACATTTAAATAAAAAAGATTACAATTTGAAAATTTACATACCTTTTTCTTAAAGGCTTAACCACACAAACCAATGCCACCAATTATCCACCCTCCACGACAGGCGGATATATGGATCTGAGTGGAAAAGCAGAGAAATCTTAGATCAAATTCACTTTAATTATAAATGGAGCACACTTTAGAAACACTGGTGTATTACCAGCACGTGTCCATAGAAAGGGTCCTAGAAAAATGCACATCTTACTGCTCAAGAAAAAATAAATTTCTTTGTACAAATATTTTGGAAAAACAGCTTCAATTTATGTAAGGATTAAAAATACAACTTGAATTCAGTCTGCACATGAGGAACCCTGGAGCCCAGGTCCTCAGGAAGTCCTGGCATTTAGCAGGTGGCCTCGAGGCTCCCCGAGACAGGGCCGACTGCAGCGGAGCTGGATGGTCCCGTCCGTCTGCTCAGTGGCTGGCCGGCCCTGCCCTGCCGCCAGTGGGCTCCTCGCCCTCGCTCTCCTTGTCCCAGTCCTTCATGCTGGCTCCCATCATGAAGTCATCTCGCAGAATCTTCCACCCTGGGTCCTCTTCTGATTTCACTTCAGTCTACGAAAAATTACAGAACCAAAACATTCACAAATCAATTTAACCATAAAGAAAATTTTAAAATTATACACTTCAAACTTTTCCATATGTACTTTTAAATGAGATAAAACCAAAATAATATAAAATTGATTTTATATACTGTGCTCATGTATGTACAGGTACAGAGTAAAGAAAAATTTTTGATTCTACCAATGAAACATGAAAGCAAAATAATTTAGAGTTGGGGAAAATACAGATTTGGCATCAGTTTAAAAATATTTGGGCAACATTAATTAACCCTCGGTGATACCTTATTAGAAAATCCTTGGCAATGCCTTTAATGGAGCCTAAAGTTTAAACCCAACTGCACGAAGCGAGAGGCGGAAGCTAACTAACCAGTGCTGTGTGGCTGCTTGACATGGTACCTCAACCAGACTCTGTAAAAGCGTCAAAGGGTCTCACTGCCTGACACAATCACGGGATCAGAAACTAATAAAACCCAAACGTTATAAATAACTGAAGCAAGCAACAAACTCGGTAGGCAATTCATTCCATGCAGTCATGGGACTGATGTAATATCTCGAGTGGGAGGATACAAGCCTTCCATTGCAGTACAACAGCACCGCTGTGTGGCATTAGTGAATACTGCAACACATTTCTCTTATTAACCATCGTCCAGCAGGCCCCTGTGTCAGGAACACTGAGGTGAACAAAACCAAGTCCTGTTCTCACAACTGCAGGTAGTTTGCAAATCTATCCCATCTGCAGGCTGTATCTATGTAGCAAGCATTTTTTTTTAAAGACATCAAAATATTTGCAAGGTTTCACAAGCTAATTACATAACTCTGCTAACGCTTGTCTATTTTTAGGAAACTATTTACATATTAAGAGGAAAAATGGATCACTTCTAGCTTTGTGGGATGAAAAACTAAAACACAACTTGCACCCCAGTACAGCCGGGAGACAGGGAAGCAGATAAACGAATGGACTGGGAACTGACTTTCAGTCTTTCAAGTATCAGATACCGGCTGCGATGGAACCAGCACTGGGGACTAGAAGCCGTGCGGCTTGAGAAGGCAGCAGTGTAATGCTTGTCCCCTGCAAGGCAGGGGGCAGACTCGGTCGGGTGAGCGGCCAGACCCTGACCCACTGACTGGAGCTGAAGAATCACAACTATTCCAGGGTTTCTGACTCAACCCCCATTTCTCTTGCTGGCACTCAGGACCAACAGTTACAGCAGGCTGGCCAACTTAACTACTCAAAGCTTTCGATTAAAGTAATAATTTGAAATAGGGTCTCATACTGCAAACCATGCTAGGCTACAGCTCATTGCTGTACGCTGCCCAAGCGGGACTTCAATATACAGCAATTCTGCCTTAGCCTCCCGAGCGCTGGGATTATAAAAATGAGCTGGCATGACCTGGTTTCAATTCAGTTTTTTTGGTTTGGGTTTTAAATTTATCAACAATACAATTTAGAATTATAAAATACAGTAAAAAAAGACTGCTCTCAGTCTTTGAGAGTACAATAGATCGGTACTCAAGATAGTCTCAGGGTTTTCAAAATTATGATAGTTTAAGCATACTGCATAGTCTATAATTTGAATAGCTAAAATTCTTGTTTAAATAAAATACAGCAAGTTTGGCCTACAGGAATAGACAAGGAACACTTAGACTGAAACTCAGGTTCACTTTGGTTTTAAAGCGGCCACTAGATATCAAGGATGGCCACGCTGGTGTGAGGCTAAAACACATGCTGATGAGAAGAGAGACAGGTGAGAAGATAAAACTAGGACAATCACACAGAAAGAGACAAACAGAAGAAGGCAGAAACCAGTCCAGGAGGTTCCATAACAGCAGTTCAAGAGAAAAAGCGCACAACAGAGGAAATAATCTGTGGCCCAGAAGCCAGTGCTCACACACATCACTACTGAAGTGTAAGGAGAGAACAGGGGCAAAAATGCACTTCCGCCACATCAGCCTTTCTCAGAAGGAAGGCTGCAGGGGACAGAAACCAAAGCAGGGCAGCACCAAGACAGCCAAGGGAGAAGAAAGTCTCCAGGCTCAGAGTGAAGGAAAACTCTAGAACAACTTCATGGCAGGCCTACGGCATGCCGTGCAGCGGTAACTTCACAGGGCACAAGAAGGCAGAAGATCCCATCACCAAGCCACCAACCTTTCTGCCAGCATTTAACAAACCCTGGAGGAGTCTTCACCAGTAAGAAGGAACGGAGGCGCACTACGAGAACCAGTACACCCAGCACACGTGGGCGCTAGCTAATATGGGGAGCACTTCGGATGGCACAGCAATGGATTTAAACAGCAGAATGGTCATGAGGACAACCTGAGGGCGATGGATCCCATCCCATATAGAGGGAGGAGAACGGGGCTTCTATAAAGAATGCCTCAGTAGGAATATAGGAGTGCGGAGACCCTGGCTTATAAGCTGCAGAGTGGGCAAAGAACACCAAACCTCAGCTTTGTACTAAAATAAATGAGTTTGGGGTGAAATGTGACTTCCAAGACTACACGAATGCAAAGAGACCTTAAAGGCAGGACAGCAAAACAACAGACAACAAATGGAAAGCACCCCTGCGTTATTGATGGTTTCCAGATTTCCTTTCCGTTTATCTCAAGAGCATCTCTGTCAGGGGCCCTGCTGGTTCTACTTACTTACTTTTTAACATAATGATTCTGCCTCGTTTTAGCTTTATTTACTGTATTATTGAGTCGGCATGTGCTGGCTAGATGCTTTACAGCACCACCACATCTAACTCGCTTAAGTGCCTGCCAGGTAGGATTTATCACTCCCATCTGACGAAAGGAAACTGGGCTCAAGACATGAAGCCGTTTGCCCAAGCGTTCATGGACAAGTCAGCCCTGAAGCACAGGTCAGGACGCTTCTGAAGTCCGCATCCTTGTATGACACACAGTAACAGGCTACCCCAAAATCATCTCTTACACACGCTGTCCTACTACCTGTTATCTCCCATCAGCAACACAGCAGGACTAACGCAAATACACAGAAAATGCCTGAATATGTTTAAGATTATTGGGGTGTGTGTGTGGGGGGTCGTGTCTCCTGTATTCCATGCTGGCTTCAAACTGTGAGACAAGAATGAGCCTGAACTTCCGATCTTCCTGCTTCTACCACTGACTGGGATTACAGGCACATACACCACACAGGGTTTCCACTATGGGTCTCACCTACAGCACTGCATCCCCACCTTGTCCAGACCATGTCATGCCGTGATGTGAGGCTGGACTGATTAGATGGCCTAGAACAACTTGTCTATAACCCTTCATGCTTACGCTAACTGAAAAGGAAACCGGGATAGGGTGGGTAAAGTGGCTCAGTACTAACCATGGAAGCAAGAGGACCTGAGTTCCGGTGCCTATGGAAAAGATGGGGTATGGCAGCCTTCGTCTATGGTCTTAGTGCTTCGAGGGAAAGACAAGTGGACCCACTGACGAAGCCCCAGTTCAGCAACAGACTGTCTGCTATAGAGGAAAGCATTCATCACGCACCTCCAGTCTATGCACACACATGCGCGTCTGTGGGCAGGAGTACGAAATAAACCACATGACGCAGAGTGTCCCCTGTGGCCTGCTCCTACACAGACAGTCAATCAAGACCATGCAGATGCAATCGGTGTATATTTTTGAAAATGAAAACAGCTCTTAAAGTGCTAACCATTTATGTTCAGACATACTGATGTCTAAGAAATGCTAAGGAAGAAGACCTGAAGTTATAATTCAATAGCAAATAAACAGTTTAACCTCACTCCATTTTTAAAGAAGAAAAGTCAAACTCTAAAAGAATGGCCACATCTTAGGTTTAGCAGTGATCAATGTGTTTATATCAACTGACTCGTCTAATAACACTAAGTTTTACTTTAATTGTAGCTAAATAAAATAGTTTTAGTGCTGTCCGAAACCATCTAAATATCAACAGCAAACTACTTTCAACTACAGTTGTGGAAAGGCGCAACAGTGGTTGTTAATCACGCAGGACATCCCGCCACCTCGCTGGTCCTAAGAGCTAAAGCATCTCTCAGGAGAACACGAGAGTTCCCATAGACACCGTACTAAAGATGGAGACATTAGGACACACAGCAACACAGTGCCAGTTCTTCCTGGTCCTCAGAGTCCCTACCAAGTGACACCAAGTATCCTCATGGTCATTCCCTTTCACATGGTGATTTACAGTCTGGCTGTAATTTTGTCTATTTTTACATGGTAATAGTCTAGGGTACTAAGTTCACTGGGCTTCATTTTTGTTAATTCCTTGTACAGTTTCCAGATTTTTGTGACAGGCATGGTGGTACTGCCTGTGCTCCCAACACCTGGGATGCTAAGACAGTAAGGCCAGCCTGAGCTGTAAGGGGAGAGTCCACCTCAAACAAGAAAACAAACATTTGTCGGTTCCAGTCGTAGGGTAAATTTTATAAGTCCAAGAACTAGCCCGGCATGACAAAAAGTACCCCAAAGAAAACGAGACAGACAGACAGACAGACAGACACACACACAGATCCAGTTACTGAAATTAAGCCTCCTTTATAATCCAAGTACATGTTAAATGTAGTGTTCTCTAAGAAAACCTAATTCTCTCTTTCCACAATTATTACGACTGGTTCTCCTGATCCCTGTTGAATCCACTGACTTCTAACTATGTGACCTCCTCTCTGCCCTACTCAATACCAGTCCTTATGAAGACTGTTGTGCGGTGGCCTCTATCCCAAAACACGGTCCATGTTTCTAGTTCCACAAACTGAGTTTTAGGGAATGTTCACACAACACTCCTCACCAGCCATAGCCTCTTAAAACTGTTGGTAAGTTAAAGTTCACTAACTAACTGAAAGTCGAGTGAAGCATCTGGTGAGTGTGTTCCACATGTGTGCTCTACATGTGTGCTCCACGTGTGTGCTCTACATATGTGCTCTACATATGTGTTCCACATGTGTGTTCTACATGTGTGCACACCAAAGTAGGAGTCTGAGATACCTGAAATAGACCCTGCCAACTCATCACTCAAAACCTATCCCATTGTTACACAACATCAAAGGAAAAGCCAGATTTATAACTGGATCAGCAGACTGTTAATTCGTCTGGGAAATAAGAAGCTGACCCAATGTATAAGGAGACAAGTTTGTGAAAAGTCTGAAGGAGTGGACCTGTCTGAAAGGCTCTTTTGCAAAGCTGAATCCAGATAAGGAGTATGACTATAACCCACTATACATTAAATTCAACCAGACTTAAACATATACAGAACGCTCTCATCAGAGCTCCTTGAAGAATGTGATTTTAGGGGAAAGAGAGTGAAAGCAAAGGTTCAGGCTGAGTATCTTGTCCCAGAATATGAAGTCCTACAATAAAATCTAGGGCCATGCCTAAAGGGCACAGAGGCCAGGTCACAGGCATTCCTACCAGCACATTTGCAAAGTTAAACTTCAATATGTGAAGGTAATTGACTGCAATCATTAAATGACTAAAGAGTCCTGCATCTGCGACATTGGTTAACATTGGGGATGGAAGTGACTGGACAACCTCTGCAGTCCGGAGAGTGGTGGCTTAAAGGGAGAGACACCAATTCCCATCATTAGGAACTGCAGCACGTCCCAAATGCTAGTCAGTCAACTGGACTGAGAGGAGGCAGTTAACCTCCAGAGCCACTCCTGTCTCACACAGGGATCAGTAACCTGTGCTGGAGTCCAAAGGCAGTGAACCAAACTTGCTCCTTCCCTAGAATGCATCGCAACCCACACCCTGCCTGCTGGGAAGGAGGCATATAGCTCTATCAAAGGAAACCAATTATGACCCCACTGACCAGGGAAACCTGCATCACTACATGGAACCTTCTGAACAGATACTTGATGAGAGTAGAGCATCCAAGTTCAAACCTTGGAGTTAACTGTGCCAGAAAAGGTTGACACACATCTCATCAGCATCTTAGCTCCTACTTTCTGGCTTACAATGACTTAAAAGACCATAATTTTAAAAAAATGGATAAATGAAAACCATACATTCATCATTAATTCTTCAAAACCACCTTGTTTCTTTAAGAAGTCAGTGATGGGCTTTTTTTTTTCAGTTGTTTTACTGGTCTAAAATAAATGACAAGATAAAACAAAATACAATATGCTAACCTTGACTGGATTTTGGTATTCAAACATACAAAAAAAAAAACCTTCTGGATTTTATGGTATATGAATTTCATCTCAAACCACTATTTTTTAAAGAGAATATTTGGTGTACACTTAGCTACAGCTTTCAGTTCTCAACAAACAGAATTTAAGTTGGGAAAAAGATAGGCAGACAAAATATTAACAAAGAAGGGTTAATAACTTTTGGACCCGCTGAGAGATGTAGGCATCCCTCACACTACTACTAGGTAAATGTTCTTCCTATTGTATGCGTTTTCATAAAGAACTGTGTGAAACGGTAGTCTATAAAGTGCATTTGACACACAATGCTTAAATTTTAAGAAATACACATGCTTTCTAGAAAATCTTAATTTCTTGCAGAAACAACTAAAAAGCCAATCCTAACAGGTAAATTTACAAAGAATTTTCTACAGGAGTTCATTATCTTCTACATCAAAAGCAGGCGATGAGAGCTAGGAAAACTTCAGGCTGTAGCTACCCCCATACCTCTTTCCAGACTGTCTCTGGGTGACAAGGATGCATGTGTCAATCATGTTTTCTCAGTGTGAGGAGCCCGGGAAGTTCTCTGTTCTGATTCCCATGACTTCAAGTCCTCGGGTCTGTGCAGCAGCAGCAGTACCAAGGGCTGCGGCAGGGACTCAGAGCCAGCAACACCAAGGGCTGCAGGGACCCAGAGCCAGCAGCACCAAGGGCTGCGGCAGGGACTCAGAGCCAGCAGCACCAAGGGCTGCGGCAGGGACTCAGAGTCAGCAGCACCAAGGGCTGCGGCAGGGACTCAGAGTCAGCAGCACCAAGGGCAGCAGGGACCCAGAGACAGCAGCACCAAGGGCTGCTGCAGGGACCCAGAGCCAGCAGCACCAAGGGCTGCGGCAGGGACTCAGAGCCAGCAGCACCAAGGGCTGCGGCAGGGACTCAGAGCCAGCAGCACCAATGGCTGCGGCAGGGACTCAGAGCCAGCAGCATCAAGGGCTGCAGCAGGGACTCAGAGTCAGCAGCACCAAGGGCTGCAGCAGGGACTCAGAGCCAGCAGCACCAAGGGCTGCAGCAGGGACTCAGAGTCAGCAGCACCAAGGGCTGCGGCAGGGACTCAGAGCCAGCAACACCAAGGGCTGTAGGGACCCAGAGCCAGCAGCACCAAGGGCTGCTGCAGGGACTCAGAGCCAGCAGCACCAAGGGCTGCGGCAGGGACTCAGAGTCAGCAGCACCAAGGGCAGCAGGGACCCAGAGACAGCAGCACCAAGGGCTGCGGCAGGGACCCAGAGCCAGCAGCACCAAGGGCTGCGGCAGGGACTCAGAGCCAGCAGCACCAAGGGCTGCGGCAGGGACTCAGAGCCAGCAGCACCAAGGGCTGCAGCAGGGACTCAGAGTCAGCAGCACCAAGGGCTGCGGCAGGGACTCAGAGCCAGCAGCACCAAGGGCTGCAGCAGGGACTCAGAGTCAGCAGCACCAAGGGCTGCGGCAGGGACTCAGAGCCAGCAGCACCAAGGGGCTGCAGGGACTCAGAGTCAGCAGCACCAAGGGCTGCAGGGACTCAGAGTCAGCAGCACCAAGGGCTGCAGCAGGGACTCAGAGTCAGCAGCACCAAGGGCTGCAGGGACTCAGAGTCAGCAGCACCAAGGGGCTGCAGGGACTCAGAGTCAGCAGCACCAAGGGCTGCAGCAGGGACTCAGAGTCAGCAGCACCAAGGGCTGCAGCAGGGACTCAGAGTCAGCAGCATCAAGGGCTGCAGCAGGGACTCAGAGTCAGCAGCACCAAGGGCTGCGGTAGGGGCTCGGAGTCAGCAGCACCAAGGGCTGCGGCAGGGACTCAGAGTCAGCAGCACCAAGGGCTGCGGCAGGGACTCAGAGTCAGCAGCACCAAGGGCTGCGGCAGGGACTCAGAGTCAGCAGCATCAAGGGCTGCAGCAGGGACTCAGAGCCAGCAGCACCAAGGGCTGCGGCAGGGACTCAGAGTCAGCAGCATCAAGGGCTGCAGCAGGGACTCAGAGCCAGCAGCATCAAGGGCTGCAGCAGGGACTCAGAGTCAGCAGCACCAAGGGCTGCAGGGACTCAGAGTCAGCAGCACCAAGGGCTGCAGCAGGGACTCAGAGCCAGCAGCATCAAGGGCTGCAGCAGGGACTCAGAGTCAGCAGCACCAAGGGCTGCAGGGACTCAGAGTCAGCAGCACCAAGGGCTGCAGGGACTCAGAGTCAGCAGCACCAAGGGGCTGCAGGGACTCAGAGTCAGCAGCACCAAGGGCTGCAGCAGGGACTCAGAGTCAGCAGCACCAAGGGCTGCAGCAGGGACTCAGAGTCAGCAGCATCAAGGGCTGCAGCAGGGACTCAGAGTCAGCAGCACCAAGGGCTGCGGTAGGGGCTCAGAGTCAGCAGCACCAAGGGCTGCGGCAGGGACTCAGAGTCAGCAGCACCAAGGGCTGCGGCAGGGACTCAGAGTCAGCAGCACCAAGGGCTGCGGCAGGGACTCAGAGTCAGCAGCATCAAGGGCTGCGGCAGGGACTCAGAGCCAGCAGCACCAAGGGCTGTGGCAGGGACTCAGAGTCAGCAGCATCAAGGGCTGCAGCAGGGACTCAGAGCCAGCAGCATCAAGGGCTGCAGCAGGGACTCAGAGTCAGCAGCACCAAGGGCTGCAGGGACTCAGAGTCAGCAGCACCAAGGGCTGCAGCAGGGACTCAGAGTCAGCAGCATCAAGGGCTGCAGCAGGGACTCAGAGTCAGCAGCACCAAGGGCTGCAGGGACTCAGAGTCAGCAGCACCAAGGGCTGCAGCAGGGACTCAGAGCCAGCAGCACCAAGGGCTGCGGCAGGGACTCAGAGCCAGCAACACCAAGGGCTGCAGGGACCCAGAGCCAGCAGCACCAAGGGCTGCTGCAGGGACTCAGAGCCAGCAGCATCAAGGGCTGCGGCAGGGACTCAGAGTCAGCAGCACCAAGGGCTGCGGCAGGGACTCAGAGTCAGCAGCACCAAGGGCTGCGGCAGGGACTCAGAGCCAGCAGCACCAAGGGCTGCGGCAGGGACTCAGAGTCAGCAGCACCAAGGGCTGCAGCAGGGACTCAGAGTCAGCAGCACCAAGGGCTGCAGCAGGGACTCAGAGCCAGCAGCACCAAGGGGCTGCAGGGACTCAGAGTCAGCAGCACCCGGCTGCATCTGAACCCAGAGCCCACTGAGCACTCTCCCGGCTCAGTGAATAACTGACTGGTTCCGACCTGTCCTTTCAAGTCTGAGATGGAATCTTACACTTTAAACACAGCAGCTGTGAGCAAGAACCTCGCACAGAGACTTTCCCAAGCCGACACTTACTGAGGTCTCGTGTTGGCTCAGTACATGTGTGATCTTCTAACAAGATCTGGGCACTGGATTCATCAGTGCGACAATGACTTAAACAGCAGCACTCTCCACTCGGCATCCTCTTCCTGCTGGGTGGTGGTGCACACCTTTAATCCCAGCACTTGGGAGGCACAGGCAGGCAGATCTATGTGATTTGAGGCCAGCCTGGTCTACAGAGCTAGTTCCAGGACTACCAGGGCTACACAGAGAAACTGCCTCAAAAACCAAAAGGGCCAACAAGTCAACAAGCCACAGGCTTTTTTAAGAAAGTCTCCCAGCAGTAGTTAGAGAACAGTGAGACCTGGTGAACAAACACTGAAACTCTATTCTTCTGTAAGAGGGTGTGTTAAAGACTCAACATGTTTAACAGTACTCAACAGTAAAAATGTTCCAAATCTAACTTTCAATGAACTATTTTAGAAACCTTTTGAATTTATAATCTCTACATAAGAATTATTACAGTTCTCTTTAACAATGGCTGAAGGTGTTGAGTTCATCTTGTCTATTATTTCTAGGAATACGATAAGCATGAAGGACAGGGACCTCACTCTGACAAGTCAGTAACAACAGCTGTAACACAACACATAGTCACGGGGCAGAGCACATGCCTGTGCAGTGTGTGACTTTCCTCACAACCGTTAGGATCCAGGTTATTTCCGCATACATGGAACAGATTCTAGAATCTGTAGCCTCCATCACTATACACACACACATACATACATACATACATACATGTATTCATTCTCAACTATCTGGTGCTCAAAATGAGGATTTTTCAGCTAGAATCGGAGAAAGACTTTTCAGATTTGACACTCTGTGCTACAGACATAGGTACAAGACTTGGGTGCACAAGGCATGCACAAAGCAAGAGCCGGCCCAGCCTCGCAGGGCATCATTAATTTCAAGTTAAAGACAGAAGCTTCACGACAGCTCCGTAACAGACCGGCAGTTCTTACACCACACTTAGCCCATATCCCAACCCAAACACAACTTACTCTGATCACAACTGCTGTTCATGCCAGACAGTATCCTACACTTAACTACACGGTGTTTTAAGTGACTACAGTGAGAAACTGACTTTAAACTCCTCCCATCCACGGCAGAGTAGGAACCCTGTTCCTTGGTTTCAAGCTTAGAGCCTTGCTTTGTCTAAACTGTACTACTTAAGTATTTGCAGTAAACCAACACTAAGCTGAGTTACTTACAAAGCCGGCATTGGACACATTCCACTTGCAGATCTCCGCAGCCCTGTGTGTGTGTGTGTGTGTGTGTGTGTGTGTGTGTGGTGTGTATGTGTGGCGTGTGTGTGGTGTGTATGTGTGGTGTGTGTGTGTGTGTGTTGTATGCGTATGTGTGTGGTTTGTGTGTGTATGTATCTGTGTGTGTCTCTGTGTGGTGTGTGTGTCTCTGTGTGTGGTGTGGTGTGTGTGTGTGACGTGCTGTCTAATGACAGTGTCTTTCTCTGCCCTCCCCAGGCTTCCTCCTAAGCTTCTAGATCAACTGGAGATGTTCCACACTGCTGAGGTCACCCGGAGGCCAATCTGTATGACCTCCCACCCAGGCTCTCTTCCTGGGGCACAGGTCTAAGCACTAGACAAGTACAGTCTTAAACATCCTAAACAGGCCTGGCCTGGGCAGTAAGACGCCAAGTAAGCCTGTTTCTTCACACTGCACTGAAGGCCTGGTTGTGCTACAGGGCTGCCGCCTAAGAGACACAGTACGCAGTCCCCAGCACCACCGTCTCCACCACCTCTGCTCAGCGTTTAAAGACTTCACATCACAAAACCATTAAAAAAAAGACTTTTTCTGTATAAATGTACACTGACATTTGTTGCAATGATTCTAGAAATTTCTGTCCTGTGCTATAAATCACTCTCCCTCTGCAAAACTATCACTGTGGCTTAATTATAGCAAATCTGGAACTGACATAGTGCCAATTTGTAATATATGAAAGTCTTGCAGAAAGTCTGTAATTAAGGGCAGAAGTCACATACAGCGACAATTTCCTAATAGCAACTGACAGTTTCCTTTGAAACTCAGATTTAAAATGCAGCACATGCAGTCCTATCTTTGGGGAAAGAACTAAATTCCACAAAACTAATTGGAAGTTTAGCTGACTTTTGAAGAAAAGAAGAAATAATTACAATTTTTAAAAATAAACTTTTTTACAATTATTAAGTAAAATAAACTAACCCATTTTCATAGTCTTAAATCTGGAATGAACCACCATTCCATCTTTACAAGTTAAACTGTGTAAGCACAACCACTCACTGCTCCCCACTCAGCACTCTACACATGTGCCCTCGTGAGGCACCACTTAGCTGGTCCAGGGGAAGGCCTAGGCCTACAGAGAAGCAGATATCTAAATCAAGAAACTTTTCAATTTACTCATAAGAAACACATCCTAAGATACCTCATCCTGCCTGACTTGATATGCAACCGTCTTCCTCCAAAAGACTTACCAAAGATTCAGAGGCCTCACTGAGACACCCAGAATTCATCAGCTCCTACCACAAGCAGCCTTATCACATATGGAGCTTGAATAGGTATGGCCTCCGTAGACACATTATTTGAATGCTTGGCCCAAGGGTTGTGGCCTTGTTGGGGGAAGTGTGTCACTGTGGGGCAGGCTTTAAGGTCTCCTATGCTCAAGCTCCACCCAAGGTAAAGACAGACGCCTGCTGCCTTCCAATCAAGACACAGAGCTCTCAGCTCCTATTCTAGCACAGAGCCTAAGACTTGAAATAATCATAAACTCCCTCCCCCCAGTATGATGTCCGTGTCACTAGACCTACTTCTGATAAGACACCTCAAAATACAAGCCTGAGTAAGAACCATCTTCCACTTCCTTATGTGCACCATGTGGGTCCTTTGCTACTAGAGACATGGTTACGCTGATTACAATAATGAGTTGTCCCAACAGCACGCTTGTTTCAGAACCAGCACGTCTCTTGTGGACAGCCATCCTAAAGGGATGGAGACTGCTCAGTCAGCTACAACACTCTCCATCAATCTCATTCTTAAACACACACTTAAAGAAAATGAGGGCAGGACTGGGATTGCAGTTTAGTGGTAGGATGTATGGATGCATAAGCCTAGGTTTGAGCCCTAGCTAAAGAAGAGAGTGAGAAAGGCAAGAAGACAGGGGTGGAGGAAGGGAAACAGGAAATGTCCTGAAATCAGTATGACAAAAAAAAATTATCTCTCCACACGTATTGTAATATTTCAGTACCAAGATATAGAGTAAATCTACATACCCATCAACAGGCAATGAATAATGAAAATGTGATATGTCAATATAATGACTTATATTACAATGGAGTATTATTCAAATGCAACACAGGATGAACCTTGTTATGATAAGATGGCTGCACCTAGAAGACACTGTGTTCCATGACATAAATCAGTACAGAAGACAGTACATACAATCTGTGGAATTTTAAAGAATTCTCACAGCACAGACGTTGAGAGTAAGAAGTAATTATGGAAGACTGAGGAGAGTATGGGGACGGCTGGCTAACTGTCGCAGAGACAGGAGGATATATATAGTTCTGGTGTTAGACGCAGAAAACCAGGCTATGAACCTCAACAGATGCTGGGAGCAATTCATCAGGTGTATTCATCATAAAAAAGGATGTTTAAGGCAGTGGATACACCTATCAGTGCCAATGTACACATGAGCCAAAACCCCCATCACACTGCAGCTCCCCATGACCCCATCACATCACACTGCAGCTCCCCATGACCCCATCACATCACACTGCAGCTCCCCATGACCCCCATCACATCACACTGCAGCTCCCCATGACCCCCATCACACTGCAGCTCCCCATGACCCCCATCATACTGCAGTTCCCCATGACCCCCATCACATCACACTGCAGCTCCCCATGACCCCATCACATCGCACTGCAGCCCCCCATGACCCACATCACATCACACTGCAGCTCCCCATGACCCCCATCACATCACACTGCAGCTCCCCATGACCCCATCACATCGCACTGCAGCCCCCCATGACCCACATCACATCACACTGCAGCTCCCCATGACCCCCATCACATCACACTGCAGCTCCCCATGACCCCCATCACATCACACTGCAGCTCCCCATGACCCCATCACATCACACTGCAGCTCCCCATGACCCCCATCACATCACACTGCAGCTCCCCATGACCCCATCACATCACACTGCAGCTCCCCATGACCCCCATCACATCACACTGCAGCTCCCCATGACCCCCATCACACTGCAGCTCCCCATGACCCCCATCACACTGCAGCCCATGACCCACATCACACTGCAGCTCCCTATGACCCCCATCACACTGCAGCTCCCCATGACCCCCATCACATCACACTGCAGCTCCCCATGACCCCCATCACATCACACTGCAGCTCCCCATGACCCCCATCACACTGCAGCTCCCCATGACCCCCATCACACTGCAGCTCCCCATGACCCCCATCACATCACACTGCAGCTCCCCATGACCCCATCACATCACACTGCAGCTCCCCATGACCCACATCACATCACACTGCAGCTCCCCATGACCCCCATCACATCACACTGCAGCTCCCCATGACCCCCATCACATCACACTGCAGCTCCCCATGACCCCCATCACATCACAGCTCCTAATATGTGTGAGCATCATGCGTCAGTCAATGCTACAAACAGAAACTAATATCTATGGGTTCATCTCTCTACCTGGAGACACAGACAATATTAAATTCCCCACCAGGCCAGAGACTCCCTACCTGTCTGGCTTTGGGGTTCTTCCCAGCAGGACTGTTCTCACTTGTACCATCCATCCCTCGAAGAACACTGATGAAATCCTTCTTGGAAACAGTTGACATCAGCTTAGCCCGCTTCCGGATGGAGCCTCCTGCTTCCTTAACCTTTTCGCCAACATTCCTTTGGTGTTTCTGGACAGCATTGAATAGCTGCACCACACCCCTAGAGTGTAAAGCATCAGGGCAACATGAAACACACGAGGTCAGCAGGACACGGTCTCTCCACCACCGCCTAGGAAAGAGGCAAACGCTCTCGGGAGGCCAGAACGCGAATCTACTCTTGAAGGCAAACACTGAGCTGAACTATAGGGTTCCCTTAGTCAAAAATGCAGAACTTAACAGGCACTGTCTTTTTTAGTCAAATCAGGTAATAAGCTCATTTTACTTTAACCTTACAGCATGTTGAACCAATGTGTGAATAGTCTTACTATGCCAATAAGGTGAATTTTCATGTTGTTATTTTAAAATAATGGTTACAGAGTACTGAAAACTGTTATTTCGTGTTTTTCAAATCAAAATGACCATGGTGTCTCAATTTCCAGGGATCCTCTCAGGCTGGAAATAACACTGCCCTCTTTTAACACATGAGTAAGACAGTGAAGTTCAATGGTGTGTGCAGATTCTCATGTCTCTTTGTGCAGCTCCCACAGTCAGAGAATGACTAGGGTAATCTGTCAACCACAAGTTACAAACCACTTCACTAAATGTAAGTATTTGTTGTTGTTTTGTTTTCTTTTTCCAGACATGCCTTGGCTGTTCTGGAACCCCTTCTGTAGACCGGGCTAGCCTTGAACTCATAGATCTCCCTGCCTCTGCCTCCCGAGAGCTGGGATCAAAGGCGTGTGCCACCACCACCCAGCTCCTGCCATGTTTTGTAAGTAGCCCTTCCCCAACCCCCAGTTCCCATGGTTGTCACTACACATAGAATTCATCCATTCTAAGAGACTCATCTACTCAGATGAGGAGCAATCACACAGCAGACACCATATCCTATCCAGCTCTCAATATGGAAGAGGACAGCTGTTTGGTGCCCATGTTGGGGGAGTGGGGATCAGGGAACAGGTTAAGGTAAAGCTAGCATAATGTGTGGAATAGCATCCTGTAAGTACAACGCCAGAGAACAAATCCAGCACCATGCATTTAGAAGAGAATGGCAGTCAGGGGTCTGACTGCACCATCCAACAGACATAAAAACAATGACCCAGGCAGATTTGGACCAAATACACACTCGGCACACTGCGGTCAAACCCAGTGTCACCAGCAGGTTGCAGGTGAGGCGCTTGGCTCTGAGAAGGCAGAGCCTAGGAGCCATCTGAGCGCAGGAGTCACTGGCAAGGCTTCAAAGCACTGCCTTACCTTGTCGCAATCCTCTGAAGGTTCCTCTCGGCCTCCTTGTCTTTGACGATGTCTGGCTTCACTCTGCACAGCATTTCCCACTCCCGCTTCTTATCAAGCTGTGTGGTGAATATGGTTATTATGAATATGGTTGTATGACTGTGGTATTAGGTGATTTTGAAAGTGCAGCAAACTCTGACAGGATCTGTGAAAGGCCAGAGGTAATAAAGCCCCCTACCTCTGTGCAGTCTCAGGGCTCAGCTCCGAGAGCCTGCGGTTAGCGCTCTGTGCGCGTGAGAGGCGGTCTCTAAGGGGTCCTCTGGCATCAGCTCTGGAGAGCTGCCGGGATATGCAGCCAGGCAGTGCGCAGGCTCATCAACCCTCAGGATCGAGCCTGCACCAGGTCTGGACAGAACCATAAACTATGCGATACTCAAGTATTATCTATTTCTCTTTATATAAAATCATTTAAACCTATTTCTCCCCTCATGGCACATCTAACCCATGTTCTTGTCACACACAGCCTTTTTAGTCACAAAGTCAAATATTCTAGTGAACTGATTTCCTACACTGTGCAAACAGAAGGGAGCTGGAGAAAGGAAGGCTCACAGACGAGGTACAGGCTAGTGTAAAACGCTCTGTGAAACCTGGCTTCACAGAATGGCTATGAGGTCTGCTTCCCACGTTGATATATACTGGCCGGATGTGCTGCTCACCCAGAGGTCACTAAGCACCTACACCGAGGACGCTGGAGAATGCCGACCTTTCTCTCCCCTCCTCCATTGTACGTTAGAACATGGCAAACACTCCTGACTGGACAACACAACCTCACTGGGCTCCTTAGAAACAGCACTCATCCTCAAACAAGTATGTTTAAAGTCAGCAGATGGCTCTGAGCGCTCAGAGCTCACCTGAAAGCTTGGCCCATCTGCTGCCCCTCCCTAGAATCTGGAGACTAGGTATAGTCTAGTATCTAGATTTAAAAAGCTGGTCTAGCCTTTGCCAGTTAATAAACAAATACTCACATTTCAGCTGAAAAGCTTTCTGTACAGTTTAGAGAAAAAAAATCTTTCTTAAAGAACAAAAAGAATCCTGAGTGTGAGCATAGCTGTGTGAAGAGGACAAGGCCCTCAGGCCCAGCTTCCGAGCAGAGCAAGCAAAGAAGTGACCCGGGCACTGCCAGACATAAAGAGAATATAACCAAAGCATCTACACCTGGAAACTACTCCTTGGAAGTTACTTCTTCTATATTGTCAGTACAAATATGGAAGGTTACTTTTCTTTCATTTATTTTTTATAAGGAAAAACTTTTGACATAGTGATACTTATAGTGTACAAGGGCCCTGAAAACCTTACCATAGTTTCTTTTATATTGTAAAACAGCCAACTTATATGCAACTTTAGGTCTTTAACCACGGTTAAAGTAGACTAACTTCTATCAGGAGCAACTAACCAGAGCAAGAATTCAGTTACCAACAGAAATAATCACCCCTGAACTGCACCCCGTCAGTATCACAGGTTTATGTAGTAGGGCTTCGTCTGCTCAGTGGACCCATAAGACTGCTCCTGACTTAACCCCGATTACCGGCCCTCACAGGCCCTTAAATGCCGCTGCCGCCAAGTGCAGAGACAGCACGGGCGGACGGACGGATGGACACACCTGCTTCCTTTTCTCCAGCCTCTCCTGCTTTAGCTTCTCCGTCTCCTTCTCGAGCTCTTTGTTTTTGGTGAGGATCGTGGGTTTGCTTTTAGGAGTCTTTTTGTTAAGGATTTTGGCCATGGCATCTGCCCAGCCCGAATTGGTCCCAGCAGTGGATTTTGCAGCGTCTTCATTTTCTTCCTCACAGGATTCAACATTGTCCTCACTGTCTGCTTCTACGGCGCAGTCATCTGAATAGTCCATCTCTGATTCACAGCTTCCTGCAGACCATAAGAGCAAAAATAAATTAACCTTTAGTGCCCGGGGCAGGACACTGCCAGAGCCCCAAGGCCCGGGTCTGCGGCACTGATGAGGAGCACCGGGACCAGAGGTCCCTAGCAGCAAGGGACACCAGCCCACAGTGCTGACAGGGAGTCAACCCAACAGCTGCTCCACTTCACTTCTGTGAGGCTGGCGAGACCACTGAGGGCCAATGCTGAGAGCGCTCAGTACCCAGAGCTCTAAGCTCACTGACGAGACTAACCAAGATTATTTTAAGTATCTAAGTATTAATGCACTAAGAAAAACATCTTAGCATCAGCGTACCAATTCTCTAAGAAATTTACCCCAAATATTAAAATTCTAGACCTGTGTCCAGAAAATACTAAAAACCAGCCTAACTTTTTAAAAGGTGGATATAGCACTAAAATTTTGACTTGGTCATTTCCTCTCTCTCTCTCTCTCTCTCTCTCTGAAAACCAAAATCAAATGATACACTCAAGGTGCTGAGTCACTATGGCCGAATCAGGCTCCGAGCTGACTGACCAAGTTCCTGGGTGTGAGCAGAATCCCACCCTGCAGGAGCAGCAAAGTTAGCTGCCCACACCGGCTACAGGACACAGGGCACTCGGTGGAGCTCCTGTGAATTCCCTGTGGAATTCACTGGAAAATACTTCAAAGGGGAAGTCACCCTACAGCTGAGTGGCTTGGAATGTTTTCCAGTGGGAAGAGCTAACAAAGGCAGGTGAGAGGTTTCAGAGGAAAACTGCCTCAGCAGTTACCTTTCAGAAACAAAGGTCCTTTCTTAGGTTGACTCCCGTGTAGGTGTATCCCAGAGATTAGTTAAAAAGCAAACAAAAACAAGACCAAAAAAACTATCACCTCAAACTTTTCTTATCAAACTATCAAAACACCAACATTAGCGATCAACTACTGGGAATCATTCAGTGACTCCCTTGCACCAAGCGACAAAATTAGAGTAAGGAGGAGGAGGAAAAAGAGGAGGAAGAGGAGGAAAAGGAGGAGGAGAAGAGGAAAAAGAGGAGGAGGAAGAAGAAAAGGAGGAGGAAGAAAAGGAGGAAGAGGAGGAGGAGGAGGAAAAGGAAGAGGAGAAAGAAGGGGAGGAGGATGCGGGCATGAATTTCCCGCCGCTCCCCCCTTACTACAATGCTGACACATCCTCACCTGTGGCCAACTGTGGAATTCTGACTTTAATCCATTCATCAGACAAATTCTTGCTTACATCTTTCACCCAGAGACTCATTATAATACACACCCTTCAGTTACAACTTTTAAATAATACAAGCTTGGCATCCCTAAATTCATAATTGAAATCCCAGACACTACAATATGAACAAATTTAAGAGCCATATTGATCAGTTGTGGGTAACTGAATTTAATTTTGGAACACATCCTTAAATTTCCAGATTAGGGATGAGGATAATCAACTAGCAAAGTCTCCACAGGGTAATGTAATCAACACAGTGGTAACTGTGTCCAGTAAAGGGCCACACAACTTCTCCCCAGAAGCATCTCTGAGGACGCTGCATATCAACACTTAAATAATGCAGTTGGTTGAAAACATATTAATGCATCTTTTAGCCCTCAGAGTCAGCAGCACTGGCGGCTCCTCAGAAAACTGGGCATGACACTTCCGGAGGATCCGGCTATACCACTCCTGGGCATATACCCAGAGACGTTACCTGCATGCAATAAGGACACATGCTCCACTATATTCATAGCAGCCTTATTTATAATAGCCAGAAGCTGGAAAGAACCCAGATGTCCCTCAACGGAGGAATGGATTCAGAAGATGTGGTATATTTACACAATGGAATACTACTCTGCAATTAAAAACAATGAATTCACGAAATTCCTAGGCAAATGGTCAGAACTTGAAAATATCATCCTTAGTGAGGTAACCCAATCACAAAAGATCACACATGGTATGAAGTCACTGATAAGGGGATATTGACCCAGAATCTCAGAATACCCTAGACACAATCAGCATATCAATAGATTTCTAAAAAGATGGAAGGAGAGACCCCTGGTCCTGGAAAGACTGGATGTAGGGGAACGCCAGGACAGAGTAATGAGAGGGGGTTGAACGGAGAAAAGAGGGAGGGAAGGGGGCTTATGGGACCTTCGGGGAGGGAGGAAACGGGAAAGGGGAAGTGATTTGGAATGTAAATTAAAAAAATAAAATAAAATTAAATTAAAAAAAAAAAAACAAAAATTCTAAAACAAAACCTACTCTTTTATTAAACGCTAACCAGATGAAAGAGGCACGGCCACTAACAATTTAAGCCCCAACACTACCTGGATCATCAGAAGCAGAGCAGGCTTCACCAGCTCCTAGAAAACAACATCAAAATGGCAACACTGACATCTAGCGTCCGTCCAGGTGCACCTGTACCCAGGCTGCAGGGGACCCCCGCTGTGTGGCCAAGAGGCTGTTCAGGGTGCAAGGCCACTCACTGTAGCTCACCGCTGAGACCTGTCTATTTCACTGTGACGGGTTCCTTACCAGGAGTAATGCAACACACACATTACACAATCAATCTGTAAAAACTTATAGCGTGATTTTATATAACCACAACTCACAATACCAATGAAAAGAATTCCAGAAGAATTTGGAAAAGTGATTTTTTTTCCCCCTGCAGTTGAAGAAAGGCATTTATTGGGGTCAAGGAAACTCACGCATGAAGCAGATACACAAAGAAAAAGACAGGGAACACAAGAAGCCAAAAAAAAAAAAAAAAAACCCTCTATGTTTTATTTCACTTCATTTCATTTTAATAAGCTCAGGCTCGGGACTGAGTCTAGCATGGCTGCCAACAGAAATGACATTCTATATAAATAATTTTTTATATGCCAATGCACTAAGACCTACCAGCATATACACACAAAGAAACCAAGTTTTCTTGTAGGGTACTGAAGATCATTACCATGAGAACAGAAAGACAGGGCTTGTCAGCTTTAACTGTGTCCTGACACAAGACTTTGGTAATTTTTCACTAAACAATCTTTAGCAGCAAAAAGTAAACACAGGTGTCTAACACATGACTAGAAATCACTAGACATGTAAAAAAAATATGATTTCTGCATTTTATTTCAAAAATCTGAAGACCAAGGAAGACCTTCTGAGGATGTTAACTGCAGTAACAAACTTCAGCAATGGCAATGCTGCATGTCAGTTACCCACAAGCCACCAGCCACTATCACCTGCTTCTAATATGTCCAGCATCACGGAGGGACTCAGTTCTTCAACTTTCACCACCTTAACTCTAACTGGCCTGAGGAAGACACGGGCACTTCTCCCTTCTGCCCCTCCCAGGCTTTCTACAACCTCAGACACAGGCTGACCTGTCTGTCCCTCGGCCCTGGAACGACCAGTGGCTGACAGGGAGGTAAACAGTTTTCACCAGGACTGAGACACACTTCCAGAAACATGCACACTCCCCAACATTTCTGAGCTCCCAGGAGTGGAGAAAAAGGAAACAAATGAAGCTTTCTCTCCCTGAAGAACCTGAGTGAGCAGGTAAAGAAGATGTTCAATAAAGGCTGTGAACACTCCTAGAGAGAAGGCCGGGGACCAGGGACCGGGAACCGGGAAGGTCTAGGGGAAGAGTCCACACACACTGCTGAGCACTCCCACGGGGCTCGCATGTCGCTCTGCTACTTTAAGATGACGTTAACTGAGGAAGGCCAGAGTGGTGGAAGCATACTTATCCCAGGTCACCGGCCTCACGTGCAGCGGTGCAGTCCATCAAAGGAAAGGCTATCCCTAGTTCTTATAGACTGCATGTGATGAAGGCCTGTGTGAGGAGTGGACAGCAGTCTTCATACATTGTCTAGAAGTGACATCACCACCACCCACCTTCCTATGTGGCAGTGGCTGGACACTTTCTCTGAGGATTGTAGAAACTTCCCCCAGAGTGCAAGCTTATGAATCTGGTCAGCATCACATCTGAGCTTCCTCCTTTCGATTCAACTAATTAATTAATTAATTAATCCACCTTCCTTCCTCATAGTATCTGGCTTCAACAGCCATTGTCTTCATGTTTTGACCAAAGTTCAAGAGAAGTGATTTACTTAGTAGGGATGATGGGGGAAGAAGGGCGTTAATTGCTTTTGATACTAAACTACGAATTGAAGGAACAAAGATACATTTCATCTGAACCAACAAGTTACCCACTTGGTCTTCACAGTTCAGGGACAACTCTTTAGGGGTATCATCCTCACTCCCTCTGACACCAACTGACATGTTTTGCTTAAGATGCAGACTATAGCTGGGTCAAGTAGTATAAAGCTGAGGCAGGAGGACTACCAGATCAAGGGCCTGCCTGGGCTACCCAGTGAATTCAAGGCTAGCCGGCACAACCTAGTGAAACCATGTCTCAACAAAAGTATGGGCTGGGGATGGCTCAGTGGTTAAGGACACTTACACAGGACCAGGTAACCCCCACATCTAGAGGCTCACAACTGCCGGTAACTCCAGCTCCAGGGATGTATCACCATCTTCTGGCCTTCCTGGGCAATACGTATCTATAGTGCATACACATACAATCAAGTACACACACATATTCACAGAGAATAGAATAAATACGTTTACCATGAATAAGGAGGTGGCGCAGTAGGTAATGTGCTTGCTGCTCTAATCTGAGACCATGAGATGAATCCCCGGAGCCCAGGAGTGCACATCTACAGTTCCCGGTTCCCATGGAGAGGCTAACTGGACTCTCTGAACACTTGAGGGCCAACTAGCATGGTATATGCAGTGGCATATGATAAGAGAACCCCACCCCGCCACCTGACACAAGGGGCACCATTTTTATAGCTCGTGTGTCTCTCTGGTTCATAAGCACGTTCCATTTTGTTATAACCATAATTTAAATAGTACTGAAAAGTATGTCTACTTACCAAAGCTCAATCCGAGTACCATCATTCAAGCTTATACTGCAAACAACTACAGATATTTTTAACCTGAGTGTCTAGTTTTCTAATAAAAAAAAAAAAGAATGTAAAACAATTACATTAAGAGGTTTCACAGGCAAGGACTTTCTGAACAAAACTTCATTGGTCCAGGATGACAACTGGAACAAACAATCAGAAAGTTGCTGGTGGGCAAAGGAGAGAACTAACACAGGGAAGAGGGTGTATACACCAGGAGGAAACCTTTACACATCTGGCAAAGGACTAACAGCTAAGATCCTTTCTCAAAACTCGAAACACCACATACTGAAGGAGCAAATAATCCCACCAATAAATGAGTAAATAGCTTTTCAAATGAAGAAGTAAATAGCCAAAAATACTTTTTTAAAAAAATGCTGCCGGGCGGTGGTGGTGCACGCCTTTAATCCCAGCACTTGCGAGGCAGAGGCAGGAGGATTTCTGAGTTCGAGGCCAGCCTGGTCTACAAAGTGAGTTCCAGGACAGCCAAGGCTACACAGAGAAACCCTGTCTCGAAAAACCAAAAAAAAAAAAAAGCTTACTATCTTTAGCCATGAAGAAAAGGCAAATCAAAACTCTAGTAATATTTCATTTCCAGAATATCATCAGAATATCATCAAACCAAAAGAAACCACATATGCTGACATGGGTGGGTGAGAGGTGGGAGAGGATGGGAGGGAACAGAGGAAGACCTGCAGTTGGAGGCCACTGTCAGACACACAGCAAGTCTGGGCTCATGGGATCTCACCTTTTTAAAAACCTATTAGCTAAAACATACATTGGTAGCACCTATAAAAAATGAGTTTAAGGGTTCTTCAAAAAGCTAAAAATTTTACCCTTAACATTTTGAAATCCATGAACCATAAATAGATGATACATGATAAAGTTACACAAATTATTGGTTTCCTACTGCTAGAAATAGTACATCCTAAATAAAAACAGATATTTTAATAACAAAAATTTAAAATTGAACCATGATTCAGTGACCCAAAGAATCAAAAGCAGAGATACCTACACACCCAAATTTACCACAGTGCTACTCAGGCAAGATCTGATGTCAGCCTAGGAGTCTATCAGTGGAAGAATAGAGATCTTTCCAACGTACCTAATGAATAAAAGTCTACTGAGCATTACATGCATCGAGCTCTATGCTAAATTCTGATACTTACTGCTGCTATCAAAGTCAATAATCCCTCAGTCTCAGAGATCCAGGAGTTTTGGGCAACACTTCATTTTCATATTTCATAAAACCAATATTTCATAAAACCAAAATTTTCATTCTTGTTTAAGAGGTCAAATGGAAATCAAAACCAGAATATGAAAAGTACAGCTCAGGACCTGTAAGCCAGATGCATGCTTTCTGTGAGGCAACTGTCATCCTACTTAAGGACATTGCTTCAAGTCTCAGTGAGGCTGCCCTTCATCACTGTGACGCCAAGTTGACAATCAACCATGTCTCTGACGCAGTTTCCTGAGAGATGGGCCAGTACAAGCTTGTAACAAGCACACCACTCCTCGTGTAAAAACTTAGCAACATAATCCATGGATCACCTTTCCAAAAAGACTGAATTCACAAGAGGAAAACAATCATTTCTTGGGTTAAATATTGAATTCTGAGTAACACCAAAGAATGTGCACTAACAAAAACCATTTACTATCAAATTTACAAAATTTGAAGAGCCTTCATTACTTGTTAGCACTACCACAGATGGTGTGGATGCTGGAAAGCAGGATAGAGAGCACTGAGCTCAGTGTAGGGATCTTACCTGGCATCTACCTAGTTTGATACCAAGCACCACACACAGAAAAGTTGTTTTTGTTTTTGTTGGGGGGGGGAGGAGTAAGCACATTTGGTACTCTTCAGAGGACCTGAGTTTAGTTCCCAGCACTTGTGTCAGGAAGTTCATAACCATCTGTTAAGTCCAACTCCAGGGGATACAATGCCTCTGGCACAAACCCACATGCAGGGACACATGCATAAAAATAAAAATAACTTTAAAAGTAGAGCCATCATCATGTCAATGTCCTTGCTACAAGCCTAGTGAGGACCTGAGTTCAATCCTCCTCAGAGCATATGTAGAGATCCTACTCCTCTACTGATTGTCCACTGACCTCCATGTGTGCATGCGCTGATGTAGCATGTCTGTCCCCCCCAAAATAAATAAACAATGCAATTTAAAACTTTTAAAGAGACTAATATTAGAGACACAACAACTCTACTGAATATGGTTCTAGAGTAAGAAACAGCTTTAAAAAAAAAAGCAACAGAAGAGTTGGCTTAGTAAATGGAGCTCGAAGAGCCCTTGTCTGTGGCAAAAAGAACAGCTCCAAGTGAACCCTGGTCACTTATGACTGACAGACCTGATTTTGTTAGGTAGGCAGTGATCATCACAGAAGCTGCACGCAGGCTGTTATCAGTTCACAGAGGCTACAGATGACCTTCATAACTGTGGATTCTCTATTTGCAAGCTCACATATTCGGTATCGTTACTTTTCAACAATGTAAATACTCCTGCAGGTGCCCTCACCCAGACACACTCCATCCTGACCACCTGTGTTCACATCCTCTGTAACTCTAAGTCAGTGCCTAGATGGTTACTGTAACCTAACAGGGCGCAAACATTCATTGCATAATCAGGTTTCCATACCATTCAGAAGCCTCCTTGACACATAATCTATAACTTTAGAAACCTAATCAGCATTTGTGCTGAAAAGAACATTTCCCCTTTACTGAGTAAAGAAATCCAATTTCCACCCAAATCTGAAAGCAGTATTGATGTCTTACTTAAAATGTGATAGTGTTTTATTTTCTGAGACAGTAACGCTTACAATTATTCAATTCAAAACTGTACCATAAGGAGATAAAATGGCTGAGCAGGTAATGGCACCTGCTGCCAAACTCCTGTAAGTCCTCAGACCTCTGCATGTGGGCACACACCACATAAACAAATGCAGTGAAAATAACATCAGGACCAGAGGCTCTAATTCCTGCCCAACACGCTGTTTTTCTCAACACCTCTGGTGAGGGCTGAGGCCTACAACTACAAGCAGCTTGGTCAACTGCTTCTTGGTCTTGAAGTCCAAGTTCACACTCATTTACTTATGGACCCAAGTGACAGCTGTTGATCCGGGAGCTGAAGTTCAAGCGTCTGCACTTGGGGAACTTTCAAACAGCAAAAACACTTCACGAGATTTGAGAAGTGGTGCTTTAAAATGGGCAGAGCAGAGCTGCAGAGTAAATCTGTGCACTGCTCTTCCAGGGGAACAGTTTCTTTCTCAGCAGCCACAGGGGATCCGAGATCTCCACATCATGCTTACAGACTGGCTGTAAGTAAAAAGATGTGAACATTTTGCCAGGTTCTCAATACCAGCTTTGATCCTTCTCCGCCACAACACTTAGCTTATGCTTTGATCTGAGAAAACCAACCGTGTTTTTACTCCAGTTCTAAGTAGGTACCGTACCTGCAAAAGGCCTGCCCATCTTTTGCTCCGTTCTTAATTTGTGTACTGCCTGTCATTATTTCTTCCTTTACTGTTAAGTTTCTAATTGGCACCGGCAGTTTCACCCATCTTAGTAACAGCTAACTACGTGGAAACACAAAATTAAACATAACAGCGAGGCGCCTCTGAACAGCAGGGCTCCTCGCCCAACCTCACTCTCCCCAGACTCAACGCAAGGAAATGCAGCCCTTGCCTTGGGGAGCTCAGCCCGACCTTCTCAGCCGCCGAAGCTCCGCCCGGGCACATTACCTTCTCCATCGGAAGAGTCTTTGACTTCATCTTCTAGCTTCGACATTGCAGCCTTGGCTACCATCTTCATCTTTTCCTTCTTCTTCAGGGAACGCTTTAGTTTTTTCCCCGGGTTCACACGTGAGTCCTGAACGGCCGCAGCCATTTTGGCCCGCCGCAAGTGCCCCCTGATAATTCAGTCGGGTTGCAACACACGGAACTTCCTCCTCTAGTTCCGGAGTTACCAAGTTCCGGAACACCGTTGCCCCGCCCGAAGTTCTGCTGGCGGAACCTCGGGTATGGACGGAGAGACGACTCGACCCACAGGGTTTCTCCGACAGAATCGGTTCCTGGCCTCACCCCTGCCCCTGCGGCGCCTTCCGGGCGGCTGCTGCGGACTGCTCTTAGTTCCCTCCCCTAAAAGGTTGGTTCCGAGTTAGAAACTGCATTCCCACCCAATAACTTGAGACTCTCCATGAACGAATGGATAACAACGGAACAGCCACGGAATCAGAAAGCAAGCTCAATTTTCGCATCTGTTTGTTCTTGTTCTGTTTAGGTTTTTGTTTTTGTTGTTGTTTTTCCCCTAAGGACCAAGCACGGTGTTTTCTGTATAGACCTTTCTGGGTTTTGATAGGTCAGAGAGGCTGCAAATGAGCCACGCCCTAAATCCTACCTGGCGCCTGCCTTAAACCACAAAACAGCCTCTTAGTAGTCCCAAGGTGTGTGTGTGGGGGGTGGGGTGGGGGCGGCGCAACAATAGGATTATCCTCCTAAATTAAACCTTTAAATCCTGTCTAGTTTCTTCACTAATCTGCTAAACTCCGACTCCACCCTTCCTTCGAAAGTCTATAAATGTAAGGACTTCCCTTTGTTTTGTGACTTGCTCCTGGATCCCTACCATATTCCAGCCCCCACGCCAAACCCCACCAGTGTTATTAAAGGATCTGACTCCTGAAATACGTCCCAGCACGTGTCTCTAGCGAACCAGTAGGCTTTCATTCTTTATTGGTTTTTAGTACCCCAAATTGTCTTTTTTAAAAAAGAAAAGCAACAGAAAATACAAATCCTCGTGTTGATTTATTTGAATTGGTGTCTGTGCAGGAGATATACATCCTTAAAAGGAGAAAACAGTTTTGTTTTGTTTTTTTAAAAAACGGCACAGGGAATACAGCTTTGTAAGTACAGTTTAGGACAAGTCTCTGAAAAAGAACAATACCAGTGCCACAAAAAGGAGTTTCCCAGGTATTGCTGCTTCCTGGGTCTTCTCACCTTTATAGAAGTGCAAAGCTTTAATTAGAATGCTGTGCTGGCTGGTCAGGAGGCTACTTCCCAGTTGTCACATATTTAGCACTGTAACAGGGCCCCAGACCTTAGCATAACTGACTCCATGATGGAAGTACCATTCAAACTAAAAAATGTAGACAAGTACCACCTGTCGAAACTAAAACAAAGACCTAATCCATCAAAGTCCATATAGTTCTGAGAAAGTCTCAAAATGTACTAACCTGTTTTAGCTTCTGTAGTTCCATTTCTGGCTAACTGTTCTTGTTAACTGAAGTATATCAACTCGGAGCATGGTGTTTATGCTTAAAGGCTCACCCTCAGAAAGGCTCAGTGGTACACTGGGATCCCAAACACCCAGTGTAGTTGCAGGGTAGCTAATAAAAGACTTTTTATTGACTTAAACTATGTCCTCATCTTCTCTGGTGGATACCCCACAACAGCACAGGTTTTTTCGTTTTTTTTTTAATATTTACTTTCAATTTTTTCATTCAATATATTTCAATCATATTGTCTCCCTTTCCCCAACTCCTCTGAGATCCCTACCCAACTCCCTACTAAGCCAACTTCATATTCTTTCTCTCTCTCCCAAAGACCCCCAAACCAGGGAAAAACATCAACAAAAATTTGAAAACAGACAAACTACTTTTTTAAGATTTATTTTCTATTTTTGTAAACCTAGATGTGTTTATGTACATCGCAAGTGGTAACGCCTGTGGGGGCCAGAAGAAAGGGTAGGATCCCTGAGCTGGAATCCACTTGTGAGCTCTCTATCTGTGGATTCTGGGAACCCAACCAGGGGCCTCTGCAAGAGTAGTAAATATTCTTTATCACTGGACCATCTCTCCAGCTCCCAGTCTCCCTCTTAATTTTTTTCTATTTGTCCTTTCTCAAATTCATATATGTATTTAGTGTATCTTGATAATAGCTACTGCCAAATCTCACATACCCCGTACCCTCCCTACATCATGTGCCCCTCCCATGGTCCCACTTCCTTTTTTTTTTTTTTGTTTTTTTTTTTTTTTTTTTTTTTTTCGAGACAGGGTTTCTCTGTATAGCTCTGGCTGACCTGGAACTCACTCAGTAGACCAGGTTGGCCTCGAACTCAGAAATCCGCCTGCCTCTGCCTCCCAAGTGCTGGGATTAAAGGCGTGCCCCACCACTGCCTGGCTTCCTTTTTCTTTTTTGTAACCTACTGAGTCTAGTTAGTGCTGTCTCTTTGCTTGTGGACAACCTACCATCAGCCATACCCTTGAAGTAAAATATGCACCCCACCCCCCCATCAATTCCTCAGCTACCAAAAGCTCCTCATCTAGGAGTGAGGCTTCACTAATCCTTGTCCAGCAACCCATTTCTTTTTTATTTTAATTTTGAGGAAACATCTTACAAAGTTCCCTGAGATGGCCTTGATTGAACTCTGTAGTTCAGGCACATCTCGAAGCTTACAGTGCTCCTGCCTTGGTCTCAACAGTACTTAGGGTTTCAGGTCTGTGCCACCAGACCCAGCTCACCCATCAACATAATAGCTTATGTGTAAGAATTGTTATGGACTTGGTTACAATTTAAAATATTGCTTGTGGGAGGAAAAAAATTGGTTACACAGTAATTTTTTTTCTTCATTAAAGGAGTATAAAGCAGAATCTAGGTTTTGAATCCAGAAATTTCATGATCAGAAACAGATACAGCTAAGTGAGAAGTATCTGTCTTACTTCCTTTGATTTTCATAATAAGCCAGTGAGCTTGTTGCTATTTTACAAATGAGGAAACTGAGGCTGAGAAAAAGTAATTGCTCAGAAATCACACAGGCAGCAAATGATAGAACGGACTGAGACTTGAGCCCCAGCGTTGACTCCGCCATCGACGTGCAAGCTGCTTCCATTGTCTCGCTTTTACGAAGCATGAATACAAATAAGCAACAACCAAGCAGGCACTGGAATTCACAATCAGAAGATAAGTATCTTCTGTTATGATGATCCGCGGAATTAAAAAAGATTCTGCGCAAAGGTAGCCGCATCTGACTCCAGATCAGAAGATTGCGTGTTCAGATCACATCAGGGTCATCTATGTTATTTATGGACTGGAGAGATGGCTCAGCGTTAAGAGCACTGACTGATCTTCCAGAGGTCCTGAGTTCAATTCCCAGCAAACACACGGTGGCTCACAACCATCTATAGTAGGATCTGATGCCCTCTGCTGGTGTGTCTGAAGATAGCTACAATGTACTCATATAAATTAAATAAATCTAAAAGAAGAAGGAGGAGGAGGAGGAGGAAGACGACTCAAGAAGAAGATCCCCTGTCACTTTTATTGGCAGGCCCGGTGCCCAGAAGGAGACAACCAGCTCAAGACCAACCCAATGATATTCCAATTCGTTTCCATTTACTCTTATTTCATTACTATTTCTTAGATGCTTGTTTTCTATGAGAGAAAGGAAGGGTGTGGATTTGGGTGGGAGTGGAAGGGGGAACAGGTTGGGGAGGAGAAGCTGTCATCAGAATGTACTGTATCAAAAAAAAAAAACCAAATAAACCTATTTTCATTAAAAATAACAGGAAAATTCCCCTGTGTACCAGAAACAGCTGACATCATCTGAAGACTGGGCTAGACAAATCTCTGTAGCAGTTATGAGCTCATCGGCCCTGAGCATTCCTCCCCCACCACTGCAGGCTCTCCATCTGGAACCCTAAGTCAAAATGCACTCTTTGCTCTAGGCCATAGTGTTTTATAACAACAACAACAGAAAAGTAAGTAATATGGTGGATCCCTTAAGGTTTTGGAGACCCATTAAATGGTGACTAGAACTCTGCTTTCATATGCCAGCTGATTTTATTTTTTAAAGAAAACTAAGTATTTCTAAAGTCCATGAACTTCAAAATCCTGTTTGTAAGTCTTCTTCTGAGTCCTATGCGTTCATTTTTTTTTCTCTCTGAAACTAGCCTCAAACTTTCTATATAGCCAATGACTTGAACTTGAAGCCTCATGGACTCTTGATTTTCCTGCCTCTACCCAACAAGATATGAGATTACAAGCCTGTGCTACCATGCCTGGTTTAGTAAACAGTAAGGGGAGTCCAATCCTTGTTTTTCATACATGCGAGGCAGACACAACTAACAAAGCCACATCCCTGACTAAGATACAAGTTTGTAAATCCGTTGAAACTCTTTAAAATGATAGTTTCCATCTTCATTCATCTTTTTCTGGTGTCTTTTTGTTTTTAAGATTTACTTTATTCTTGATTGTGTGCATGTGTTTGTACACATGAGTGCAGCGCCCACAGAGGCCAGAAAATGGTGGTGGACCTTGTAGCTGGAGTCATAGGCAGCTCTGAGATGCCCAACATAGGTGCTGGGAACTGAGAGGTCTGGTCCTTTGCAAGAGCAGTGTTCACTTTTAACCTCTGAAGCATCTCCCAGCCCCTTCATTGCTCTCCTCTAGTATGACACTCATGCTCATGATACAATTAAGACCTAGCCAAGGCTCCCTTTTGACTCCTAACCAGCCTGGGTCCTTGCTGCAGTCAGCCTGTTTAAAACGTTCCAATCACAGACAGGAAAGGGACCGACTATCTCTGGCTGATAGTAAACAAAGAGCAAGTGAAAACTGGCAAGGGGAGCAGGCTTTATTTCATGTGAACAAATTGTTCTTGGGCTCCTGTTCTCAAAGTCTGCATTAGTGATCTGGGCACTACCATGCATCAAGGAGACACATCGCACCTTGCATACCTTGCCCATAAATACCCATCCTGCTAGGGGAGTTAACAGTCTCCTAGGCAACATTCATCAGTGATGACAAGATTTTCCCAGCTCTTCTGAAGTCAAGCTAACAAGAGCAAAGTGGGTTAGTGAATCCAGCTAGATTCTAACTTCCGCTTCAGCTAGTGGGAAGGACAGCCCCAGCCGTGTATAAAGAACCGTGTCTTCCTTTCCTTAGTCACAAATGAACCCAACCTGTGTGTCCCAGGTAGACCAGAGGTACAGTCAAAAGAAGCCTCACCCCCATCCCCACCGAGCTCAGCTGTTTTCTTAAGTCTTATGAAATTGAGAGGACGCATCTTCTAAAACAGGAGCTGATTTGTCCGGCAATGAGAGCTCAGAGAACCTTCCGGAAGCCAGCCGGTCATTTACATATTCAACCAGGAAGTACTTGCTTGAGCTCTGATTAGGCACTGGCACTGTTTTAGACACCGGGGATTCCTGATGAGAGAAGATTCTTTGTATTTGTGAAACTCACAACTACACAAACGAGGCCACGACAACCAAGCACAAAATCACAAAACAGGAAGAGAACTCCCCCAACGGTCCCTGGAGCATCAGCCCAGTACAATCTCCCCGGGGTTGCTGACCCAGCTTACCCAATGCTGGCGCATTTGTTTGCCCATTTGGACCTCAATCCCACCCTTCCCCGCTCTTATTACCAACTTCAGTTCTTTCCCCTTACAGCTGGACTCAGAAGAATTCATCAGTAGTCACCCAGCGCCAGGTTTCTGAGCCTGTTGGTGTCAGAGCATCCCCGGCTGTAGGAATGTGTGAAGGGCGTGGCTACCCATCTCTTGGTGAACAGGAAACACATAAAGAGACAGGAACAAGCTATAGCCCCTCCAAGGCACTCATGCCAGCGACCCACAATCCTAGCTAGGTGCCACCTAGGATTTCCACAACCTCCCAAAAGAACATCAAGTCACGAGCGTGTGGAGTCTTTCACACTCAAGCCATAAGGCTACAAAAAAAAAAAGCAGCCGGTTACCACTTCACATCAAAGGAGAAAGTGCTCGAGTGGTGGTCCAGCTTAGCAGTAGAGTGCTCGCCTAGCGTATACATAGCCCAGGTTCCACCTGTAGCAGTGAGTGTGTGTGGGGAGGAGCAGGGGTGAGGGCAGGGGGTGGGATGGGGGGGGGCGATCGTAACCATAAAAAGGGAAAACAGTGTGGTCCATGAAGCAAGGGGTTCCCAGAAACTAAGGCCAGAGGTAGATATCTTTATACGGTTCATACCTCCAGGGTTATACTGAGCTAGGAATATCTGATTTTTGGTACTATATATTTATCCTCACAGATCTTTCTGAGTATGAGAAATAACAGAAAAAAAATGGCTTATTCACCAGTATGCCTTGAACCAAGTCAGGTTGAGACGCAGAGAAAGAGAAAAGACTGGGGCCTCTGCTGACATTTGTCTTTAGTGGTGCCCCCTTCAAATCTGCTAATCTAGCTACTATTGGCCTTCAGCTAGGAACCAGACATTCAAATAGGAACCTGTGGAGGTCATTCCTACCCCCATTCAAACCACCGCTTAGACTTTAAAGTCACCTGTAACTTCCTCACAGGGTCTTGATAAGAAAAACCTAACTGGCAGCAGGAAAGAGTCCACTGCTGTGCGTACCAGTGTAATCTCCTGATCAACCAGCCAATGAAGAGTGTGAGAGAGAGAGGAGGGGACCTCCTGATCAGTCAGCCAGTGAGGAGAGAGAAGGGTCTGACCAGGATGTAAATTGTTCGTTGCTCTCAACAATTTGCCCACCATTCTGGACTGGCACTCAGCATTGAAAAATTGTAAACTAAATTGCCTCACTTTTGCAACTCTGAACCGCTAGTGATTTTATTGCTCTGTGCGTGCACGTGAGCGTGCATGTGTGTGCACCTGTGTTTGTGCATGTGTGTGTTGGGGTGGGATGGGATACCTTTACATTACTAGAATATTGTTACTCCAAAGGAACCTTTGTGTCTTTGATAACTTTTCAATTCAACGCCACTATTTCCTGAGCTTGCCACGGCACAGGGTTCACTCTTAGCTAATTTTCTTTAGAGGGTGCTGTAGGCTGCCATATAATGGAAAGAAGTGTATTTGTTTGGTTTAGAGCTGTCTTTATTAAGGTAAGGGTTTTTATCCTTTGCTGGACCACTTGCTGGTAGGGTCCCAAGGCGGTACAAGGATTCCTTCCAAGGCAAGCAGGACACAGGGAGTACACATACATTTTGGGCTCTCTTTTCCATCCTGAATTTTATTTATTGTGTTGGGCATTGATCGCAAAATTTCAGGCATGCTAAGTATAAGATCTACTACCAAACTATACACTCCTAGAAGAAGGCTCACCTCATTCTTATAAAGACACTAGGATCATTCACAGAGCCTGCACTCTGATCTTAATCTTCTCCCAAAGACACAGCCTCTACTTTGAATCTCTTACATTTCTATTTTCCAAGGTCTCACAATGGAGATTCAGTTTCAGTCTGAATTTTAGAAGGAACAAAACTATATCCAGACAATGGAGACTGTCTCAAAGGTCTTAGTAGCTACTAAGGTTGACTTCTGATTCTGAGGCGGTCCTAAACAGCTATTTGACCAAGAAGGTTCTTTTTAATATGAGGAATATTACATGAATCTCCTGGGATGGAAGTTCTTATTTAGAAAATCCATTGGCAATTCTCCTGTTACCCTTGGAACATCTATTGACGATCTGCGCATCACTCACAGAAAAAAACAAGAGTGAATTGAGACATTTTTCTTTTTGTAGAAGGATTCAGTAATGGCCCAATTACATTCTCTACTAGAGGGTCTCTAATTAGTGGTTGCAGCTTGCAGGGAATCTCTGACCTTGTGTCTCTGCTTCTACTAATGGAAAAGGCCTTGTGCCCGTGCTAGGGTGGGCATAATGAGGCTGGGCAGAAAGCCGCTAAATAATGTCATAAATACATCCTGACAATTGTTGATTTTTCTATGCGGCAACCGTAAGATGATTCTGTTGACTTCAGCAGATGCTCGGAGTGGGGAGGGCTCCGCAGGACGCTCTCCTGTAAACACGTGATTTATCCCCAGGGATTTGTCTTTGCCGAGAGACAAGAGATGGGTGGCAGCTTGGGCTTCATTCTAACAAACCGCATTCAGAGAGAAAGTTTACTGTGGAAGTAAATACAAATAGTGCCCTCAGATCACAGGAAGTCCCAGGTCAATCTTAATAAAAAACAATTCAGAGACAGAAATTACCCTTAGTAGGAAAGGAGAGGAGGTTTCAGAATCTGGGGTATGAGTATAACCTGAAGAACTCAGCAGTTGTCGACAATCGGGAGCCAAGTTCAAGGCCCAGGGAAGAACAGGCAGACCGAGGCACAAATGAAACAGTGATCATATCTGAAATTCGCAACCTCTCTACTATCTTTCACCTCTGCCTCATTTCAAACTTATGTAGCCCCTCCAGCGGACGTCATAGTCTCCAGCAGACCTGCTAACCTCAGTAGTCTCCCTGTGTGCACACAGGGATATAGTGAGCTTTAAACATGTGTGCAAAGTACAATAATCCCTTATACACCACTTTTTAAATCCTTACATGACTTCTGAGACCCTGCAGAATTTGCCCAGAAGTGCAGGAACAAGAGATATTTCAGACTGCCACACTACCAGGACCCAATACACATGCTGTGGAAAGTGCAACAAGGTACCGGACAGACCCCACAGTGAAGAACTGTCTCATCTTCCACACAAATACTACTGAGACTGAGACAAGATGGAGTCGGCCCCTTGCATACCTTTGCCTTTCTCCCAGATTGCACTCGGGTGACTTCAGACATGCCTGCGTTTAAGTACAGGTTGCTACTTTCTCTTTGCTGAGTGAGTGTCCTCTGTGCAGGGTACCTACTCAGAAAGATACATTCTTGCCCCAACTCTCCCCATTCATCATCAAAATGTCACCATCCTTGGGGAAATCTTTCCTCATGTCCACCCGACTTTGTATGTATCTATCTATAGGCACTTCTAAGATTGTTTGAAATCCTGGATGGGAGACTGAACTTTTGAATTTTTCACTGTTGGCAACTGGCCAGTGGGAGGCCATAATGCAAGTGCAAATATCTAAATGCTGTTTTCATTCTGGATGCAATCTTTACTCACTTGGTTTTCAGCTCCAGGAGTTTTCTTTGTCATTATTATTAATTTCATTTTTACGTTTCTCAACTCGATCATTTATTATTTTTCTTACCTCACAGTTCTTGTCCCCTTGTATTTTTTTTTTGAACATGCTTAGTTTCCTTTAAGCGCCTGTTTTGAATTCTTAGCTCACACCTCTCCACTTTCCAGAGCCAATTACAAGTAACTTCTTTGTTCACTTGGCCGTGTGATGTTTCCTGATTCTCCTGGGTCCTGTGAGCAGGTATTTGAGGATGTAGATGTAGTCAAGTTTTTCACAGCTTAGCTGTGATGCTTTGTGGAGGATTGGTTCTAATGCTTTGAATTAATCCCGCCCCCAAAATCGAGAATCTGCTGTTCAAACGCTGAAGGTTCTTGTCCACAATTGGTTTTTGATCCATCAATAAAGAGCCAACAACCAATGGTTGGTCAGGTAGACTGAGGTGGGACCTTTTGATTTGCACAGGCTAGGATCTGGAAGGAAGGAGAGGAGAATCGCCATGATTCGAAGGGAGACAGATCAGATTTAGAGCTGCAGAAGGAAAACCATCCTAAATGTAGGTGAGAAGGAATGTGGCCCCCATAAGGGCTGCCAGGAAGCGTCTAGGGCAGCAAAGACTAGGGAGCTGCCTAGAAGGAGCCAGGGCAACAAAGATAAAATATAGAATTAGAGGGCGTTAAGCCAGGATTACAGCAGGGAAATGTGTGCTAGCCGTGGGGAGGATTAGAACCGCCCAGCCTTTGAGCTAGTCAAGGCATTTAAAATTAGCTGGTGCATGCGTGGGTGCGTGCGTGCATGCGTGCGTGCGTGCCTGTGTTTCATTCTAGAAGCCAGAGGGCTCTGGCAGGGAGCCAAAGTGGTGCAGGTGAACTTGCTGCCACACTGCTTAGTCTTTATAAACTGTACAAATCAGAGAGATCTGGGAAGAGGGAACTTCCTCTGAGGAATCGGTTCTCAGATGTCTTTTGGCGTGTTTTCTTGATCAATGGTTGATGTAGAAGAGCATAAAAGCGCATGATGCTCACTCTCTGTGACCAATGTCACCCCTGAGCAGGTGGTCCTAGGTCCTATAAGAAAACAAGCTGAGCTTGCAGAGTGAGCCGGTCAGCACCGCTCCTCCATGACCTTTGCTTCACTTCCTGTCATGAGTTCCTGCCTAGATTTTCTGTCTCGACTTTTCTTGATGGACTCTTAGGTGTGAGATGAAGCAAACCCTTTCCTTATCAAACTGATTTAATCAGTGTTTCATCACGGCAACAAAAAGCAAACTAGAACAGAAGTTAGTAGCACCGAGGGAGATCTTGCAGATGGAGCTGACCATACGGCTTATGCCCTGGACTCTTGCAGAAGGAGGGTAGAAGATTTTATAACTTTGGGCTCGAAAAGTCATTAATACTCAGAGTTTATTGGGCTGCCGTGGGGTCTTGGAGGATGGGGATGCCGGGAGAGATGCAGGCCTGGAGTGATAGTTTTAATGTGAACTTGCTACAAAGAAACACGTGAGTAGGGACCCTCAACTGAAAAAGCCTTCTGATTGCCTAAATTGATTTGGGAAAATCCACCTTACGTGTATACATCGCCTTATGGTAGTAGCTCATAGGGCATGGCAGAAGGGAGATTGTTTGTCTTTTGCTTGTTTGGTCTTCTCATTGGCCTAATCAGGGTTCCTTTTTGCTGCTGAGTTGATTTCTCCTGCTGTAGATGTAGATGTTGCTGTTACTGGTTATATTGTTGCCACTGATACTGATGACGGTGATGATGATGATTATGGTGATGATGGTGGTCATGGTGGTGGTGGTGGTGGTAATGATGGTGGTAGTTACCATGGTGATGATGTTCATGGTGATGACGCCAGTATCACTGGTGGTAGGGATGATGATGAATCCCTCACTGATTTGGGAACCAGCATTTTTAGGATTTCACTGCCAGACTGGGACTGCTGAAGCACACAACATTATTGACTGGTCAGGTATTCTGTTTGGGGTCTCTCTGGTGTGACAACCATTGTGAGACTGTTCTGACCACAAAGGCAGTCAGCACAAAGGACAAAGCAACCTCAGGTTTTCAGTTTCTCAGGTATGAGACAACTTTTGTTACTATTTTAAGGTAAGTTGATTTAATAGATTCTTTTAATGTGTTCATGTTTATCCAGTTGGCTCTGTCCCTATAGATGTGTAGTTCTCAGTCTTCCTAATGCTGCAACCCTTAACACAGCTCCTCATGTTGTGCTGACCCACAACCATAACTTTTTTTACTATTTTAAAACCGTAATTTTGCTGCCATTACGAATCATAATGTAAGATCTCATACGTAGGAAATCTGATATGCGACCCCTGTGAAAGGGTCGTTTGCTCCCCAAAGGGGTCATGACCCACAGGTTGAGAACTGCTGCTCTAGAAAACCTTGAGATAAATGTGATGCCTAGGCACAGCAGAAATCTAGAGTCTGCTACCGAGCACTATCTTCATGGTGGAGAAAAGGAAATACAGATAAACCAGACATGTGTCCACATTGGAGGGTGTCTTAGTCAGGGTTTCTATTCCTGCACAAACATCATGACTGAGAAGCAAGTTGGGGAGGAAAGGGTTTATTCAGCTTACACTTCCACATTGCTGTTCATCACCAAAGGAAGTCAGGACTGGAACTCAAGCAGGTCAGGAGGCAGGAGCTGATGCAGAGGCCATGGAGGGATGTTACTTACTGGCTTGCTTCCCCTGGCTTGCTCAGCCTGCTTTCTTAGAGAACCCAAGGCCCAGGGATGGTACCACCCACAATGGGCCCTCCCCTCCTCCTTGATCACTAATTGAGAAAATGCCCCACAGCTGGATCTCATGGAGGCATTTCCTCAACTGAAGCTCCTTTCTCTGTGATAACTCCAGCTTGTGTCAAGTCTATTGTTGAAGGTGCTTCACCAGCAGAATAAACACAAGCAGGATGAGGAAGGAACTCATTTGCTCTTTGCTTATTGTGCACAGTCACATACGTGCAAATGTGACAGGTGACTGAAAGCTAAGCATTTTCCAAGGCATAGGTGATGCAAAGAGGAATGGGAATGTGTCCATGAGGGACTTAGAATCCTCTGCAACTAGCTAATATTATTGGGCTTTACATTCCCAGGAATGATCCACAAACGCCCCTCACACTGTCACTCTCCACCCCAAGTTCCTGTGAGCCCATGGTGACAGACTTTGAAGAAAGCAGCTGAGAGATCTGAGCATTTTTGCTGCTACAACCCATGTGTCCGTGGAGTAGCCAGTTACAGTTGCTGAACTGTCAGCAGATTGAAAATGTCCTTCTAGAGGCCAGAAATGGCAGAAGGGAGATTTCTTTTTTATCTCTTTTAAATTAACGCCTTGTCCTAGATGCCATGAAGGAGAAGGTGACAGGAGCAGAAAGGAGGCACCTGGACACACTGAGGTCTGGCCAGCGGGACTGACCAGCTCATCCATCCCCAAGTCTCAAACTGGTGTCTGCCCAGAGTCCTTTAAAATGTTCCAAGAGTAGAAACTCAATGGCACCCTTCCTCCTGGGACCACAACCGCTGTACCCTGTCGTTTCTCTGTCTGTCTCTAACACTCACCTACGAATCTATGACAAGCAGCTATCCAAAACTTACCCCCTGTGGCCCATCAATTTCATTTTTTGAATTCCTAAGTCAAGAACCCAAAGCCATCAGCTCCAAGTAGCTCTGATACCCTTGGAGTTTCTTGAGTCCCTAGCCCCACTCGTCAAGCTCACTAAGAGTCAGCAAAGACTCCATCACTTTCCCAAGCACCCCGACATTGCCACACCACTCCCAGCCTCTTTAGCTGCATTGTCTTTCCTGCAGACCCCTTGTCGGTCAATCTGTAACACACAAGTACCCACATGTTCTCACTAGGAAGTTTACATGCACTCACTGTTAAGTAGACAGGAAAGGCCAGTTCTAAGGGCAGCCTTCCTATTTACTGCTCCTTCAGACTGCACAGAGGAAAAACAGATCTGTCTGAAATTTGAAAAGGTGTGGTTTGTGCCCCTTGCTGTGTAGGCTGTTGGGGTACTTCCCTGCATAAGACCCTTCCTTCTCTCAGTAGGGGGCTATAGTCTCCCACCTCCTTCTACTCTCCATTCTTCACGTGTGCCTGCCTTTTTGTTTCAAACATAGCCCTAAATCTTACTTTAGAAATAGATACTGCACGGTGTGAGTGCGTGTGGAGGAGGGGTGATCAATAATGTTAGTTAAGAAACCTGATCATGAATGGTTTTACTCCGTTAGCCCTTTCGCTTTATTTATGTCCCTTTCTGGAAGATCTGAAGCCAATATTCAAAAGACGAAGTTTAGATGAAGAGAGGCACAAGAGGATATAAGACACTGTCACATTGTTTCACAAGAGGATATAAGACACTGTCACATTGTTTCACAAGAGGATGTAAGACATCTTCATAGTTTCACATAATTTCACCCTAGGGAACATTCTTCCTTAAGTTGTTTCTCTAAACAGCTCTTGTTTAGAGATTGCTTGTTTAGTGCTTGTATTAGTCAGGGTTCTTTAGAGTCACAGAACTTATGAAATGTCTCTATATATTAAGGGAATTTATTGTAACAGCTTATAGTCTATAGTCCAACTAACCCAACAATGGGCATCTATAAAAGGGAATCTAGTAGTTGCTCAGTCCCACAAGGCTAGTTGTTTAAGCTGGTCTTCTGTAGAGGTAGGTTCCAACAGATGTGCTGTCAAGTAAGTGCAAGCAGGCAAAGAAGAGTGAGTCTTCCCTCTTCCAATGTCCTTTTGTAGGCCTCCAGCAGAAGACGTGGCCGAGATTAAGGCATGTATCACCATACCTAGATCTGGAACTTGCTTCGTCCCAGGTTGACCTTGAACTCAAAGATCTGCTTGCCTCAGTCTCCTGGGATTAAAGGCATGTACTCCCTTGCCTGGGCCTACGCATTTCATGGCCCCTATGCCTCAAGATCTCCACGTCGAGATCTAGGTCAGAAACCTACATCTTCCAGCCTCAAGATTTGGATCACAGGTGAGCCCTCCACTTCTCGATTGTAGTTCATTCCAGATGTAGTCAAGTTGACAACCAGGAATCGCCACCACAGTGCTCATTTCTTTATTGGTTGATTATTTACTGATTGACTATTTATTGCTTATTTGTTTATTGGTTATTTATTGATTGTCTATTGCTTATTTATTTATTGCTTAGTTATGTTTTCTGTGTACGGTCTGTGCACAGTTGTATGCAGTTGTGTGTCCATGCATGGAGGCTAGGGAACGTTTTCAGTTGTCCTGTCTATCACTGTCCCCATCTTCCCTTAAGACAGGGTCTCTCACAGAACCCAGAACTAGGCCGACAGCCAGCAAGCCTCCTGACCCCATTCCCACAGTCCTGGAGTCACAGGCACTTGCGCACACAACTGCATCTTTATATGGCCTCTGAGGATTTGAACTCAGATCTTCATGTCTCCACAGCCAGGGCTCAACCCACTGAGTCATCCCTGCAGCCCCTTCCAGAGTCTTACAATCAGGGATCAAGTATTAAGATTGCTAGTGTGTGGTTACTAATTTAATTTCTCTCCAAAGCCAATGCTCGGTCCCCTTGCAGCAAAACACAGAAGTGTCAGCCTAGGGGCTTCGTTTAGTGCTGTGCCTGAGCTGTAGTTAGTCACACCCAGAGCCATGCTCACCACATCACGGAGTCCGAGGGGGAAGGAAGAGAGAAGGGGGCACAGACAGGAGAACAGGTGCTCTCCTTCCCATAGCTATCTAGACTTCGCTGGTACCATTTCGACCCCATGGCTATATGAACACAGAAGACAATGTGTTCTGTCCTGTGTGTGTACATGCTAACAGGCATGTGGTGATGGTGGTGGTGTTGGAAGCGCATCTCTAAGGAAGATGATGTTTAGCTCAATGTCTGAAAACAGGGAGTGGTGCTTAGTGACCCACTTAGCAGTGAGTCTCTGACATCACTTCTGCCTCGTGCCTATCCAGGTGCCACTCCTTAAATCTTCCCGCAGACCCAGAGGACCTCTGTCTCTTCCAGTCACCTAGCCCTTCTCTGCGGACTCCTGTCTAATTGAATGTTAAGATCAAAGTTTAAGTTTATAAGAAAGAAAAACAAGCGCAGATAAATAGTTATTATCTGACATCCTTATGAAAATTCATGGCCTGCAGCTTTATCAGGAGGCCTTACACGAACTCTAATTGTGAAGTATGCAAGGCTATTAAATAGCCGGTGTGCCTCCGTCTCTTGATAAGAAGTGAGTTAAATAATTGTCCTGTTTAACTTCTGCTTGTTAACCTATAAGGTCAACTAGTTTGAGCATACGTTTAATGAAATCCTAGAGCCAGAATTTATGATATTGCCACCGAATGTTAAATTGGACAATTTACATAAGCAGAACATTAACCTTCCGAGCACTGAATACCGTTTTAGCACTCAGCCGCTGGGGACAATAAGGGACAAGTTCTATATATTTGTGATTAGCTTGCCTGGAAACTCTCAGGATGACCAATTGGCCTACCAAGTTTAGCAGTATAATTAAATGAATGAACTCACCCTAAGTAAATTATCAGTGCTGTGTACAGTATATCATTACAGTCTGGAGGAAAAAAAAAGATATGAATAATTTAATAATACATTACTAATTTATCAATGCTAAGTGACTTCGAGGAGGCCCATTGTAGCTCATTGTTTTAAATTTGATACTTGATTTACTGTGCACGTGATTAAAAAGGGACAGATTTCCTTCTCTTCCCAAAAACACACCGAAGTAGTAGGCTTTGTTAGTTTTGTTTTTCCAAGAGAAAGAAGCAGTGTTTTCTGCTTCGGTGATATTACAAAATAAATGCCCACTACGGTGCACGGGGAGGGTCACCTAGCAATTTGTCACCGTCAGATGTGTGGAGTCCCCACTACAGGCAGCCCTAGTGAGGGGAGGGTCCTGACCCCTGAGTTGTTCAGCAGCCCAGCTGGCGACTCTGCAATTATCATTATGGTTTGGAGCGGGTCAAGCACCTGGAATCGCAATTTGCAGGGGACCCGGGAGCGCTCTGCTGACAGGGACCATCGGTCCTCTCTGAGTATCTGTCCTGAGTATCTCGGTAAACTCTGAGTTCTGTGGCGCTCCATGTGTTGTTTTAAAGCCAGATGGGCCCAGGGCCTTGGATTTGTAGAGTAATCCAGAACGGGTTCCCACATTAGCCAGGTGCCAAGCGCTTCCTTTTAGCACCTTTTCCACCTTTGAAAAAGGTGAAAAACTGAAAGTTTTCTAAAGCCCCAGGACTTTTACTCCTCTCTTTCAGTTTCACTGTAACACTCCTGTCTCCTTTTGGTTTTAGCCTTTGTTTTTGTTTTTTCGAGACAGAGTTTCTCTGTATAGCCCTGGCTGTCCTGGAACTCACTCTGTAGACCGGACTGGCCTCGAACTCAGAAATCCACCTGCCTCTGCCCCCCAAGTGCTGGAATTAAAGGCGTGCGCCACCACTGTCCGGCTGTTTTTAGCCTTTTAATGACTACTTACGCTGAAAGCCTACTCACCTCCACTATTTCATGGTCTCTGTGTGTGTTCCTGATCCTGGAGCTCACTGTTTTGACTACCGGCTAACCAGCTACTTCCGGGATCCACAACAGGAATGTGGTACCCAGTCCGCTGATGTGAACTAACTTCCTCAGAAAGAAAGCTTCCTTCTTTCTGCAAGTGATTGTTGTAATTTTTTAAAAGATTTATTTTATTTATTTTATGTGAGTACACTGTCGTCTTTAGACACACCAAAAGAGAACATCGGATCGTATTACAGATGGTTGTGAGCCACCATGTGGTTGCTGGGAATTGAACTCAGGACCTCTGGAAGAGCAGTCGGTGCTCTTAACCGCTAAAAATAGCAGTCAACAAACGCTTGCTGACAGGAGCCTGATATAGCTGTCTCTTGAGAGGCTCTGCCAGTGCCTGAGAAATACAGAAGTGGATGCTTGCAGCCAACCATTGGACGGAGCACAGGGTCCTCAATGGAGGAGCTAGAGAAAGGACCCAAGGACCTGAAGGAACTTGCAGCTCCATAGGAGGAACAACAATATGAAACAACCAGTACCCCCAGAGCTCCCAGGGACTAAACCACCAACCAAAGAGTACACATGGAGGGACCCATGGCTCCAGCCGCATATGTAGCAGAGGATGGCCTTGTCAGACATCAGTGAGAGGAGAGGTCCTTGGTCCTGTGAAGGCTTGATGCCTCAGTATAGGGGAATTCAGGACAGGGAAGCAGGAGTGGGTGGGTTAGTGAGCAGGGGGAGGGGGAGGGAATAGGGGGTTTTTGGAGGGAAAGCAAGGAGGAAAGGGGATAACAATTGATATGTAAATAAAGAAAATATCTAATAAAAAAAGAGGGAAAAAAGATAATACCTGTCTCTTTGCTTCACAGAACACATTTCTTTTCTTTCTGTGTGTATTGGGGGTGGTACTGGGGATACTCCTGGGGTAGTTCATGTGCTAAGACACTGAACCTCTGAGTTGCTCCTCCAGTCTTTGTATTCTTGAGACAGAGTCAGCATGTTGTCTAAGCTGGCCACAGACTCTTGACCCTACTGTCTCTGAGGGCTGAGATTACAGGTGTGTACCACCACATCTGGTTATGACATATACCAGAACACATCTCTAAGTTAATATTTAGTGGTTGATTGGTAAATTGATTGATTCTTTATAAAGAATAACAATCAGTACAGACCTCGTTGTCCAGGAACTGCATGGGACCCACAGTCCCCCCTAAGTCATTAGTTTGGAGTTACTGTAATTCCCCCATGTAATGCTGTTACTTTCCAGAAACTGTAGGAACATGACTTTTAAAATATTCTCTTTTTTTTGAAAGGAATGCAAAGGGTCTTGCAGCTTCTTCTCCATGCCTAGTATAATCGCAGCTGGAGATGTTTTTTAGCAGGCATGTCGTGTCTCAGTAACTCAGCTTTCCTTGTCTTCAGTTTACAGTTTCTTTCCCTGTATTCTCTTCCCTTTGATTGGGATGCATTACTTCAATGGGCAATGGGTTAGCTTCACTATGGTCCTAATCAACACTTGGCTGGAAATATATACAGACAGCTTTCGTGTTTTTATCTAATTGGAAAAACTCGAGGGACTTGAAAAAAAATGAAACATTCTTTGAAGCTTGTTGCTAACCGTCGTCCACTTTGCACGGAGCATCCTTCCCGCTAACTGAAAGGAGCAGAAATGGCTCTGACATGTTTTCCGCCCGGCCCTCTTCCACGGTGATTCTTTTCATTGCTTTGGTAAGTCAATCATGCTAACAGGTACCAGTTATTCTGTGTCTGCCTCGGGCTAAATACAGCAGGTGACAAAGACCCCTTCAGGTTGTCGGGGATTGATGTAAAATGCGCACGGACCTACCGGCTTATCATCTTCATTGAGTTGACTAATGCTTTTCCCGTGTTGGTAAATTAAAAGAACCTGCTAGACAGTTCAGTCAACAGTTTACTGAAATGAACCTCATTAGTGAGGTGCACCTGTCAAGCGAGTGTAATTTAATCCTATTGAATTATCACTCAAAAAATGCCCAAGTGCCTGGCTTTTATATACTGGATAGAGGATTTGCTACTAATACTGTCACATCTCCAGCTGATGAGAACGAAAAGAAGCAAAAAAAGTACTATACAGGGGCTGTCTGTTCCCACCTGCCCCCCTCAATCAGAGTACCAACGTCAACTCCAGAACAGAATATTGCTTTTCACTGCAGATCAAACGTATCTCGTGGATCTCAGATTTTGTTCTCAGATCTCAGATGTAAAGGGCGAGTGTGGAATGCTCACTCTCCCCGTTATTTCCTTCATTTACAATGGGGGGGGTGGGGGAAGAAAAGAAAAGAAAAAAAACCTTATTGGCTCGAAGCCAATTTGAACAAGACACTCTTTCTCAAATGTCGACGGAGCTCTTTACAGCGGGATATTTGTGAACAGCCGTCTGTCTGTGGACTGTACTTTGTAAATGGCAAAGCCAACACATGAGGTTACTTTCTAATAGTTGTGTCCTTGCTGTGATTTCTGAAGTATTTGGAGGTGAGCCGTGTCTGGGAAGGAGAAGAACTGAAAGTACACTGTCGAGTAGAGGTGCTTCCTGTCTCTAATGTCTAGGACATATGTGTAACTGTCTCCCTGAGCAGTAAATAATTATCACCATATTGTCAAAGTATGATTCATGAAGTGTTAATGATTTCATTAATCAACCTATTAAGAAAGAATGGAGTGATATCCTTATTTATTTATTTATTCATTCATTTATTTTGTTTTTTTGAGACAGGGTTTCTCTGTGTAGCCCTGACTGTCCTGGAACTCACTCTGTAGACCAGGCTGGCCCTGAACTCAGAAATCTGCCTGCCTTTGCCTCCCAAGTGCTGGGATTAAAGGCGTGCACCACCACTGCCCAGCTATTTTTTTTATTAAACTAAGAAAATCACCCCAAAAATATATCTAAATCTTAAAAGTTATTTATCAGCTCCGTGGTTAAGAGCACTGGCTGTGCCGGCAGAGGACCTGGGGTCTATTCCCAGCACCTGTATCAAGTGATGCACAACTGCCTGTAAGTCTGTCTTCTGGGTTCTATAGGCAGCTGCACTCAATGTACACATATCTGTCACACACACACACACACACACACACACTTAAAAAGAAAATAAATTTTAGAACAATTATTCTCAGGAGCAGGAGAAACGGCTCAGAGAGCTTGCTGCTCCCACAGAGGACCTGCGATCAGTTTGCAGAACCCTCATGGCCATTTACAAACATCTGCTGTTCAGTTTCAGGGGGATCTGGCGCCCTCTTCTGCTCTCAGTAAGTATTACATCACATTGTGCGCATGCAGACAACACTATGCATAAAATAAATACGCCCAAAACTGAGAATAAAACGAACAAATTATTCTGGCATAGATGAATTTCTGGTGACCTACAATAATCATAAGAGACAATATTTCACATGTGCTTAATATATATCAACCCCTCTATGGCATTATTTTACACATTGTTTCATGTATTCTAAGGAGTCTAAGACTTGGATTTAGTTTGATCAGAAGTTTGCATCTACAAGTGCTGAAACTTAATTCAAAATGATCCAGCTGACAAATGGTAAGGGCTGTATTCGAACCGACAACTTGTGAGCACCACCCTGCCAATCACTGTGGTAACCGTTATGAAGTCGTAGAGTCAGAACCAGATCAGGGGTTCTAGATGTTTGCACACATCGTTGCTGCTGGCCACCCGTCTTCTTGTTGTCTGTTCTCTAATATCATGGTGGATTAACTATGGTACTGGATCTGGATGCCACCAAACTGCGATGCATTCAGGTCATGTGACAATGTCTTGGCTCCCGTAGCATCTGGAGGTCTGGCTGATGTCCCTGTGACAGCATAATGCTTGTTGTGCACCTGTGAGCACAAGGATTGTAAATTATATTACTGCTCTCTCAGCACTCTTATGTCCCTCCAACCTCCCTGCGCTGACCCTCGGTGTACCTGTCAGGCTTCACTAAAGATGCACTAAATTCTAAAGGGTGCAAACTGACTCCACATAATAGGTGGATAAAAATGGGCAGTGGCGCTTCATGATCCCATTCTGATGTTAGATGGCAGCCAGGCCAGGCTGGGTGAAGATGCTGGAAAAGCACACCTGTTCATATTTCTCATTTTTTCCTGAGAAGAATCAGAACGAGACAGCGCACGTTGTCTTTATGCCCTCCAATGGAATGAAGTCTACACGCAACTCCAAGGTTACTCTGGATACACAGCTCTTCTTGATCTGAGCATTTATTTAAAGATTTATTTATTTTCTATGTGTCTCTGTATGTATGTACCACGTGAGTGCAGTGCCCACACAAGATGGAAGAGGTTGTCACGCCCCCTGTAGATGGGGCTACAGGTGATTGGGAGCTGCACAAGATGGGTTCTGGGAACTGAGCTCAGGTCCTCTGGAAGAGCAGCAAATGCTTTTACCCACTGAGCTATCTCTCCAGGTTCAACTTTTATTTTCTACAACACACACACACAAGTTTGCCACTTTAACTAGTTCTGGGCAACCTCATTTGGGAACTACTAAAAATAGCAGTGAGCTAGCCCACAAGTCGATGTTCTAGTCCCTGCTACACATGGAATTTACAATCTATGTCCAGGGATCCTCTGGCCCGAAAATGCCTGTGGTGCCTTAGAATACTCTTGCATGTTGTCAATGCCTTTGACCTGTGGCCGTCAGCAGCACTGAGTACAGTGTAGTAAGGCTTTAGATAAATGAACAAAAGCTTCATAAATGAAGATATACATTGCTGAACTCTCCCCAGGAATGGCAGAGTGGGATGCAGAGAATCCACAGAGACTTCATAGCCTTCCTTCCTCCAGACTCCACTGAGCTAAGCCACACACAGCAGAAAAGTAACTGCAATGACAGTCCCTACCCTGTGCGCTTTATCAAGTGTGTGCACTCGTTCTACGAACTTGGTGACAAACACAAGAAAGAAGGGCATGTTATGTTCTAGCTGTGTTTGGAATTAGCACGTCAGTGCTATTCTTCTGAGTGTCTTCATGAACTTTCATAATTACTCCATGCAAGTCATGTGCACACAGCTATCTACTCATCCTTACTTACTTATAAAGTGTCTGCCCCCATTCCACACCCAGGCAGCATCGTGTCCCGTCATTCATAACAGCCATCGTCATTTCCTCTCTGACTGCTTCTTATCTCTGATGCGTCTCCCTCAACCCTATTGTCCTTCATCCACTCTTGGGATCTTCCGGGTTCCCCTCATTAGAAGTCTGACAGAATCGAAGTACTCTTTGCCTGGTAAGAACATTGGGAAAGGATTAGATTGGAGAGCCTGTGAGCTGAAAGAACAATTCGAGGCTTAACTGTATTTGAGATGCCAACGAAAGGGACAAAGAGAAAGCAATCTCCACTGTGCAGCTCTAAGTAAATCTTTGTTCACAGAAAGTTTTGTACAGAAAGTAAAAACTGTTCCCAATAGTCCAAAGTTCAGGTATAGGTGAGAGCTCAAAGAAGGTGAAGAAGGCAGAAGGAGAACTCAGCACACAGTGGGGACTGAGCACACAGTGGGACTGTGCACACAGTGGGGACTGAGCATGAAATAAAAACCAAGCTACAGTGGGAACTGAGCACACTGTGAGGATTGAGTACACAGTGGGGACTAAGCACACAGTGGGAACTGACGATACAGTGGGTACTGGGCACACGCTAGGAACTGAGGGTACAGGAAGAACTGATCACATAGTGAGAACTGAGTTCACAGTGGGAACTGAGTAGACAGTGGGTAATGGGCACACAGTAGGAACTGAGCACACAATGGGAACTGAGCATACAGTGGGAACTGAGCACACAGTGGGAACTGAGCACACAGTGGGAACTGGGCACACAGTGGGAACTGAGCACACGGTGGGAACTGGGCACACGGTGGGGACTGGGCACACGGTGGGGACTGGGCACACGGTGGGGACTGGGCACACGGTGGGGACTGGGCACACGGTGGGGACTGGGCACACGGTGGGGACTGGGCACACGGTGGGGACTGGGCACACGGTGGGGACTGGGCACACGGTGGGGACTGGGCACACGGTGGGGACTGAGCACACGGTGGGAACTGAGCATACAGTGGGAACTGAGCATACAGTGGGTGAATAATTAATTACTATTACAGTATACATTTGTCATAGAGCTCATCACCTAATCCTTTGAAGTTGTTGAATACTTTCATTCCTTCTGTTCACCATGGATCCTTACTCCACTTCAAAGGTAACTTTAAAGAGAGTTAGCTCCAGAGATGCTCTCCTAGACAATCAGTTGCAGGTCAGATGGAGAAACTTCTAGAATGGATGTTCATGAGTAAAAGTGATGATGATTCTTATCCATACTGAGACAAACTGAAAAGGGCTGTGTTCCTAAGAGGAGTGGCAGTCAGACAGAAAAAAATGCAAGAAGGAGACTCCCACAGGACAGCTGGAGAAGAGGAACATCCCCAGATGATAGCCGGGGAGGGAGCTCCCAGTGACAGCTGAGGGACTCCTTTACTCACTGCAAAACCAGCAGAGAAAGGCCAAGAAAGCCCCTGGAGACCACCTCCTCCCAGCTGGCAGAAACCTCAGCGCTGTGACTTGATTTAACATTATAATACAAAGTTCTGAAACTGCTAGGCTTCTTCTCACTGGAGCCAGCTGTCAAAATAAAGACCTGCCTGACAATCTCAGATGCCACATTAAAATATCGACTAAATCTTGGTAGCTGAAGAACAGCAGTTTCTGTTTGACTTCATTTTATCCATTTATTTTTTTTTTCCTGAATGATTTTGTTGGTGTTTATTTCTTTGTTTGGAGACAGGCTTTTATCCCTATAGCCTGGTCTGGCATGGAACTCCCTATATAACCCAGGCTGACCTCCTGCCTCTTATGAGTGTTGGGATTATAGGTGCAGGTCACCACGCTCAAACTATTCATCCATGTTATATAGTTGCTTATTACAAATATATTATGATCTATGATTTTTTAAAAAAAATAATCCAGTTAAAATTAATTTTAAAATAATTTATAATTACATTTACACTTATAAATATATTCATAGGTAAATTATAATTAATCCATTTATAGAAGGAGGGAATTTACAGTAAGCTAGACACAAGTAATAATCGTAACATTCCTTGATTGTAAAAAGCTTCAAGAGTATTGGTGAGCATAATTACTTGCAAAGTAAAATTTTGCTTATTATGTTCTATTTTGCCAAAGCATACCAAGTAGCTATTTTTTCTACTTAACTTACTATCATCTGGATAATCTGTGTGCATAGCTCCTTTTAAATTAAAGTATCACAAATATGGGTTATTATAGCTGTTCTTCCTTGTCATCTCCATCTTCCCCTCTAACCCCTTTCCATTTCTCTTCCTATTTCCTGCTTGGATAGAATTCGGGGCTCAGTGCATGCTAAGTTCACCCTTTACTGGTGCAATTACCTCACCGTCCAGTAACACTTTGTATTATCATAGCTAAGAAGGTGATGTTAAGGGATACAGCCAGTAGAGCCAGGAACACCCTATAATGGACACATAAGCTCCCAGGACAAAGTGTTAGCCAGAGAAACATTGCTAGAGTAAAGGGTAAGCAGTCTTTCTCTTTCTTTTCTTTTCTTTTCTTTTCTTTTCTTTTCTTTTCTTTTCTTTTCTTTTCCTTTCTTTCTTTCTTTCTTTCTTTCTTTCTTTCTTTCTTTCTTTCTTTCTTTCTTTCTTTGTTTCTTTTGAGAACCTTAGCAACATTTATTTCTTTGACGAGCAATTTCTTTATTAGTAATTCTTTTTTCCCCCACAAAACTCACAAGTCATAAACACATTCATGCAAATATAAAAAAATTAAAATGTTACAAAGTAAAGTAGTAATTACACTCACTCCATTGACACTGAAATGATAATCTTATTTAATTGGTTCCTTTTCCTTTTTTATTCGATATTTTCTTTATTTACGTTTCAAATGGTATCCACTTTCCTGGTTTCCCCTCTGAAAATCCCCTATCCCATTCCCCCTTCCCCCTGCTTCTATGAGGGTGTTCCCCCACTCACCCACCCACTTCTGCTTCCCTGTCCTGGCATTCCCCAGCACTGGGGCATTGAGTCTTCACAGGACCAAGGGCCTCTCCTCCCATTGATGCCCAACAAGGCCATCCTCTGCTACATATGTGACTGGAGCCATGGGTCCCTCCATGTGTACTCTGTTTGGTAATTTAGTCCCTGGAAGCTCTGGGGGTCTGGCTGGTTGATATTGTTGTTCCTCCTATGGGGCTGCAAACCCCTTCAGTTCCTTCAGTCCTTTCTCTAACTCCTCCATTGGGGACCCCATGCTCAGTCTTTCAACACATGGAACACATAGAGGATGGGTAGGAAATGGCTGTAGTTACAACCTGCAATACAATATTTCAATACTCAGTCCCATGTAAACCAGAAACACATGTGAGTGAGGTACATGAGATATTTCTCTGGTCTTTATGTGAACTAACTCCAAGGTTTCCTTAGAGATAATGAGTTTGGTGGCTTGACTCCCATTCTCTGCAGTTCCAGAGACATTCAAAATAGTTTCTAGGGTGTGACAGTAATGCTTAGAGAAAAGCATCCCCTTGTTGGTATTATTGGATGCCAAATAACAATCCTCTTGATATGTAATGTAACCAAAACTAAGGCAGGCATAGGCAGAAGGTATTATTGAAAATGGTTTATGGAGACTGTTTTCCTGACATGTTCTATGGTAAATCTGCTAGCATAATCTCGTCAGTTTTCCCCAACTGCTTCCTCCCTGAATTACTGTGACTGGAGACTTTGCAAATTTTGGACTGTGTCTTTTACAGCACAACTTTGTGGTCAGCTAGATTTCATGCAATCTTTTGAAGATGCATTTCAAAGTTTTGGGACACTGACAATCCCTAGGTGATTATATCCATGCTTTCATGTAAACATGATCCCTCTGTCTTCCCTACCAATGAGTCATGGCAAGAGGGTTTTCAGTGGGACGTCTCTCCAGGGCAAATCCAGAAACCCGGAGTAGTGGGAATGTAGGACAATTGGACTATCTTTGACGTACCAATAGGATAGTGTCATTTTCTTATCTACAAAGCCAAATTGAATCAAATTGGACTCGGGAATTTTCTGGAAAGATTCTGCTCTAAGGGCATCCCCCCAGGTCATGTTTACCAGGCAGTTTTGACTTAGTAGCTTACACTAACCTCCTCCTTTGTTCTGTCATGAACAGATTCAAACCCTGTCTTATTTAGAGGTCCTTTTCCAGTTCCTTTAGCATCCTGTTTGGCTTCTACCCCGTTCAGTGTGGCCATGGCCTGCCAAACTCATAGACTTTCTGCTCCTACATACTCTTCCTGTTGTCCTGTCCCACCCATTTGATTAAGTGTTCACACTAGATTTACAGCAGTGGTTGTTCTATTAATATTTAGATTTATCCTAAGTGTGTACCTGGGGCTGGAGAGATGGCCCAGGAGATAAGCAGCTGGCCAAGCATGTGTGAAAACCAGAGTTCAGATCTCCACAAGCCACATTGATCTGGACAGGCCATGGCCAGTCTAGTCTGGAACACCAGCTCTCCTATGGTGAGATGGAATGGAGATGTAGACAGGGGAATCCCCTAGCTAACTTGGAGTATCCAGCATCAAACAAGGAGATCTGCCTCAAACAGAAGGTAAGGATGGACACTTGAGGTTGTCTTCTAACTTCTGCATGTGCACTTCAACATGTGTGCATCCATACTCACACACACACACACACACACACACACATACACACACACAGAGTTGTTTTAAATGTAGCACAATGCAGACACACAGTAACTCCTCAGATAAAAGTTGATTCAGTAGTATCATGCCCAGTTTTCTGAAGAATGGCCAGACTGATTTCCAGAGTGGTTGTACCAGCTTGCAATCCCACCAGCAGTGGAGGAGTGTTCCTCTTTCTCCACATCCTTGCCAGCACCTACTGTCTCCTGAGTTTTTGATCTTAGCCATTCTGACTGGTGTGAAGTAAAATATCAGGGTTGTTTTAATTTGCATTTCCCTGATGACTAAGGGAACATTTCTTGAGGTGCTTCTCAGCCATTTGATATTTCTCAGGTGAAAATTCTTTGTTTAGCTCTGTACCCCATTTTTTTTAATAAGGTCATTTGGCTCTCTGGAGTCTAACTTCTTTTTTTTTTTTTTTTTGGTTTTTCAAGACAGGGTTTCTCTGTGTAGCCCTGGCTGTCCTGGAGCTCACTTTGTAGACCAGGCTGGCCTCGAATTCAGAAATCCTCCTGCCTCTGCCTCCCAAGTGCTGGGATTAAAGACATGTGCCACCACTGCCCAGCAAAGAGTCTAACTTCTTGAGTTCTTTGTATATATTGAATATTAGCCCTCTGTCGGATGTAGGGTTGGTAAAGATCTTTTCCCAATTTGTTGGTTACTGTTTTGTCTTATTGATAGTGTCCTTTGCCTAACAGAAACTTTGTAATTTGATGAGGTCCCATTTGTCTATTCTTGATCTTATAGCATAAGCTATTGGTGTTCTGTTCAGGAAATTTTCCCACTCCTGGGCACATACCCAGAGGATTCCCCAGCATGTAATAAGGACACATGCTCCACTATGTTCATAGAAGCCCTATTTATAATAGCCGGAAGCTGAAAAGAACCCAGATGTCCCTCAACGGAGGAATGGATACAGAAAACGTGGTATATTTACACAATGGAATACTACTAGGCTATTAAAAACAATGAATTCATGAAATTCTTAGGCAAATGGTGGAACTGGAAAATATCTTAAGTGAGGTAACCCAATCACAAAAGAACACTTATGGTATGCACTCACTGATAAGTGGATATTATCCCAGAAGCTCAGAATACCCAAGACACAATTCACATATCAAATGATGCCCAAGAAGAAGGAAGGAGAGGCCCCTGGTCCTGGAAAGGCTCAATGCAGCAGTGTAGGGGATACCAGGACAGGGAAGCGGGAGGGGGTTGATTGGGGAGCAGGGGGAAGGAAAAGGGCTTATGGGACTTTCGGGGAGGGGGGAACCAGGAAAGGGGAAATCATTTGAAAAGTAAATAAAGAATATATCTAAGAAAAAAATTTAAAAAAAAAAGTTGATTCAATGAATAAAGACTGACACTCATTCAACTAAACTGTAGGCCTGCATTATCAATTCCAAAATACTGGTTTGTATACACATTTTTATCAATGCCTCCTTAGCTGAGATAATTAAGCATGATTGTGAACACATTGTAGATGGAATTTATCTATAATTACCACTATATCTTAGAGTAAATCTAAGTGTCTTAGCCAGTAGGAAGATGTTGGAATAAATATTATTAAGGTTTATGTCTTTCTGGAGCCCCTTACAGTCCATGAATACCCTATAACATTATATCTTTGGTAGACATGAGATAATTTTAAGCAAAACCTTAATTGTAAATAAAGGAGATCATTGTAGTGGCCCAGCTAATCCATCACACATTCATACCAGACAGACAGGCCTAAAAATTCTTTGGCAAATATTGAATTTTATAGCATGCTGTCAAAATGTTCCTGTTGGAGATAAAGTTGCTGCAAATTAAATCTGAGACAGAGAACCAGACTCGCCTTGAAGCCAATAAGTATTTGTTAAATACCTGTGATGTGTTGGATACTATTCTGGGTACGGGGTGTAGCAGTGTAGAATCTGTCCTTAAACCTTAAATAAGTTCATATTAATTTAATTTTAAACAGGAGTAATTTGGAAGGAATAGAAGTTTGCTTCCTTTATACATTATTAAATATATCGTCCTTTCAGATATAGTTAACTTGGGAAAGTGAAGGATACATGCATTCTTTTTTGTTACTTTGGAATCACTAGGTTGGATACCTTTGAAGGTTGCATCCCACAATGCTGCACTGGTGGTTACTGTCCTTATGCAACCACTTCTCATTATCTTGTAACTATGTAACTAGTCATTTCATGCAGCTACATATTTATGTGATGTATTCAAGTTTTAATCTTCTGTTTAAAAACAAACAGGATTTAAGGAGAGAGAGAGAAGAGCCCAGTAAAGGCGAGCCACCCTACCTGGGGTCATTAGTGGAGATCCAGTTGTCTGCACATTATAGGGAATTAGTCGCTTTTTGGAAGGAGCTTTTAATTGCTTAATCTAAGTAATGTGGGCAATGGCATACGTGTTTTATTTCAGGACCTATCTAGTCCACTCAGAAAATGTAATGGACCTAATTTTCATTTAGTATAGGTCTGTGCAGTTCCTAAAACATCTAAATGGCTATTAATTTAATCAGGTAATTTAACTATAGCTCTAGAAAAGGCCACCAGCTAGTTGTCACGCAATGATTAGGAGGATGACATTTCTATCCCATGGTGCCAGAGGCAGGCTTTGATACATCATTTTCTTTTTGAAGGTTAAACTCAGATAACCTGCCTTTGGCATTTAATTAGCTACATATTAAACACTCTTTTAATAATAAAATGATTAAAATTTTTATTGCTTCTCAAATGAGCCCCCTTTAGACAGATTTAATGACTTGGTTAGATCACTGTAGTTTGTGAACCAAACCTTTTTCAGGCCAGTGTGTTGTAATGATATGGTTTATAGCTTACAAAATGTGTATTTCATTCAAATGGTGGCCATAATCATTTTGGATAAAACTGATAATGCTTTCTTCTGTATTTTTAAGTCTGACTGTTAAATGTCACTGGAAAGTAACTAGAAACACATTGACTTAAAATTTCCAGAAATGACCATGTTCAAGATTAATAAAGAGATGATGAAGTTTGTTTGGTATACTGAATCACATATACTAATTGTGTACTCTTTGAAAAAAATGTTTCTCATCATTAAAAAAAATTCTAGAACAACTTTCTAGGATGGAAGGAGAGGTATAAGTGACCTGCATACCTCATTCACAGTTTCAGCTCTGATTGAGACTTTGGTGAAAACAGTCACCAAGAGACTGTTGGTTACTCAGCCTCGGCAAGATTCCGGAAAGAGAGAGTATCAGTTAAAATACCATAAAGTAGGATTCAAGAGACAGAATTATCTCCTTAAGAATAAGGAGTAGGGGCTGGAGAAATGGCTCAGCGGTTAAGAGCACTGACTGTTCTTCTGAACGTCCTGAGTTCAAATCCCAGCAACCACATGGTGACTCACAACCATTCATAAAGAGAGATCTGACACCCTCTTCTGGTGCATCTGAAGACAGCTACAATGTACTTAGATATAATAAAAAAAATAAATCTTTAAAAAAAAACCCAAAACCCCTTTTCAGAGATATATAACTGAACATAATCTCTAAAAAAAAAGAATAAGGAGTAGGTATTGCCTGAATGTCTGCGAGTGATCTTTTACATTCAAAACAAACCTTAGTTTTCATTCAATTTTTAACTTATCACTTAAATATGTTTAGATTTTATAGTTTGCATGTTAAAAGACTCTTGTATTGGAGGCCTGGCCCTCTGCTTGAGAGGACGGGAGCCTTTCAGATGTGGGGCCTAGGAATGGAATTTTAGGTCTTTGAAGCACACACTTGAAGAGAGGAGGGCACAATGGAAATCTGTTCTCTTCCTTTCTTTTCGCTTTGTTGGTGTTAGCTGATTGATCTTGCCTCTTCAGGCACTGTGGAGGTTTTATCAGGTATGGTCCCCATACACACATGTGTTTGAATGCTTGGCCATAGGGAGTGGCACTATTAGGAGGTGGTCTTGTTAGAGTAGGTGTGGCCTTGTTGGAGGAAGTGTGTCACTGTGAGGGTGGGCTTTGAAGTTTCCTATGCTCAAGCTATGCTCAGTGTGACAGATAGTCTCTTTCTGCTCCCTGTAGATTAAGATGTAGAACTCTCAGCTCCTCTAGCACCATACCTGCCTGAACGTTGCCATGTCTCCAGAAACACCTCTGAAACTGTAAGTCAGCCCCAATTAAATATAAGAGTTACCTTGGTCATGGTGTCTCGTCACCACAATACGACCCTAAGAAAGGCATCTCTACCATCCTGTGCAGCATTTCCACAGGTCCCAAAGCAATACAAACAGCCAATTATGGACTCAAATGTCTAAGGCTGTATGTCAGGCATGTTACCACATGTGCTTGCTTTAGTCCTGGGAGGTGAATTATCACAAAACACCCAGTTCAAAGAGACTGAACAAAATGCACACCATACAACTGCCCCCTGACCAAGCTGTAGAACACTTTAGTCAGCCCTGAGACTGCCTTTCACTTTCCTACTGAGTACTTATTACTGCAGCCCAATGCCTGATTTCTCTCACCCTTATAGTCTTGTTTGATATAGTCTATGGTCTTATAGACCCTCATGTAGACTGTCAGTGAGCATGCCACCTTTCTGTATCACACTTCTTTTTAAATTTATGAAAAGTTTTGTGAGCATTCTTTGTTCCTAGTTACTGCTATGTACAATTCCATTGTGTGAACACATCACAGTTGCTTACACTAACTACTCTTGATGATATCTAGGCTGCTTCCACTAGCTTATTATAACTGAAAATGCTGTGACTGTTCTCTTACTACTGTTCCTATTTTGAATGTATCTTTTCATTCATATTGAGGGCTTAAGAATAGAATTATTGGACCATTGGAAGACTTATACACTTAAGTTCTGGAGAAATGGTCAATGTGTCCTTAACTGTCAAGGAGCCTGCCTCGGCTCCTATGAGCTTGGAGGACTGAAAATAAGCATCTGCATCTCAGTCAAGGGATGTGAGAGTGTTTAGAATTTTAACAGTGCCTTTCTTCTGCCTTCGTACACAGCATTTTATCATTTCAGGTTTCCATCAGAAGTTCCTCCTTCATTCTGTGTTCTTAGTTCCAGGCTTCTACTTGGTTTCAGATTTCAATTACAGTATGAGCTAAAGGCACATTAGCTCCGATGATGGTACCTGGTCACACTCACAATGTAGCAGCTAAAAAATGACTGGTCAGAATTACAGCTTCACACGAAAACTATAAAATGGCTCATTAATAACTTTCATGTGGATTGCTTATAGGATGATATTTTCAGTGTACATGTTAAAATATAGTAAAATCAAATCTCAGCTGTTTTTAATTATAAAAAAATCATACTTATTCATTCATTTGGGAGGAGGTGGTGCATATCCCATAGCAGGGGTGTGGCAGTCCAAGAACAGCTTGTAGGAGTCTGTTCTCTGCTTCTCCTGTGTGAATCCTGAGGATTGAACTTAGGTCGCTGGACTCGTAGACAAGCACCCTTAGTCATAGAGCCAACCTGCTTTTTGTATCTTTTCCTTTTTGAAAAATACAGCCCTTAAGGAAGTTTGAAGCAACATGCATCCCATTTCAATTCTGTCTGTCACCCAGATGTGTGTTTCCCTGATGGACAAAATGACCCACAAGTATAGCTACATTCATTATTTCCCAGTTATGAACAGAGCAATCCACAATAGGCTTCTGGGAAATGACAGAACAGCTAGAGAAGAAATCAGAGGTGAGCTCTGTGGGTTTTAAGTAACGAACACTGGAGGTTTGGAAAGCACAGTTAGGAATGCTTGAGACTAAATGGACTGATGAATGTGCACATCCTCCCAGAACAGCTTCTCTCAGTTCAGATGCTGATCAGCCCTTAACATACATCTTTTACATTTGTCTTCATGCAGACACCAGCCAGAAGGCAAGAATGAAGTCGAAGGGCTCTCACCCACCCTGAGGCCATCAGGACCTTAAAGTTTGAAAAGCTGCGTCCAATCACGTTTTGTTCATGGGTGACTGAAATGCAGCGGATGGTTGGGGAATGTATGTTCCCTCAAACGAATGAATGAGAGCTTTCTAGTTAAACAGCTGAGTGGTTCAAGTTACATATGAACTAAAGACATCTGTGTCAGAGGCTCATCATATTAGATAAAAGGAATGGGCATTCTTATTGAGAAAAGCAAAGATGATTTTTCTAGAAAGATGGTCATGTGCCCAGAGGAGTACTGGAGGCCTAGATTCACTGGTGTCTTTTAAAACTGGGTCTATGGATGGTATACACTGGATGGTCCCTATGCATGTATTCAACCAAACACAGATCAAAGATGTTCAGAAACATCGATGTGGACACTTTCATATTGTAACCACATTGTTTCACAACACCAAACAACTCATTGTTGTCTGAAAATACTAGTTAATCAACAAGCCGTTTGGTTAATATGAGTCCAGCTAGCTGATGTGTTTGAGCAATTGTTCTGTGTTGCAGAGATGTTTGTTGATGGCAAGTTTCTAACCCCTATTGATATAGATTCTAAGAACAATAATTTCTTTTGGTTTATTAAGACAATTTATTATTATTATTATTATTATTATTATTATTATTTATTAGTGTGTGTGCACAAATGCATGTTTTCATGATAAGTATACAGAGGTCACAGGGGAACTTGCACATGTTGGTTCCCTTATTCCATGTGGGCTGTGGGGATTGAACTCAGGTCTCCAGTGAGTGCCTTTACCCCTTGATCCGTCTCACTGGCTCACTGTTATTTCTTTCCTAAGAAATGTCCATCAATATAACAGCCCATTTCTGAACTGTGATGGACCAGAGATTTAGGTGATTTCTTCCACTATAAAAGGGCACCGTGGCAAGCCAAAGAGTAGAAATGTCGGAGACAATGGGAGCTTCCCTATCTACTAACCGTGACCCCGACACTTACTAGGCAGTGTGTTCCACAAGTCAGACAGGAGTTTCTCTTGGCTGGGATTAAGTTGTTTCAACAGACCTGTGTTCTCTCAGCCCAGCTTATTTCTCTCCAAGCTGTAAATCAGATTTAGAGAATGTTTTCCTATAAATCCTGAGGAAAGAAAAAAGAAAAGACAGTTTTCCTCACAGAGTTTGCAGTAGTCACTCTGAGAGAAAGCTGGGGAGATGGTTTTCCCAGAGCAATATGAGGACCATTAGTGCACGTAATGCACTCATCCAATCATCAGCCATCTCCAGGAAGGGGTGTGGCCTCTAGTAAGACGTGAGCCACATGTGCATTTAGTAATTGGTCTGTATTTTTAATTTCCAATGTGCCATACCTATTACATTTAATATGACATATTTTTCTACTAAAGCCTGGTGATTGGTTTGGTTAGCATATAGTTTAGAATTTTAAATAACAAAATTAGAGCAATTATTTAATGTGAACATTGGAATTTCTTAGGTAAATTGTAAATATATCCAGGTAATAGAACATGCTACCCCCATGAATAATCCAGTCTTATAATTTGTTTATAGATATGCAAAAACGTTTCCAACATGTTTTTTAAATGAAAAAAACCCCACATATTGATGATTATTAATTTAAGGTAGTAAAAAAGTTTTGCTGTGTATTTGCTTATGTTTTTCTAATTTACGAAATTAAAATATATAGTCTATAAGAGATATGTCAAACCAGGTTACAATGCACAAATGCATTCATAATAAAATTAACAGATTCATTCAAGGGCAGTGGTGGTGCACGCCTTTAATCCCAGCACTTGGGAGGCAGAGGCAGGTGGATTTCTGAGTTCGAGGCCAGCCTAGTTGACAGAGTGAGTTCCAGGACAGCCAGGGTTACACAGAGAAACCCTGTCTTGGAAAAAAAAAACCAGACTCATTCAATAGTGATTGCAACTTTTTGAGTGTCTACAACTTCTAATATGCTATTTGTCTAATACTTAGTTCTTATGGTAAGTATTACTGTGTCCATTTCATTGATATTGGATATGAGTTCAGAGAATTCACATGACTGACATGAAGTCTACATAGCTGGTAAATAACAGAGCAAGGCTTCATGTGTGAGTCTTATTCTACGAATACAAGCTGTCTTTCCAAGTTCAGAACTTCAGAAACCTGATACATTTTCTACTGCTTTAGCTAACAAACTGAGGATCTCAGTGTGAGACTGGGTATGAGGTTGGTCTTTCTCACCCCAAAGCCCAAGCTTGTTTTATTGTGTGCCTCTGCTTTCCCATTTGCTGTAATTCTATTGGGAAAGTCAAGTCATGGCCAAGTATACAGTCAACATGGAGGGAACCAAAGTGGTGTGGAGGTACTGGGTAATGTGATTGCTCAGGGGCCATTAATGTGTGAAAAAAAAAATCTCAGTTAGTTTGGTCTGCTGTAATGAACATACCAGAGGTAGGGTGGTTTCCTTCCTTCCTTCCTTCCTTCCTTCCTTCCTTCCTTCCTTCCTTCCTTCCTTCCTTTCTTCCTTTCCTCCGCTCGCTTTCTGTCTGTCTGTCTGTCTTGCACTTGGTGTCTATGGTTTCCCCTTTCTCTACTCTCCCCAGCACCTCCCCACCTTACCTCCCATTCAGATGCATCTTCTTTCCATCTCTCATTAGAAAACAAACAGGCTTCAATGGGCTAATAATAAAATATAATAAAAAACTAGCATATAAGAATTGAACAAAACAAACAAACAAACAATAAAAAGAGCTCAACAGAAGGCACAAGAAACAAAGACCCACTCATTTGCACACTTACAAATCACTAACCTGGGAGTCATAATGTATATGCAAAGGACCTTTAGGGTAAAAAGAGAGAAGAAAAACATATATTGATAAAATAAAAATGAAAAAGATAGTAAGATAACTTTTAAAAAGAGCTCTGATGTAATGTCATGAGACAGGGAACCTCCACTGATGTCATGGAGTCCATTTTCTGTTGACCATCTCTCTACTACTAGACATGCAGCCTACCATTATGAGGAGTTTGTTTCCCCAGGAAAATTCCCTTGGATGAAACTAAATTTTCATTTACAGGTACATGTCTACTGGAGATTGTTCCTGGATTATGGATGGGAGACATGTGTACACTTCTCTTTTCAGCTCTAGGGCCCCATCTGGGGCATTCCCTTGCAGACCCTGTATTTTCAGCCTTAGTCTTTGTAAGCTCAGCTATACATCAATCATATTGATTTAGAGGGCTTTGTCTTCTTGGTGTTTTCTGTTCCCCTCGGCTCTTACATTCTTTCCTCCCCGTCTTACATGGGGTCCCTGAGTCCTGAGGGGAGGGATTTAATGGAAACATCTCTTTTAGGGCTGGATGTTCCAAGGTCTCGCTCCCTGCATGCTGTCTGACTGTGGGTCTCTGTATTTGTTCTCATCTGTTGTGTGAGAAGCTTCACTGATGATGTCTGAGCAATACTTTATGGCGCTGATTTATGAGGACAGTAAAATGTCACTAGGATTAATTTTATAGCTATTTTTTGTTTTGTTTTGTTTTTTAGAATAGAAAGTTTGGTTTTACCTTAGGTCCATGGCTGTCTAGTTGCAGGTTAACCCCCCAAAAATGTCAGGGATGAATTCTATCTTGTGAAGTGAGCCTTAAGTCAAACCAGATATTGATTGGTTACTTCCACAAGCTTTGTGCCACCCTTGTACACTAACTTATTTTGCAGGCAGGACCCCAAAGTAGATCAAAGGGTAAGTGGCTATGGTGGTGTATACATTCTCCTTTGGTAGCATGCAGATACCTTCCTGTACCAAGACACTATGTGAAGAAGGCTGCATGTAGACCCTGGCTTGACTTTGCTATATTCAATGCTTATGTATGTGTTGTCTTTAGCAATCAAGCTTTGCTGTCAGTTTATAGAGAGTAGCCTATAGTCTTGGCAACAGTGTGGGTCATTTGGGGGTTCCCATGAACCCCTTTGGCCCACAACTCACCCAATTCTGGCACCAGCTTTATTTGGTAACAAAAGATAGCCAGTTGGGTCTCTGTCTCCCACATTATTTGGTGATTTATTTACATCACTTCCATCTATGTGTATATGTTAGGAAACTCCTACTGTATCCCATTTCCATACTACCTCTCAGGTGAACCATTTATTTTATTATTCCTGCCCTCATCCCCTCTACTTGACCCTCCTGTTCCAGTCCTTCTCCAACATCCATCCATTAGGGTGGCTTTCTTACAGTACTGGAATATGAAGATCTGAATATGAAGCCAAGTTCCAGTGTGGCCTGGTTATTGGTAAAAGCCTTCTTCCTGGATTATAGATCACTATCTTCTTTTAGTAATTCCTACTTAGCAGAGAGGAGAGGGAGAAAGGGAGAAGACAGTGAGTGGAGTGGGAAAAAGGGAGGGAGGGAGAGGGAAGGAGAGAGAGAGAGGGAGAGAGAGAGTACTCTTGTTCTTGTAAGGTCTCTAATCTAACTGATAAAGTCTTCACTCTCACATACTGTCTCCCAAAATCTGAATCTTCTGAAACAAACTCATTAGAGATTAGAGTTTCAACATAGACATTTTGAGAAGACACATATATACTTCATAGCACAGTTAAACTGAGGTTTCAGGAGAAAAGCAATAAAAATGATTAAGGAGACGAGGCAATTATTATAGAAGAGGAATGTGAATGTTGTCCCTGACAATAAGCATGAAGACATGAATAAGATGGATAAATTCCTAATGCATCCCCACTGTTCATACAGGAAATGGGGATTGAAACCATTCATGTCCCATGGCTCCTCTAAGGATTAAATGAAGAGGCCATGCAGAATTCTTAGCACACGTCTTCTATTGGTTCAGGGCTCAACTTGCTGTCATAATGATCATTGCTGATAATTCAGTTGTTAGTGTCTATTTTGGTGAATAGCTTCTTGAGTGGAAAGGTCATAAGTTAGATAAGTATAATTTTTGTCTTTAAGATTTACAGTTATGAAATTGACAAGATAAACTATATAATTTATTATGGAGGAAATATGATAGATTATCTCGTACTGAAAAGCCACATCAGAATAGAGCTGCTTCTATAGAGGAAGATATAAGCTTCTTTAGGGGAATATATGTAATGGTACTGGGTTTGTCCAGAAAAAAACATAATGAAGGCAATAAAAATTCTTGCTGTTATTTATTTAAGTTCTGCTGTGGCACTGTCACTGCCCAAGTGTAGCCTGTAGTTTTTGGTACCCCGCTTTAAGCTCCGGGTGAACCATGCTTCCTGCCCCACCCAGGTTCCCACATATCTGCAGCATGCATTAGCTTATTCTCAACCTGCCTTCTTGGCTCAGTTACTGGATGCTTCTAATCTCCTGCAGCAAGCATGCCCTTCCCAATACTCTTAGCTCCGCACCCTAAATCTGCCCTCAGCTTTAGTTGTTCAGTTACATTTAGTCCCAACTGAACACCCTAAATCTGCCCTCAGCTTTAGTTGCTACCTCAGACCCAGTCGGGGAAGTGGCCAATGGCCACTCCATCCTAGATCTCACATGGCTGGTGGCCTTTTCTCCCTCTGAAGTATGGTGAAATCTTTCTTCCTCTCCCTGCTTCTCCTTGGCTCCTCCTGTGGGGACCTGAAAGTCCTGCCTCTCCCCTCAGCCCAGCAATTGGCCCCTGGCCTGATAGATCAAGAACCAATTGGGGAACAGGACCTTAGCATCAAAACCACCCCCTACACCCAAGCAACTGTTTGTGTAGCATCTCGTTTTTGCTTCTTAAAAGTCTGTAAGGAATACAGATCAGATAGTTTTGTTACTGAGACACAGACAGGTTAGGGAAGGACCCAATATTCTAGGCTTCTACTGAGTTTACTTAATCTACTTAAAATAAGAATTCTACAATAATGGCCAATATTAACTCCTCATATAATTATGGAAATTGTAAGGCAACGAATCAGCTCCATTTTGCCACTTTGTCAGTGAAGCCCCCCCATATATATTTTTGAACTGAAAACTATTGTTTCTGTTAATACTTGTGCGTGCATAATGCACTTGTGTGTGAGGGGGGGTACATACCATGTTCATGTGTGTTGGGGTCAGAGGACAACTCCTGAACTCCATTCTCTTCTTCCACCTTTACCTGGGTTCCAGGGATTGAACTCAGGTCTCCAAGTTTATACAGCAAGCTCCTTTACCCGCTGAGCCATCCCCTCAGTCTCTGCATTTTACCTTTTGATATTTGCATTAGTAACTTTTTCTCATTACAGGGATAAATACCAGACACGGAAGTTTAAAGAAAGAAGGAATTGGTTTTGGCTTATGGTATTAGAGTACAGACCATCATGATTGCAGGTGTGGGAGGTCGCATTTGGCCACATCTGGCCACAGGAAGCAGAGAGAGATGAGGTAGTGTTTATTAGACTTCTTCCTTTATTCAGTTCAGACCTTGGCCTATCAGACGGCTTTGCCTAAACTCAGGGTGTGTCTTCTGGACCTAGGCCTATCAGATGGCTCTGCCTTCACTCAAGGTGTGTCTTTCCTTATCAGATGAATCTGTCAGAAAACTCCCAGAGTCCCAGTGAGTGGTAAGTCTGCAGGTGATTCCAAATCTAGTTAAGTTGCAGACAAGCATCTCATAGTTGGTTTGGTTTTTTTTTTTCTCCATCCTTAGCTAATAGCATCTATTAGGGTGGAATATCCACATCACTCATGTAAAACAACTTCTTTCTTTGTTTTTGCTCCTCTATAGCTTCTCTTCATCCCAATTTTATGATTTGGGGGTGTGCCCTCCCCCCCACTCAGCTTTCTGAGTGGGAATCGCCAGACCTCACTGAGCCATGAGTCTCCCCCACATAGGGCGGAGAGCTCAGACCAAGGTGAAGCCCTTTGTTCTCCAAGGGACCCGCAATTTCCTGAGAGGCACTGGCCACCTGACGCCAGCGCCCCACCTGACGCCAGCGCCCTGCGGAGCAAGCGAACCAGTTCTACATATCCATTTCCAGCCTTTGGGGGGAAGGACTTTTTCCCCCACCTATATATATTTGGAGACCTCCATTAAACTTTGAGCCTTGAATAGAAATCTAGTCTTGGCTTCATGTTTCTCTTGCCGCCATCCCATATATCCCCAGCTTCCCTATCCAGGTACCTGGTTCGAATGTAGCTGCGGGCAGCTACATGGGGGAGTGGCATTGGTGCGATTTGCTTCTGTGCATCTTCTGTAGTTCTCCAGTAGGAAGCACAAAATCTTATCAATGTGATCATACTCTTGGTTAGGTGGAAGTCTAAGGGTAGAGGACAAAGGGAGATTTTCTACATGTCTTTGATTTCACCTTTTCTTCATCTCAGTGCTTTGCCCTACAGAAAGAAAGTCACATGCTTACAGGCCAACATACATACATACATCGTTAGACTAAATACTGCAGGAGAATAACAGGCTTTTGGTCCATCCAGATCATTTTAAATGATTTTTTAAGAATCCGGGAGCTGGAGAGATGTCTCAACCATTAGGAGTGTTCTTTGTTCTTGCAGTTGGAGCTGCAGTACTCAAGTTAGACAGCGTACAGAGGTCTATAACTGATTCCAGGGGATCCAACCTTGTCTTCTGGCCTTTACAGGCACCTGTACATACCTGCATTCTTTCATACTCTCTCTCTCTCTCTCTCTCTCTCTCTCTCTCTCTCTCTCTCTCTCTCTCTCTCTCTCTCACACACACACACACACACACAAATAAATAAGTCTAAAAAAGAGTTCAGTGTCTATGTTTTTTTTTTTAAATCTATAATTATTTGAGTGCTTCCTTTTAGAACTTATTGATTCTGGGAGATCAAATGAGAACCTTATAAATCATTACAGGCAATATCAAAGAAAGAAAAGTGTCTCTGCATTAAAATATTTTAAAACTTAGCTGAGAATTTCAGAAATCTTAACAGTAAGAAGAAAATCAAATGGTAAATGAACTTATGTAAGTGTTATTGTACAAAACATTTTTTTCCCGAGTGTCTCCAGCTTTACCTTAAAGAGACTAATGGCCATGGATTTGTAATGACATGGAAAGCACCAGTCATTCATAGGAAAACATAACCTGAAGGAGCAGAAAATAATTTTCAAGTTGCCCTCTCTAATGTGAATAGCATGACTAATAGCAAGTTTCCCTGGGCTTTTCAGCAGCTGCCTGAGTGCTTGTAAAACCCAGTAGAGCTTTTCTTTGAATCCTGGCCCTTTGCAGGACAACTTTCTCTCTTGATCCTGGTGGGCTCATGCCTGGTACCCAGCGGTCAAGTCACATGATCTTTCAGTGCCTACTCACTTTACCTTTTATGGTTCTTCACAAATGAACAATCAAAGCCAAAGATGAAATACCGTGAATGTTCTAGAATATTTATGGTTGGGTCTGCTCAAAGCCTTGGTGCACTTCAATAATCTAAGAAAAATTGTGTGCATGTGTGTATGTGTTCCTCTGTGTGTTAGTGCTTGTGTGTGTGTGTGTGCATGTGTTTGTGCTTGTGTTTTATGTTTATGTGTGTTTGTGTGTGCATGTGTGGCCATTTTTGCATGTGTTTGTGTATGTACAGGTTTGTGTGTGCATGTGCCTATGTGCATGTGTTTGTGCTTATATGTGTGTGCACTTGTGTATGTGTGTGTGTGTGTGTGTGTGCATGTTTGTGGCTGCATGTGTGTATATGTGTATGCATATGCATGTGTGCACATGTGTGTTTGTGCATGTAAGTTCATGTGTATGGAGGACAGAGGTTGATGTCAGATATCTTCCTCAACTGACTTCCAACTTATTTTTTGAAATAGAATATCTTCTTGACCTGAAGCTAACCAATCTGTCTTGGCTGGCTGACCAGTAAGCCCCAGGGATTTTCTTCCTTCTTTTTCCCCAGAGCTGAGGTGACAGGTGTATCCACTGTACATAGCTTTTAAAAAAGTGTGGATGAGAGAGATCTGAACTCAGGTCCCCATGCTTGTGAGGCAAGCATTTCATAGATTGAACTGTCTCTTCAGCCCCTCGAGTTTTTTTGTTTGATTTTGTTTTAGTAATAGAGAACCATTGAGTTTTATTTTAATTTATAAATGAACTGACTGTACTTACGAATTACCATGTTTATGGATTACTGCATGGCAGCTTGGCACAGAGAATTCTACATGGTATATCACACTAAAAAACTAACTTGTTTTTTTTTAATTTTAAAGTTATTATTATAGCTGTGTGCATGTGTGTGTGTGTGTGTGTGTGTGTGTGTGTGTGTGTGTGTGCATGTGTGATGTGCGTCATGTGCATGTCAGTGTAGGTACAGGTATGCCACCTTTTGGGAGTTGGTTTTCTTCTTCCACCATTGGATCTAGGAATCAAACTTAGTCTTTATCTATAAGTCCTTACTCCCTGAGCCAATCACTAACCCCAAACAATTAGATTTTAAAGCTGTGTACAGTTGACTCTGTTTTAGAACACAGTCCTCAGTACAGAACAGCCACCACCTTCATCAGATCAAGCGTGGCTGCTTGTAGGAGTCCATCACAATCTTGCCTATTGGCTGGCTGGGTTCTCTCATAGAAGGTGGGCAGGAGCAGGAGAGCATGGGGAGGTTCTAACAGATCTACCCAGGCATTTCCTATGCATCTTTAAGTGCCCAAGGCCTTAGGAGGTGTTAGAGAAAGGCTGCATCTATTCACATGAGAAGCCAGGACCCATGCAGTATGAAGACTTTTCAGTGTAGCTGCTTTGGCGATGGGGGCCTGGGGGAGGGGTTGACCCAAATTCTTGAAAGTAGCCCCCTTGCCCATAAATAAACTTATTGTTCCCCAATTTGAACTTTGATGAAATATACTTTAGTTCGTTCCTGGAACCTTAAAGGGACTAGAAGGCAAATGTTATTTATGTCTCCTCTGAGGAGGAATCTTGCAACACCTCTTGCCTCCAGCACTGTCATCGTTTGTACAATGGTATTTTCAGAACAATTGTTCTATCTTAAGTTATACACGGACATGTTCAACAGATGTAACCATATTCGGCAATCCTTGTTAAGCCTCTATGTTCTTTTATAATAAAACAAAACAAAACAAAAACCTGTTAGAAATATCTCATTATTTCAGGAACTTCTCCACAGTTGTACAGTAGTGTCAACTGCGACTGCCAGCAGTAAGTTAACAGGATCATCTAAGCTCTTGTGTGTGGCAGACCTTTACTTACAGACACCAACTACTGATCTGTCTCTGGTATAACAATCTTTGCCGGTGTAGCATTAGGCAGTAACAATGCTTGCTGGGAGCCCGTGGGCCAGTCTCGATGCTTAATGTTTCGCTTTGTCCTTCACTGAAACAGTCTCAGTAATATTGCAAGCCAAGCTCCATTGTTACCCTCACCATCCAGATAGAAAACATGACTATCGGAGGGTTAAATCGTCTGTCTAACATTTATCATGAAAATAGGAGAGCTGAGACTTTTTTCAATTTTTTAAAAATATTTTTATTTAATGAGGTCCCATTTGTCTATTCTTTTTTTTTTTTTTTTTTTTTTTTGTTTTTTTTTTTTTTTTTTTGGTTTTTGAGACAGGGCTTCTCTGTGTAGCCCTGGCTGTCCTGGAACTCACTTTGTATACCAGGCTGGCCTCGAACTCAGAAATCCTCCTGCCTCTGCCTCCCAAGTGCTGAGATTAAAGGCGTGCGCCACCACCGCCCGGCCCATTTGTCTATTCTTGATCTTAGAGCATAAGCTATTGGAGTTCTGTTCAGGAAATTCTCCCCTGTGCCCATATGTTCAAGGTTCTTCCCTAGTTTCCCTTCTATTAGTTTCAGTGTGTCTGGTTTTATGTGGAGATCCTTGATCCACTTGGAATTGAGCTTAGTGCAAGGAGATAAGAATGGGTCAATTTGCATTCTTCTGCATGTTGACCTCCAGTTGAGCCAGCACCATTTGTTGAAAAGGCTATCTTTTTTTCCACTGGATGGTTTTAGCTCCTTTGTCAAAGATCAAGTGACCATAGGAGTGTGGATTCATTTCTGGGTCTTCAATTCTGTTCCATTGATCTACATGCCTGTCACTGTACCAATACCATGCGGATTTTAACACTATTGCTCTGTAGTACAGCTTGAGGTCCGGGATACTGATTCCCCCAGAGGTTCTTTTACTCTTGAGAATAGTTTTAGCTATTCTGGGTTTTCTGTTATTCCAGATGAATTTTTGAATTGCTCTTTCTAACTCTATGAAGAATTGAGTTGGGATTTTTTTGATGGGGATTGCATTGAATCTGTATATTACTTTTGGTAAGATGCTCATTTTTACTATATTAATCCTGCCAATCCATGAGCATGGCAGATTTTTCCATCTTCTGAGGTCTTCTTCAATTTCTTTCTTCAGAGACTTGAAGTTCTTGTCATACAGATCTTTCACTTGTTTGGTTAGAGTCACAAAGTTTTTGCAAGGCAAAAGACACTGTCAAAAAGACAAAGCAGCAACCAACTAACTGGGAAATGATCTTTACCAACCTTACATCCGACAGAGGGCTAATATCCAATATATACAAAGAACTCAAGAAGTTAAATTCCAGAGAGGCAAGTAACCCTATTAAAAAATGGGGTACAGAGCTAAACAAAGAGTTCTCACCTGAAGAATATCTAATGGCTGAGAAGCACCTAAAGAGATGTTCATCATCCTTAGTCATTAGGGAAATGCAAATCAAAACAACCCTGAGATTCCATCTCACACCAGTCAGAATGGCTAAGATCAAAAACACAGGAGATAGCAGTTGTTGGCGAGGATGTGGAGAAAGAGGAACCCTCCTCCACTGCTGGTGGGATTGCAAGCTGGTACAACCACTCTGGAAAGCAGTCTGGCGGTTCCTCAGAAAACTGGGCATGACACTCCCGGAGGATCCGGCTATACCACTCTTGGGCATATACCCAGAGGCTTTACCTGCATGCAATAAGGACACATGCTCCACTATGTTCATAGCAGCCTTATTTATAATAGCCAGAAGCTGGAAAGAACCCAGATGTCCCTCAATGGAGGAATGGATTCAGAAGATGTGGTATATCTACACAATGGAATACTACTCTGCAATTAAAAACAATGAATTCACGAAATTCCTAAGCAAATGGTCAGAACTTGAAAATATCATCCTTAGTGAGGTAACCCAATCACAAAAGAACACACATGGTATGCAGTCACTGATAAGGGGATATTAACCCAGAATCTCAGAATATCCTAGACACAATTTGCATATCAATAGATTTCTAAGAAGATGGAAGGAGAGACCCCTGGTCCTGGAAAGACTGGATGTAGGGGAATACCAGGACAGAGAAATGAGAGGGGGTTGAATGGAGAAAAGAGGGAGGGAAGGGGGCTTATGGGACTTTCGGGGAGGGAGGAAACGGGAAAGGGGAAATGATTTGGAATGTAAATAAAAAAAAACTTAGAAAATAAAAAAAAATTTATTAATTCTTCAAGAATTTCACACAATGCGTTTTTATCATATTCATTCCAATTTCTCCCCTACTTCCTCTCAGATTGACCCCCCCATCCTTCTACTCCTACAACTACATGTACCCCTTTTGAAAATAACACATCGACTCCAATTTGGGATATCCATATACTCACTGGCATGGGGCCATCCTCGGGAGTGTAATTGGTCTACCAGGAGCCACTCCCTTAAAGAAAAATGCAATCCCCTCCCCTAGAAGTCAGCAACTGTCAATAGCTCGTCAGTTGGGGGTCAGGTCTCAGGAACCCATGCCTGCTCTGTGGAAGAATGTCTACTGGCTTGATCTTAGGTAGATCTTTTGCAGGCAATCGCAGAGACTGTGATGTCAGGAGTACCGAGGTCCTGTCTTGTCTAGATGGCATCAGTTCCTCCTGGTTCTCAGTGACCCCTGTTTCCTCTCTGTGACTCCTGTTTCCTCTCCGTGACCCCTGTTTCTTCTCTGTGGCCCCTGTTTCCTCCCGGTTCTCAGTGACCCCTGTTTCCTCTCTGTGACCCCTGTTTCCTCTCTGTGGCCCCTGTTTCCTCCTAGTTCTCCGAGACCCCTGACTCTTACACTCTTCCCTGCTTACCTTTCTCATTAGTCCCTGTGATGGTTTGTATGTGCTCGGCCCAGGGAGTGACACTATTAGAAGGTGTGGCCCTACTGGAGTAGGTGTGTCACTGTGGGCGTCAGCTTTAAGACCCTCATCCTAGCTGCCTGGAAGTCAGTCTTCTACTATCAGCCTTCAGATGAAGATGTAGAACTCTCAGCTCTGTCTGCACCATGTTTGCCTGGATCCTGCCCTGCTCTTGCCTTGACAATAATGGACTTAACCTTTGAACCTGTAAGCCAGCTCCAATTAAATGTTGTCCTTATAAGAGTTGCCTTGGTCATGGTGTCTGTTCACAGCAGTACAACCCTAATTAAGACAGTCCCTTTGCTTTTTGGAGAGAGAATTTGATATAGATGTTCCGTTACTGACTGAATACTCTCTGTGGGCACGTGTCCTCTGCACGTTGTAATGCTGAAATCTTAAAACAGTGTTTACTCCTCAGTAGCACATTCAGCACGATATTGCCTTTTCCCGGGAAGGTGTTCTAGAAAACTGAGATTCTTTCCAAGTTGCTTTAAATTAAATTACTTTATGCACTGGGCCATGAGTGTGCAGTCATGTATGTGGAGGGTGGAGTCTGGAGGTGAGAGAACGGCTAAGCTTTTATTGATGCTATCTAACAGTCACTTTTCTTGTTGACATTGTAAACAACCTGAGGAAAACACCTCAAGGAAGCAAGGGTTCGTGCCGACAGTGCAAGGGAATTCTTCCGTCATCAGGCTGGGCAAGGACATGGCGGGAGTGGGGAAGGCATAGAGACAGGAGCAAGGGGCGACTGGCCACTTGCATGCACACTTGCACGCACAGTCAGCAAGCAGAGATTGATGTGTGTCTGTGCCCAGCTCACGCTTGCTCTCCTTTTCATTCAGTCCAGAACCCAAGCCTGTGGAATGTTGAGGTCCACATTTAAGGTGGGTCTTCCCACCTTATTAACCTAATCTCTGAGGGATTCGTTTCCACGGTGATTCTAACATTCACTGAGAAGACAAGAAGAATCCTCACAGTCCTTGATTTGACTCTTTGACTTTTGATGGATGTTCATCCTATTGGTCAACAGGACCATGTGGGTGAAAGACTGAGTACACATCATACTACAAATATTTTGTGGGTATTGTTTGGATATTATTATTATTATTATTATTATTATTATTATTAAACAAAAGTCATTTTATTGTTTAAAAGCCTGACCCCTGTAGGAAGCACTCTTGAGAACTCTGCTTTAGACTGTGAAATATCAGCGGCTCTCTAAGATACATCTGAATCAATGGCCCTTGATAATTTATATGACTGCATTTCCCCCTCAGTGTTGTTAAAAATAGCGAGAGAATCCACACTCTCAGAGAACATAGCAGGCCACTTGCGATTCTCGTCCTTGGTTTGGTCATCTGAAAGATACACTGGGCATCAGTTTTAAGCCTTAATGGGGGATTCTTTGACGGAACTGCAATTGCACAGGTGTTCCATACATGTTTTGGCTTAAAAGAGAAAATGTGTCTTTTATGCAGGCTTATTATTTTGTATGCAAATTCCTTCCTGGGTTTTCTATGCAATTCTTAGGGTTCAATTCATTACCTCTGATCATCATTCAATTTGTTGGGCTTTGAGTGCCTGAATAATTGAAAGGTAGGTGAGTGTTATAAATTATATTGTCTGTGTTCATAATCTCCATTTTAGTATTTATAGCTTTATAGCTTCGATGTAAAAATTCACTGTGTCGGAACCTTACCTACAAGCTCTGAATGTTGAAAACAAATCAATTTGTAAATAGTTTTTTTTTTAATACTCTGAATTCTTTTATCAAATTTTACACTTTTTCAGATGCAGTTTTTATGGCTTTGGGTGCCACGGCAACACCACTGAGCAGTATATCTCACTGACTGACTTATTCATTTTTTTTTCATGACAAATGTTTATTGGCTTATAGTGGAAGTCGGTGGCTGGTTCAGCCAGTTCTTTTGAGAAGAACGGGAGGGAGCTAAGGCTTTAAGAGTTATAATCTTTCTTTTCCAAAGCCTCCCCTTTGTCAGTTACTTTCCTATTGCTGTCATAAAATACCACGACCAGGGCAACTTATAAAAGAAGGAACTTAATTAGGTTTATGGTTCTAGAGGATTAGAGCCCACACTGCCCAAGCAAAGGCAGTGCGGCAGGAGCAGCTGAGAGCGCACATCCTGAAAGCAGGAGGCAGAGTGAACACTGGAAGGGCGGGTCTTCGAAACGCCAAAGTCCTCTCTCTCCGTGACATACCCTATCCGACAAGTCCACACCCCTTCATCCTTCCCAAACAATTCTACCAAGCGGCGACCACAGGTTCACACCTATGAGCCTAACCAACCTAAGCAAAGCAAAGGCAAAGTATGACATCCTCCCTCCATGGCCTGTCCCCTCGATGCCTCCCCATCTTATCAGGGTCGCGGGGACTGTAAGGTTCTCAGCTTCCCTCAAAAAAAAAAAAAAAACTCTGTTCTATAAGCACACAGTGGAGCTGATTTAAAACTGAAAGGTGAAAAGATGAATGAAAGCGACCAGAAGGGAAGGGCAAAGAGAAGAGGGGACAAATGGAAACGAGAGAGACATTTGCACGGTTGTCGGTGAACCGGCCTCAGTCTTACAGACACAGTCTGTCAAGGTTTGGACTTCATCAGCACCGTCTGATTGCTACACAGATTCACTGCTCAATTTTACCCTGGCGAGAATACCTTCCACCATGGGATGGTTCTTGGATTTCTGTGGAAACTCACATTGATTTCCACAGTGGCCACACCCATTTACATTCCTGCTAACAGTGGGTTATGACCTTTCTCGAGGATAAGTGTCAAACCAAAATGCCAGTCCAGTGGACGCTCCTGTGGACACACCAGCCAGCAATGGGAAAGCGGCTTTACAATCATTTATAAATAACGAACTTGGGAAAGCAGGCAGCTTCTGGCATCTAAATAGAGAACCTGTGCCGTGCTTTGGAGACAGGTAAAGAGAGCTAGACTGAGCAGTAATGGAGTTAATTATACTTTCTGTTTCTTTGTTTTTGATCTGTGTTTCCAAAGTCATCTAAGCTTTAGGGCGTTTTCTGTTTAACCGTTCCCTTCTCTGGTATTTCCAGGAAATAGAATACAGATGCACAATTACTTTTATTTTTTCAGGTGCCTACATTTGTTAATGTCAACTATCTGAGTACTCTCCCAGGCAGAGGAATGGACAGACACAGTGAGTAAGGGCTGTGGGTCCCCAGAGGCAACCTTACTTGGGTGAGGGTTTGGTAAAGGCAAGGCTTGACCGGAAGGAGAAGAGACGAAGGAAGGAAGGAAGGAAGGAAGGAAGGAAGGAAGGCAGGCAGGCTGTGAGTTAGCCTTCACTACTTCAGCTCTCCTCCTTAATGTATCAGTAATCAATACATACACATGGATGGATTTTCCAATAACTAAGGAAGACAACTCTGAAACATATATACTTTATAGATATAAATGGTTTATTGTATAAAGTTTTTTTTAAGTATTATTGGTACCGTTCAATATCTGAGACAAAATGTGTATTTGCATTTTATCCTTTTAAATGCACTTTGGGACATTCCAGCTTCCTACGCAGACACTTTGGTTTGCTAGAGAACGGGAATTGTTAGAAGAAGACATAAAAGCTGCTTATTTTTTTTTTATGGACTTGTACATAAATCTTACACCTATAACACGACCGAGTGGCGTGAATTTCCAGGGCTTGTTTTTGTATCACTGGCGGGGGGGACTCGGTTTTTTTCTATAGCAATAGCCAGGAGTGGAATTGAGCTCCTTGGCTGGGTCATAAATAAATGAGGATGTCATGCCTGTTTTCATTTGACTGAGCAGTAATGGAGTTAATTATACTTTCTGTCTCTTTGTTTTTGATCTGTGTTTCCAAAGTCATCTAAGCTTTAGGGCGTTTTCTATTTAACCCTTCCCTTCTCTGGCTAGACAGTGGGACCTCACACTTACGAGTTATAAATCTTTTAAAATTCCCCCTTCTCATTTGTGATTTTTCAGATTATGTTTTGTCATAATTCTCCATAGAAATATGGACATCAAAAGCATTATTTTGTACTTAATATTTAAGATTTATTACAGGCATTTTACAATAATTATGTGTGAGTCGTGTAGATTTTTTTTTCCAGTACGAAAATATACTAGGCAGATACTCTATCACTGAACTATATCCAGACTTAATTTTTTTATTATTTGTGTGTGCACAGTTATTTGCATATGGGTTACATATTGCACAGTGTGTGTATAACAAGAGGACAAATTTGTGGATTTGGCTCTCTCCCTCCATGCTTATTTGGGATCAAACTCATATCATCAAACTTGTGACACAATTACCTTGACTTATATAGCCAACTCATTAGCTAAAGGTTCCTTAAAAATATTTTAATTTTGTGTTTGGGGGACATGGTCTCACTAAACATTCTAGGCTGCCTTTGAATCTGTTATGTAGGCCCAGGCAGTCCTTGAATTTATAGTCCTCCTGCCTCAGCTTCCTGAGTGGCTAGGAATGTAGATATGTACTAACAGGACAGAGGGAAGGAAATACTTTAGATTAATATTCCGTATAAACAAAGTATGGTAACAAAAAGTGAATTCTGGAGCCAGATCTTGTAAGTCAAGCATGGCTGAGAAGTCCCTTCATTATTGTTGCTGATATTAGGAATCATCAAGACAAGTTCTCTGTCTGATCAGTATTTACTGATTGAACTTGAGGGGCTATATATATATATGAACACAAAATATATACATCTACATGAGTATACATATATACATCTATATGGATACTCATATATACATCTATATGGACACACATGTACATTTATATGAACACACATATGTACATCTATATGAACACACATATACATCTATATGAATACACATGTACATCTATATGATCACACATGTACATCTATATGATCACACATGTATGTCTATATGAACATGCATGTACGTCTATATGAACATGCATGTATATCTATATGAACACACATATACATCTATATGAACACATGTACACCTATATGAACACAATGTACCTCTATATGAGCACACATAGAAAAGTTTAGAAGTATCAAATTAATTTTCCATCCTTATTGATATTATTTATCTTTATCTATATAAATAGAAATGCTTAAATTACATCACTCCATATTATTTATGTTAAGATGATTGGGAAAAAAGGGATTCTTAATATTGTTTTCTCTTATGTTGGATAATTAGAATATATGAGACAGAAAATGAAGCATATACTATTTTCATGTATGTATGCATGTATATATATACATATATACAGACATAATATTCATTAAAAACAAAGGAAATACACTTTATGATTTGTTTTTATTTCGGATGTGATTTCACTTCTAGAAGATACATCCATTTCTTCTAACATTCCCTTGGACATGAATAGCTTCCCACAAATTTTCTAATTTGCTAAAATTCTTAGAATGGGGCTTGTTTTTATAGACTACTCATATAATCACCTCCTCCCGTTTATTCAAATTAAAAGTGTGTTAGAGATTCTGTCATGAAATGACTTCATCCTGTCATTTGTCTCTGGTGATGAGTTTTGCTATGATTCATACTGTAATTGAATATTGTTGTTTTTATGAAAAATTTGGGAATTGATTATTTTGTTGTTTGTTGGAGACAGGTTCTCCATATGTACCCCAGGACGCCCTCAAACACACAATCCTTTCACTTCAGCCCCCAAAGTGCTGGGATTAATCAAACCTAATTAATGAATTAAACCTCTTTATAAGGGTGGATGGCTTATGTTTTATCACACACTGAAATAGGTTGCATGTAGGAATGCTACACTCAAGACAGGTTAGGGAGTTGGCTAATGTTTAAGAGAGAAGATCAGCAGAGAAGTGCGGTACGCTGTAAGACCTTAATTTTCAGCCTGAAGTTTCATGTGAAAAGTTAGTGATTTCTTCAAACCTTTAGGACACCAGACCATCCAGGTTAGCCCTGAACCCATGCTAACAGGTTCAGGGGATACCACAGCAAGATTCTGTGAACCGACAGGTCCAGGTCGTCCGTGTGAGATTCATCCTTTCCCTGTCAAGCAGAACCCTGAGATATCAGGAATGGAATCCAGTAGGATCAGGGCCAATCAACATTTTTATTCTAATTTAGCGATTTCATTTCAACAAGATCATGATTATATTGCATCAGGTGTTTCAAAGTCAAGGAAGAAAAAACACCCACAATTATTCTACCGGTGTGGAATCGAAGGAGACAAAATCCAGCGTGCAGCGTGCTGAAGGTTCTGTCCGTCTGTCACATGACTGACAGGGCAGAGAAAACGGCAAACTCCACATTCCGAGTTCTTTAATGGGGCCACATTTCTAACTCAGGATCCCATAAAGTGAATTTTGACCCATTTTGATTTATATGCCATACGGCATTTGACACAACTTTAGCGCTTAGAAACTATCACAAACTAGCATCCCTCCTCGTGGGTTTCTGGGAGCCACAAAGAAGAGGCACATACTTCCAACATGTTTTATTAACACTCCAGAAATCCCATTTCCAGCTCCTCTTCCCAAAAGCTGCACTTTCTTGTGTGTCAGGCTTGGCTTACGTACCCGTTTGCATGCATCCTGGACTGTTTCCCCGCTATCAAGAGCGGCTGAGTCCAAAGAACACAGTTCTCCTGTCTCCAGCTATAAACTGATAGGCTCCAGAGTGGGCTCCAGAGGCCCCTGGGGTAGGGTCATCCCCCTTCAGCCCAGGGTGTTTCTTTCTGGTGAAGTTTTGATCAAGTGTATGTGTCAAGCACTCCCGCACATAAACTCCACAGAGGAACAGGGCAAACCGTTGTGAAAGGCATCACCATTTCAACCAAACGGCGCACATCGACTGCTTTCTGCGAAGGTGCCTTTCAGCTCTCTCTTCTTCAGAGGCCGAGCATCTGAACCTCGTTCATATTCAGAGTCTATGCGAAGGGGATTTTTTCACTCAGGTTCTGGGAAGGTCGTCGATTAGGCCAGTAAACCCCGATTTCCTTAATCTGTGAGGAAATCATAAATGTGCTCCTTGAAGACATTTAAAATAACTCGGTGACATTAGCGTCAGGACAAACCCCAAACAGCTAAAATGATTGAACTCAGTCAGCTTTCAAATTCCCTTCTGCCAATCAGCTGGCTTTTATGAGTGTGACATTGCTTTCTCCCCCAACTCAGCCGTGTTTTATTAAACTTTACCTATGTGCTACGTGCATACAGCCTTAAAGATGTTGCTTTTCAATATTAAAATCGATCAGTATGAAGTAATTTTGTTTTCTATGAAATAATTTCATCTGTGAGGAAGATGCTGAATGACCAATAAAACAGGAAATATTGTACTTTAGACATTTATTTATTTATTTATTTATTTATTTATTTATTTATTCTCTCTCTCTGGTGTGTGTGTGTGTGTGTGTGTGTGTGTGTGTGTGTGTGTGTGTGTGTTGGAGGTTGCACATGCCTCTGCATGTAGGTCAGAGGTCAACATCAGGGATCGGGAGTCTTTAACACTTTCCTCCTGATGTTCTGAGACAGGGTCTCTCGCTTGAATACGGACCTCGCTGATTGGCTAATCCACCCGTTTCTGCTTCCCCACGACTGTGGTTATAGGTGCTTCCATGCCCAGCCTGTTGTGCAGGGGCTGGGGACCACCAAAATCCTCACGCCTGCGCAGCAGGTCCTTTACCCACTGAGCCGTCTCTTCAGCCCCCAGAAACTGTTAGAAATTCAATGTAGCAAGGAGAAAAAAATAATTAGAAAAAATTCTGGATTTCTGACGTGGGCCACAGGGAGGGGATGGCATTGTAGCCTGTACATAGTATTAACAGAGAAAATACACAGTGGGAAACAGAAGAAAAGGATGTATGGGTTTACATTTGTAGCGATTACATGTGAGGATTCTTGAGACCCCCTGAGAGGATTATTCCTAGCTAGCTCACAAGGATTGGAAGAGAGAACTCAGAAGTTGTGGGCATCTGAATATCACTTCCTTCCAGGGCATGCTTGTTTTATTTTACAATGCTCTGCAGAGCCAATGTCATCTGGGAAGTTTTTATGGTTTTGTTTCCTCTAAATCTTTATATATTTAATATTTATGTGTTAAGATAAAGCTTTCTTGAGCATAATGAGGTGTGTGTGTGTGCAATGTTTTAGACATTGCCTTATAGAAAAAGACACTGTAACCAGGCCCTTCTGAGATGGAATTCCTGCCTTTGCTTCCCATCCCCCACTCCCCTCGCAGTTCTGAGTGGACATATGCACATACGCACATGGATATCAGCCTCGGGTTTCATCTCTCAGGGACAGTCTCCTATGTATTTTGAGACAGGGTTTCTCATTGGCCGAGAGCTCAGTCAGTGGCCCCAGAGATCTGCCTGTCTCAGCTCCCCTAGTGCTGGCCTTACAAATACATACTTCTCTGCCCAATTTTAAACTGTTACCTGGGCTTCCTGCTTTGCCTTCCTAAATCTGTTTCTTTACCTCTGAAAGAGTCGGATGTCACTAGCTGAATTAAAGAATTACCAAGAAGAGTAGATGAGATAATACAGAACTCCTTCCTCACAATCAACTCTAGCCCCAGGGCAGACAGCATCCTCTTCTAGTCTCTGTGAGAACCAGGCATGCACTCCAGGCGTATAGACACAGGCATTAAAAGACTCATACACATAAAAATAAATTTGAAACTTCTGTAATATGTTAAATTCCTTCATAAAACAGGTAGAATTGAGGGCTTTCTAATATAGTCATTGCCTTGTGGTTCTGAACCAATCACTGAATCTGTTTTTATTATTTTAATTTCATAAGACATAATTTTCAATATACAGAAATTCAATTTTACCATCATTATTTTCTGCTTCTCTTGCTGACTTTTATAAATTGGTAGGTAGGTAGGTAGGTAGGTAGGTAGGTAGATAGATAGATAGATAGATAGATAGATAGATAGATAGATAGATGCATAGATAAATACATAGGTAGATACATAGATAATAAGATAAATGATAGATCCATCTATGGGTGGATAGACATACTGCTATATATGTCCCCCAGAGGTGTTGTTTAACATTTATTCTTCATGGCAAACACAGTTGTGGGACATAGGCACAAAATAAAACCCATGAAACTTTGAAAGATGTTGTAATAACCCACAAATTGATTCAAGACAAACTATCAGATCTTATTTGGCAGAAATAAACCAACTGCCTTCCTATCCTTGCTTATATTCCTAAGGGAAGTTTTTGTGACTTCACAGAGATCTACATCTTTAAATTTTGAAAAGGTTTATTAATTTTACTTGTCTTGTTTATTGTATTTAACTTCGATTTTGTCTATTTGTTGTAAATGCAAATAGGATGATAATTTTTGCATTGTTTTTCTGATGAATACTTGCCTATAAAGGTATTGCTGATTTTAAAATGTGTATTTAGTAACTAGCATTCTGAATTCTTTTCATATGGTTATAGTGGGATGGGGCATATCTAAGTACCAGATCTTGCATTTTTTTGTTCTTAGTAATGAAATGAAATTATGCTTATAGCAGTTTATGATTATTGCTATAAACAGTTAAATTCCTATGATGTATATAAACCTTAAAATAAAGTCAAGTTAATAGTTTATTATAAAAACTTAAATTATTTAAATAAGATGACTTATAAGGCTTATATAAAGAATGAAATTCTATTCATTTTCTTTTTAAAAAAAAAGATTTATTTATGTATTTTATGTGAGTACACTGTAGCTGTGTTCAGACACACCAGAAGAGGGCATCAGATTGCATTACAGATGGTTGTGAGCCATCAAGTGGTTTTTGGGAATTGAACTCAGGACCTCTGGAAGAGCAGTCAGTGCTCTTAACCACTGAGTCATCTCTCCACCCCAATTCTATTCATTTTCATGATTCAATGTGGCATACTTAATTTTTTTTTAATTTAATGATGCTATCCATCATGTTTTTCCTTTAACTGGGAGGCTGGGAAGGTCATGAAATGATATACATGTGCCACAGGATGTCTATGAATGCTCACAACACAAAGTCATAAGCTAGTTAAACCATTGTGATATGCTTTTACACTTAGTTTTGTAAAACATTTACATGGTTTTTGTTTGTTTTTTTCAGAATAAACCAATTTATTTTTTTTTTAATTCCCAATCACAATACAGTTAACCTCAGTAAACATCTATAGTTAGATCTCTTTCATGGCCATTCCAAAGGAATGGGGCTGTTAGAAATAAGGGTCCACACTTGTCCTATTAATTATACAGAACCCATTTTACATCTCTTCAGGTTGAATTTCTTGATTAGATTAAACCATTTGCAATCCCGCACTGCCGCAGCACCTCGCAGAAGCCCTCACAGAGCTTAACATCGCTCTAGTTCTGAGCATGCTCCAGGAACTGCTTGATCTCTAGAGAGCAGGGTCCAAAAGACTGCGGGTTCTGCAGCTGGGCTCCCCGAGGCTCCTGGTAAGTGATGTCAAGCTTTGCAGGCTCAGCATTACCACCTCATCTGAAGCCCCAGTGATGGCGTGACCCAGGGTGTGCCCCACCGGCTGCAGTGGAAGCCATCCGGGCCATCAGGCCTGGCTGCCTGGGTACAGTGGCAAGCGAGCCAACTGCAGATGGTGCAACTACTGCTGGAGGCTGAGCTGCAAGTGCTCTTCCGGGAGTCGCCCTCACCTGAGGGGCCCTGCTGGCGGGGGGTGGGGTGGGGGTGGGAGTGGGGAGTCGCCAGGGAGGTGTGGCTTCCGCTTCCACGAGGCAACCTAACTGCTTGTAGTCTCAGCGTTCAGTGAAGACAAACTGCCCATTTACATGGTTTTCAAGCATATACTTTGTACATGACAAGAACTGTGTCATTTGGACACACCTTGTATATGTGAGCATCTGCTATGCTGGGCTGGTTATTGAGAATGGACAGCCACAAACTCAAGCTTGACTATGTTTGTTCATGTTCATAATGAAGAATCATTGACTGGCATGTATTGATTCATACAAAGCAATGACATTGACCTAGAAAGCTATCTGTTTTGAAACAGTTCAGTTCAATGGCTTGAATAGTCAACTTGTTCCAAAAGCAGCCTGAAAAAGAAAATTTATTAGTAAAACTAATTTGTTATTGTTATTATTTGAAAAGGGGTGTCATATGGTTTAGAACAGACCCGCTCTTTCTAGAAAGTTCTGCATGACTTTGAACTCCTGATTCACCTACCTCCTACCTCCCAAGTGCAAGGATTACAGATGTGGACTCTTACCCTCAGCTGGAAAAAGACATTTGAACTGAGAATATAACATTTCTCTCAGTACAGGTAAATGCATGTCATATTTGAATGTCACAGACACAATGGGAACAGCACTTTGCTAGGGAATTAAACTGAAAAAGAGCAAAATCCAAATGACAAGCAAATAAAAACAAACACTACTGTATCCCTGTGACTTTAAAAAAAAATCCACTTTTTTTCTGAAAGAAAAATAAAAAGGTTGTGTAATTTCTGATAACATGACCATAAAAATAAACACATAAAAAGTCTTAAAGACTTAAGTCTTTAGCAATAAATCTCTGTTTCCTGCTAGTAGCTGCTGTCTATTTTATGATCATTGACTAAGCCACAAATACTGCAGCAGCATAAAGCCTTCATGTAGTAAGAGGACACCAATGAAAGAATTGTGTCCGATGATGATCCACAGGGAACGGGACCTTCTTGCAGGTAAAGGGATTAGTGTATTTGTATGTATGCTTTTCTTTTCACTAAGACCAAATCCCCTAAATGAATGGGCAGAAATACAACACAATAGTAGTAAATGTGAAATTACCAGATACACATATTCACTAAAGAATATAAAATATTTGCACCATGCAGCATCTATCACACGTATATCTTGTTCCACATCCTTTGTGATTATAGGTGCTCAAATGGGGGCAGTCCTTAAATGGGTGAAGATTTGAGGATTTAAATGCCTATGTGGTGATGAGATGTTCATGTTTATTTGTAATATATAATTAAATATATATGTATATAAATATGTAGAATTAAAAATATCTATCATCACCTTAGTATATGAACAAGGACATTTAATCACTTAAAACACAAAAATAAATGGATATAATGAATAAGTTGCTTTCCAAGAGGAATTGGGATAAGAATAGACACAATTAGAGGAATCGGGATAAGTATGAATGTGATTAGAGGAGCCTAAGTGAATCCAGACATGAATACAGGAACCAGGATAATCATGAGCACCATGAGGGGAACCAGGATGAGTATGAATGTGAGTAGAAGAATCAGGATGTAAATCAATATGATTCAAAGGATGAGGGTTGGTATGGTCATGACTAAAGAAATCAGGATGAGTATAATATGATTAGAGGAACTAGAGTGTGTATAGACATGGTTAAGAGAATCAAGATGAGTGTGAGCATGGTTAGAGGACTCAGGATGGGTGTGACCATAGTTAGAGGACTCAGGATGGTTATGAGCATGATTAGAGGACTCAGGATGGTATGAGCATGGAGAGGACTCAGGATGGATGTGAGCATGGTTAGAGGACTAGAGAAACCAGGATGGATATGAACAAGATTAGAGGACTCAGGATGGGTGTGACCATGGTTAGAGGACTCAGGATGGGTGTGAGCATGATTAGAGGAACCAGGATGAGCATGAAGATGCTGCTTCTAGTCTGACTATATCACAGGGACTTCCCAATACATCCTGCTGGTTAAGAACTCCTCATCGGTCTCAGAAGCCCTTCATCTCTTATAAACCCTCCAATGGGATGTGAGTAAATATAGTCACCAAAGAAAAAGCACTAAAAACCTGTGAAGCCTTGAAGAAAGCATAGGAATTCCAACATTGAAACCAGAAGAAGGCAATGGTTTGAGAGAGGACAGTCAATGCAATGGGTTGTTACTTTGAAAGGAGAGACATACATAGGATACTGCAGAGGGATTTGATGAGATGCCAGTTCAGACCTGGTGATAAGAGGTGTTGGACCTGTCTGCCTGTGCAATTTAATTACAGAAGCCAGGTACACAATGGGCTGGGCTGAGTGTTGAACATATAAAATGAAACTGCACCTTTTGATTCCCAAAAAGGGATTTCAATCATGGTAATGAGTTAAGGTGGGCTCTTTTCCTTCTTGTCTGGGAGAAGTGAGGCTTACAATTACAGAATGAGATCAATAAGCCAAAAAGAGAAAGGGAGAGGCAATAAAGATGCAGGAGGGAGGAGAAAAGAAATGACTCAGAGGTCAAGGCCATAGAGTTGGCTGGAGATGGTGGATTGTGAAGGACACAGATAGGTTTGAAGAGAAGAACCCCAAGACGATAGTGTGTGAGGGTATGATGCTCGGAGATAGAGGGTGTGAGGTTGACAAGACAGTGGTGATTGGGGCAAAGGAGAGGCTTGACTGAGCGGTAGTGAAGGTCACATGAAACCACAAATCAGACACTTTTAAGAGTTAGTTTCTTGGTTTTCTCTAAAAGCCCAAGGCTTGGGTTTGGGTGATTGGGCAACAAAGGCACACACTGCCCCAGTTGAAGAGGCTGGTGAGAGAGCAGGAGCTCTCGGGTTCCCATGACCCACTATGGGTTCAGGAGGGCTTTAGTGGAAGAGAGAACAGAAGCAGTTCATAGCACAGGAACTCTCTGGGATAGATCGGAGGGCAGAGAAGTTTGGAGCACTGTGGAATCATGGCGAGGAACTGAGGATTTTTTTTTAATATTTATTATTATATGTAAGTACACTGTAGCTGTCTTAGACATTCCAGAAGAGGGCATTAGATCTCTTTACAGATGGTTGTGAACCACCAAGTGGTTGCTGGAATTTGAACTCAGGACCTTCAGAAGAGCTCATAACTGTTGAGCCATCTCACCAGCCCCCTTGAGACAGCTTTTTTTTAAAATTATTTTTTATTTATTTTTTGAAAAGCATGTTCTTTTATTGAAAAAGTAAGTAAAAATATTTTATAATAAAATTGAAGATTTACATGGAAATATTTCTGATAAAATAGAAGAGATATATAGAAAAACATGTTAAAACTGACAATTTTCATGGAAAATTAAAGAGTAAAGTGGTAGACATAAAAACCATTGCTAAATTAATTGAAAAATGAAATAGAAACATTTTATGATAAAATTGAAAATTTATGTGGAAAATATTTCTGATAAAAATGTAGAAAAATGTAGAAGAACATGTTGAAATTGAAGATTATCATAGAAAATTTTATATAGATATAATAATGGTAGGCATAAAAGTATTCCCAAGTTGATTGAAAGTGGAATTATAAACATTTTCTGATACAGTTGAAGATTTACATGGAAAATATTTCTGATAAAATTGAAGAAATATAAAGAAAAACATGTAAAAATTGAAGATTATCATGGAAATTATACAGATAAAATGGTAGGCATAAAAATAATTCTAAGTTGATTGAAAATGGAATTATAAACATTTTCAGGTAAAATTGAAGATTTACATGAAAATATTTCTGATAAAGTTCAAGAAATACATAGACAAATATGTTAAAATTGACTATTTCATGGAAAATTATACAGATAAAATGGTAGATATAAAAAACCTTTCTAAATTAATTGAAGGTGGAATCAAAAACATTTTGTGATAAAATCAGAGATTTACATGGAAAACATTTCTGATAAAATAGAAGAAATATATAGAAAAACATGTTAAAATTGAAGATTATCATGAAAAATAATGCAGATAAAATGGTAAAAATAAAAAAAATTACTAAATAATTGAAAGAGGAATTACAAACATTTTCTGATAACATTGAAAATTTATATGAAAAATATTTCTGTTAGTCTATGTCTTTTTATCAGGGAATTGAGTCCATTGATGTTAAGAGATATCAAGGAATTGTGATTGTTGTTTCCTGTTATTTTTGATGTTATTTTTATGTTTGTGTGGGTATCTTCTTTTGGGTTTGTTGGAAGATTACTTTCTTGCTTTTTCTAGGGTGTAGTTTCCCTCCTTGTGTTGGTGTTTTCCATCTATTATCCTTTTTGGGGCTGGATTTGTGGACAGATATTGTGTAAATTTGGTTTTATCATGGGATATCTTGGTTTCTCCATCTATGGTGATTGAGAGTTTTGCTGGGTATAGTAGCCTAGGCTGGCATTTGTGTTCTCTTAGGGTCTGTATGAGATCTGCCCAGGATATTCTGGCTTTCATCATCTCAGGTGAGAAGTCTGGTGTAATTCTGATAGGTCTGCTTTTATAAGTTACTTGCCCTTTTTCCCTTACTGCTTTTAATATTCTTTCTTTGTTTAGTGCATTTGATTTTTTGATTATTATGTACTAGGAGGACTTTCTGGTCTGGTCCAGTTTGTTTGGAGTTCTGAAGGCTTCTTGTATGCTCATGGGCATCTCTTTCTTTAGGTTAGGGAAGTTTTCTTCTATAATTTTGTTGAAGATGTTTACTTGCCCTTTAAGTTGGAAATCTTCACTCTCTTCTATACCTATAATCCTTAGGTTTGGTCTTCTCATTGTGTCCTGGATTTCCTGGATGCTTTGGGTTACAAGTTTTATGCATTTTGCATTTTCTTTCACTGTTGAGTCAATATTTTCTATGGTATTTTCAGCACTTGAGATTCTTTCTTCTATCTCTTGTATTCTGTTGTTGATGCTTGCATCTGACTCCTGAATTCTTTCCAAGGTTTTCTATCTCCAAAGATGTCTCACATTGGGATTTTTTTATTGTTTCTACTTTCACTTTTAGATCCTGGATGGTTTTATTCAGTTCCTTCACTTGATTTTTTGTGTTTTCCTGTAATTCTTAAAGGGTTTTTTGTGTTTCCTCTTTAAGGTCTTCTGCCTGTTGACCGATGTTTTCTTGTATTTCTTTAAGGGAGTTATTTAAGTCCTTCTTGAAGTCCTCTATCAGCATCATGAAATACGATTTTATTGTGGGGTTTTGTTTTTGTTTTTGGTTTTGGTTTTTTTTTTTCGAGACAGGGTTTCTCTGTATAGCCCTGGCTGACCTGGAACTCACTCTTTAGACCAGACTGGCCTCGAACTCAGAAATCCGCCTGCCCTCTGCCTCCCAAGTGCTGGGATTAAAGGCGTGCGGCAGAAATACGATTTTAAATCCAACTCTTGCTTTTCCAGTGTGTTGGGGTATCCGGGATTTGCTGTGATGGGAGAACTGGGTTCTGATGTTACCAAGTAGCCTTGGTTTCTGTTGGTAGGGTTCTTGAGCTTGCCTTTTGCCATCTACTTATCTCTGGTGCTAGTTGGTCTTACTGTCTCTGGCTGGAGCTTGTCCCTCCTTGGGCCTGTAAGCCTGTGTCCGTACTCCTGGGAGACCAACTCTCTTCTGTCAGGGTCTGTGGAAAGAGGGCTGTGGAACCACTTGGCTCCCTGGTGCAAATGGCAGCCTGAAGACCTCTGTCCCAGCTGCTCCACTAATCTTATGCCCTGTGTGCTCTTAGCTGTTCCCCTCCAGAGAGGAGCTGGAGATCTCACCTCTTAGCTCAGAAGTGAAAGTGCTGCTGGGAGATCACTCTCTCCTGGCTGGCTGTGCACAGAAGGCTGTGGAGTTGCCTGACTCCCTGGTGCCAGAACTAAGGAATTCTAAGGAAACAGCTGTAAAGAAAAGCTCAAGTAGTCCACGATGTGACCCTAGAGCCAAAGATGGGTCAAGGTGAAGGCCATGGGCACTGGGGGTTGTGGCTGGATGGGGGTTGTGGCTGGATGCGGGTTTTGAGAAGTCAAAGAAGGACGAAGAACACGCATGTGGAAGAGAGGCTGGCAGAAGCTCAGCGTTGGATTCAGGTTCCTGTCTGTGAGTCCAGTTTAGTAGCTGGTTCCACCCACGGTCTTTAGCCACAATGGCCAGCTAAAGCCAGAAAACAAAACTTGTGAGAGTCAAACGGTTGCTTGGGGATGCTGGTTAGCTCTCCCACGTGTCCCCTTTCCCTGCTCTGTCCTTTGACATTCCTTGGCTACTCTCCTTGACCCATCTTCTCCCTTGTTTTCACCAATGCTGTGTTTACCTCCTCTGTGCTAGCAGCTCAGAGAGCTTCCCACTACCTGTTCATTGGCACATCCCAAGCCCTTGCCTGGGAGAATCATCTGGAGAATGCTTGTTGGAGGCGTGGGTACGGAGCAGAGTTCAATCCTTTTTCCACCGCTCTCCATGCTGGAATGGTTTGCGCGTTCATTTCCAGTTCCCCCTGCTGCAGATTTTTCATTTGGAAACTTCTGTTTTTCACTCATAAGTTACCATTCCTTCTCTGTCACTGCTCTGGAGAAGTCTGTTCTTTCAAGAAAACCCCGAGTCACCCTTCTATAATGCCTGGGAAGATGCCTTAGAACGACTCTGTCATTTTAATTAATTTACAAATGTAGGTTTTGTTTTGGATTGTAGTTGGATGTATTTGACACAAATAGTCTGATTATGGCCATGGGTTAATACAGTAAGCACCAATGTGACAATGACATTGATTTGTGCTGGAGAAGATATATTATAGAAATGTTTGTAGATGCTTTCACAGACAGAGGGATGATAAATCTTGTCAACAAATCTTCCTTGGGCTGGCAAGATGGCCTAGCAGGTAAGGTGCTTGCCACCAAGCCTGATGACCTGAGTTCAATCCCAGGAACCCACGTGGTGGAAGGAGAGAAGCACTTTCCACTAGTTGTTACCTGCATATGTCTTATGGTACAAATGGTCCCCACCACCACCAATAAATAAATGTAAACAAGACAAGTCCTTATATCTGGAACAGAAAAAAAATATCAAAGAGAAATAAAGAACTATATAGTGAAAGCTGACAATATCCACGCTCCGCTGGAAAAGCCATCACTTTGTATACATGAATGCAAGACTGCTTTCTGTACACATGTGGGGAAGGCGCAGGCGGGTCATTACAGGGTTAACACCAAGTCTGTGAGCAGCTAAAGTGCAGACCACTTTTGAGAATAAAAATTGTGTGTACCTTATTAAAAAGCCGCCTGACAGGGTCAGCAGCCCCGTCACAGAGTACCTACCAAGAACAATTTCAATTTTAATAGGTTTTACTATGTATTTCATAAGCATGCCCATTGAAATTGAGTCATCAAAGCCTCCCAGCTCCTCCAAGACAGATTTTAGCCCGAGAGCTTGGAGTAATTATCCAAGTGCATGTTAGCCTGTGTAGCCATTTCAGGCTCGTTCATCATTTCAAACAGCTACAGACTCTGCCTGCTAATTTCTTCCGATGGATTAGCCGTTCTCACTTGTCTATCTCTTTTTTTTTCCTGGGGGGTGAAATATTGCCTTCCTCCCACGTTTTAATAAGCCGAGCAGGCATGCACCACTGCACAGCTCCTCACTCCTATTTCTTACAGCTTAGAGAATGATGTTCTGGGGGAAGAGATTCGAAGGTGAGAACTTCGCCATCGCTTCCCGCAGTCTGCAAACAGCTGCATTGAAACACCGGCTGCAAGCGCGGTCCTGGGCTGTTCTGGCCTTATTTGCTCCCAGTCCAGAATTTGCCGTTCTTCCTACATTGCTTCTGTGTCCTTGGGGGGCTCAGATCTTTATTTCCCTCCCCCTGAATCCCACCTCTTCTCCGCCTGTCTCTGTGCCTCCTCCCCATTAAGGAGCCTCTGTTCACAGGCTTCCTCAGTTCCTCACTGTAATGACCCTGCTTAAGCTTTTTAATTTGGGAGTTCAATAATTTCTTTATTCTCTGATCTCCCGGTGAGAACACACAATGTCACATGCACATGCTGGGATCACCCTCCTTAGGCAGGTGGGTATAAAAGGGGATCCCAGCAGGGGGAAAATAAACCCCACAGTTTGCGTTCTATCTCTGTGTTTTAGAAGCTTGTGACCTCTTCATGCCTCTGTCTTCTCAGTCTTCTCGGGATAAACTTTTCTTTACAAAACGTTAGGTGATAGTGGGAAATTATCAAGAGATAACTGGGAGGGCAGCTCAGTGGTGGGGCTGCATAGAGAGCTTGAGGTCCTGGGGTTGATGCCTAGGGCGGGATGGGGATGGCGAATCATGCACTCATTCGACAGTAGAGAACTCCACACATGGATCGCGCCACGCATCTTTTGTCCTTGGTAATTGAACAGATGGGATTTCTACCCTGCTTGCCCTTGCAATTGATGTCCATTAGCACTCTGATAGCTTTATGACGGATTTTAACAGAAGTGGCTGGAATGAAGGCAGGGCTTGGAGGCTCGCTCGTTTCGCGCATCTCTAGCATCCACAGTCATCTCCACTTAGATGATGTCTGAAGGTCCCACAGCATCATTTTAGATGGTGCCTCCTGACACCTTCCCCTGACCCAACTTTGTGTCCTGACACTAGTTTGAAAGACACGGTTTGGAAATAGGAAACCGACTTTGGTATCCAAAGTCACTTGCAGATGGATTGTTCCTCAGATAAAAATCTTCAAAGAAGAGCAAAGGTAGATTTTCTAGACTTTAGAGAAAAAAGAAAGCCGTTACCCCTACTTGACAATTTAAGGAAAAACTCCCTTGACTCAGCTCTAGAGTTATATTTTCTGGTAAGTTGGAGATGGGTAGCTTTTATCCAGATTGGGAAGATGTGCAAAAGACAGTAATTGGTAATTCATATTGAGAGTCGCAGCTCTTGGGTCCTTCTTGAGAGAGGTTTTGAGATGTGCTATGATTTGGAATTATGTTCAGAAGAGCACCATCTAGGAGCAGAAACTTGAAACTGGTGGATTTTTCTTTTCTTTTCTTTCAGACGCATCAAGCTTCCGTACTCTTCATTTACCCATAAATTATGTAGGTGGATAAAATCTCCATCATTAGAGAATGACCTTGGTGTTAGGACACATTGATATTATGGGCGATGTTCTTTGAATTTTTGCAAATTTTTGACATTAGTTATGGTTCAGCGCCAGTATCAAGATCATTAGTATTGAGTCAAGTACTTCCGCGCTCACCAGGTACTAATTAAAATGATGTGTCTGACTATTTATGTATATTTCATCCCAGGAGACAAGACATATGTATAAAATATATATTTCATCTTCAGTGTTCTTTCCTTCTGGATTATTCTGTCTTTATTTTTGCTTTTGGCTGTAGCCATTTAACACTGGAAAAGAAAAGGTACAACGGTCAAACCGTGCTAGAGAAGAGTCCTGCCTCCTGCTGCTGTTCTATGTGACCTTTTAAGGAAAATCCCCATCCTGTGTGCTGCCCTCTTTACGATCCCCACCCCCACCCCACTGCCGCAGAGTGGACCATCTGAGAACAGTCTCACTGTCCTTCGTTCCCTTCAGGGTTGAGACCTTCATGCAAACTAAGCACACACTCTGCCAAGCTTCCTTCCGGCTTATTGTCTTATGTGAAGAAAGGAAATCGACTGTCTAAACGTCTCTTCTCAAAATAGCAGTAGCGTCGTTTATTCTACAGAGCCTGGATTCTGTAGTGGAGACGGATGCTTGGTAAATGCACATCCATTCATGCATAAATGCATATTGTGGCTATGTGCAAGAGATAACTCTCGTGAAAGTCAACTTAGAAAATTATTTGCACAATATCAAGTCTGGGTCAAGTAGTGTGGATACCATTTATTATCACCATCAACATCATCATCGACATCATCCTTATCATCATCATCATCATCAAGACAGGCTTCCTCTATGTAGGCCCTGTCTGTCTTGGAACTCATTCTGTGAACCAGGCTGGTCTCAAACTCAGAGATCTGCCTGCCTCTGCCTTCCGAATGCTTGGATTAAAGGTGTGCAGCACCACTGCCTGGCTCATATTACATGTATTTTGAGGTGTTATTGATTTTTTTTAAGAAATAATTTTAATCTTTTTCTTGTGTGCACATACATGTGTAAGTGCGTGAGCGTGAACACATGACACGGCATGTGTGGAGGTCAGAGGACAATGTGCAGCTGTTGGTTCTCTTCTACTGTGTGGGCACCAGGGACTGAACTCAAGTCACTAATTCTTGGTGTGAAGCTCCTTCACTGACCAGACTCAGTTGCCCTAAACTTGTGATTTCTAAAGCAAATTTACCCTATCTCTAATTATTACCTAATCTCTCTTATTGTCATCCATAATTCAGGCATCTTCTGACTCTGAGGATGCTTGCTAAGTACAGCTTCTCCAGACAGGAGGGAAAGTGACGCCCTTTTGAGAGGAGAAATTTCTTTTGGTAGGATGTTACTCATGCATACTCCCTGAAAGGTTAAGTAAATGAGTTCGGTTAGTTCGAGAACTCATAAGATCACGGTCAAGGTGCTGCCGTGCTTTCCCGACAACCAACACTTAACACTAGACTGAGAACACAAGTCCCTGCAAATGGCCAGTCATAAAGAAAACAGCTAGGCATGGTGGCGTGATGATTTTCAGCCCAGCACTTGGGAGGCAGAGACAGGCAGATCTCTGAGTTTGAGGCCAGCCTGGCCCACATAGTGAATTCCAGGACAGTAAGGGCTACTCAGTGAGACCCTGTCTCAACAAAACATAACAACAAAAAGAAAAAGAACATGAATGGCTTGCTAATTATTCTTCCTCAATTGAGGCATTATGCTTTGTCTTTTAGATATATCTTATGATAAAGAAGGAGCTAGGCATGCTATAGGGAGGACTGATAAGAAAGGTTTTTAAACATTAGTTCATTACTGAACATGGAAGAACAGAACCTCAGTATTTGCATGTCTTCTAATAGTTTATGGGTTAATATATTTGTGGACTTTTAAGAACTTTGCTCATTTGCACACGGCAGGTGGTTTCTTTATTCACGTGTTGAGCCTTGGGTCTAGAAGAAAGCAACTCACACTAAAGAAGATGTCTGAGTTACTCTTGCTACCTCAGTGGGTGTTGCTGTTCCTTGTAGCTTTCAGGACTGTCAACAGGCTGTGTAGATTTCCCCGGGACCAACCTGTCCTGAGAATGAATAGAAGTCTTTAACGATCCTGACTTTCCTAAACGACGACGACAAAAAAATCTCAATTTTCTTTTGAGATAGGATTTCACTGCATATTCCAGGTTAGCTTCAATCTCAGCATACAGCCCATGCTGTCTTTGAACGAGAAATGTTCTTGCTTGAGCTTCTCAAGTACTGAGAATGTGGGCATATGTCACCGTGCGTTTAAACTTGTGCATTCCACTCACTTTAAAGCCCATCTCATTAATGTCAGGACTGCTGAGGTCCTTTCCATCCTCCTGGCACAAGAATCAAGCAGTCAGATGGATAGTGATTTATTAAAACTTTAATGTGATTTTCTTTTTTAAAGATTTATTGTAACATTTTAAATGCATGGATGCACATGCTTGTATGTGTGTGTATACGTGTATCTGTGTGTGTTCATGTGTGCATACACACATGCATGTGTACTGAGTACAGATGCTATTAAATTCCTCTGGAGCACAGGCAGATGTGAGCTTCTTGATGTGGGTGCTGGAAATCAAGTGTAGGTCCTCTAGAAAAATAGTATACACTCTTAAAAACTGATTCTTCCCTTTTGCCCCTAATGTTATTTTCAAAGAAACTCAATAAGGATACAACTCAACTTGTGTTTTTAGAACTTTGACATTGCATGCCTGCCAGACGGAGGCATGAGAAGCCAGCATTCTTCCCCCCCTTTTTGCTTTTTCTTGATGCTGTAAAACACATCCTGCTGTCTCTCTGGTAGCAGATGAATTTTATAATAATGCTTGTTGACATAAAGCTGCAGCAATTTCTACCAAAGATTGGGTCCAGAGACCAAATCACAAAGACATTTGTCCTATAAGAATTAAAATTACAGCTGTATCTGAAGACTGAACTGCAAGGTAAGATTAGGTACTGGCTGGTTTTTTGTGTCAACTTGACACAGACTGGAGTTATCACAGAGAAAAGAGCCTCCCTTGAGGAAATGCCTCCATGAGATCCAGCTGTAAGGCATTTTCTCAATTAGTGATCAAGGGTTGGAGAGCCCATTGTGGGTGGTGCCATCCCTGGACTGGTAGTCTTGGGTTCTATAAGAAAGCAAGCTGAGCAAGTCAAGAGAAGCAAACCATTAAGAAACATCCCTCCATGGCCTCTGCATCGGTTCCTGATTTCTGACCTGCTTGAGTTCCTGTCCTGACTTCCTTTGGTGATGAACATCAATGTGGAAAGGTAAGCTGAATAAACCCTTTCCTCCCCAACTTGCTTCTTGGTCAAAAAGATGTTTTGTGCAGGAATAGAAACTCTGAATAAGACAGATTGGGTACATGCTTTCTCCCTGTGAATAAATATTTAACTCTAGCCACAGCATTGGTGATAAACACATTCATGGAAACAGCTGAACGAACCATTGACAGAATTTATTTTATCAAATGAAGCTCTTGGACATCACTGTACAGTCACATCATATTGTACTTCTGTTTGGGGATATCAGCCATACTTGTCTACAAGGTAACAAACGTTTCATGGTGAATGAAACTATTCCTGAGCCATTACTTAATTTTCTCTGGCTGTGACAAAATATCCAACAAAGGAAACTTAAGGAAAGTTTCATTTTGGATCTCGGTTTGAGAGTGCATGCTGGGAAAGGAATGACATTGAGAGGCAGTTCCTGTATCTGTATTCAGGAGGGAGAGGGAAGAAGGGATGGAAGGAAGGAGGGAGGGAAGGAAGGAAGGAGGGAAGGAAGGAGGGAAGGAGGTAGGGAGAGAGAGGAAGGAAGAGAGGGAGAGAGAGAGAAAGAGGGAGAGAGGGAGGGAGAGAGGGAGGGAGGAAGGGAGGGAGGGAGAGAGAGAAAGAGGGAAAGAGAGGGAGGAAGGGAGAGGGAAGGAGGGGGAAGGAGAAAGGGAGGGAGGGAGAGAGAGAAAGAGAGATATGAACCTACTGCATAGCTTTCTTCTTCTTTGTATGTAGTCCAGAACCAGACCCTCCAGCCTGCAGGCAGTGTGTCCCACATTGAGGGCAGTTCTTCTTCTCAATGAAGCTGATCTAGAAACTCCCTCTTAAGCACATCTAGCGGTATCTTGCCTAGGTGACTCTAGAGCCTTTCAAGTTGACTGTCGATATCTCCGTGTATTGTCAGTTTTTGTGAGTATCAGGCGGAAAAAAAATGACCAAGGAGATTTTTCCCATGTCAGTGAAGACTCCAACTGTAGAATGTTCCTTCTCTTTTCTGAGATGCGGCATCTATGACAGGGACACTGACAGGAGGTCTGTGCTGAAGCGCTTCAGTCACCATTGCTAGAGCGTAAACAGTCTCAAGACACCGTAACGCAGGAGCAACAGAGACTTCATTGTCATGGTGTGATTCCACGCAGGCCAAGAAATCCCAGGTCGTGGCTCAGCTCTGCTCTTTATCTTATTGGCAAAAGTCTTCAGCTGGTGCAAGGGTTCCTAAAGGTAGGAAGGCTGGGAATAGACTCATTTGTGTGCCTGGCGACTTGATGGAGCACCTCGGAGGTCAGATAAAGTTGAGAAGTCACTAAGTTACCTCCTGGAGCTTCTCATATTTGTTCTCTAATATGAGAATCCAGTCAGAGTGGCCTTCTGGATCCTCCCAGAACGAGAACCATCAGAAAACCAAGAGAAACTAACCTATCCTTCTCAGCCAGAGTTGGAAGTCTTCCAGTTTCCACTCATCTAAATGTTATGAGCAAATTCTAAGTTCTAGGAAAGGGAATTCGACCTACCTCTGGATAAGAAAGTGATAAAGGAACTCACCACCATCTAAAGAAAAATCTCCATGGAAAAAAATACCAAAGACTTTGAAAGGTCTTCACTCTACAGGCACACATGGGAAGAAACAGTTGGTAATAAGTTTTCTTTCTTTCTTTTTTATTATTACTATTTTTTATTAGATATATTCTTCATCCATATTTCAAATGATTTTCCCCCCTCCTGGATTCCCCCCTCCCTGAAAGTCTCATAAGCCCTCTTCCCTCCCCCTGTTCCCTCCCTCCCGCTTCCCTGTCCTGGTATTCCCCTACACTGCTGCATCGAGCCTTTCCAGGACCAGGGGCCTCTCCTTCCTTCTTCTTGGGCATCGTTTGTTATGTGAATTGTGTCTTGGGTATTCCGAGCTTCTGGGCTAATATCCACTTATCAGTGAGTGCATATCATGTGTGTTCTTTTGTGATTGGGTTACCTCACTTAGGATGACACTTTCTAGTTCCATTCATTTGCCTAAGAATTTCATGAATTCATTGTTTTTAATAGCTGAGTAGTATTCCATTGTGTAAATATACCACATTTTCTGTATCCATTCCTCCATTGAGGGACATCTGGGTTCTTTTCAGTTTCTGGCTATTATAAATAGGGCTGCTATGAACATAGTGGAGCATGTGTCCTTATTACATGCTGGGGAGTCCTCTGGATATATGCCCAGGAGTGGTATAATGGGGTCCTCCAGTAGTATCATGCTCAGTTTTCTGAGGAACCACCAGACTGATTTCCAGAGTGGTTGTACCAGCTTGCAATCCCACCAGCAGTGGAAGAGTGTTCCTCTTTCTCCACATCCTCCCCAGCATCTGTTTTCTCCTGAGTTTTTGATCTTAGCCATTCTGACTGATGTGAGGTAGAATCTCAGGGTTGTTTTGATTTGCATTTCCCTAATGACTAAGGATGTTGAACATTTCTTTAGGTGCTTCTCAGCCATTCGATATTCTTCAGGTGAGAACTCTTTGTTTAGCTCTGTACCCCATTTTTTAATAGGGTTATTTGGCTCTCTGGAATTTAACTTCTTGAGTTCTTTGTATATATTGGATATTAGCCCTCTGTCGGATGTAGGGTTGGTAAAATCTTTTCCCAATTTGTTGGTTGCCGTTTTGTCCTTTTGACAGTGACCTTTGCCTTACAGAATCTTTGTAATTTTATGAGGTCCCATTTGTCAATTCTTGATCTTAGAGCATAAGCTATTGGTGTTCTGTTCAGGAAATGTCCCCCTGTGTCTATGTGGTAATAAGCTTTCAACCCCAAGTTGACTTATAATGGGAAACATAGTGGCAGTTGATTCTATGGTAAGACTCTAGTCCCTAAATGTGTAGAAAGGAAAAAGAACTCACTCTTTCCTGTAAACATATCCTGTACAGGAGAAAGCATCTGTCACCTAAAATTCTGAAGTGAGGTATGTAGAGAGTTTTCCATGATGCCACTGACATCATTAATTCCCTTTGTGTGGCCAAAAGTGATACAATCAAAAGACTCGTTCTGTGATGCTCTCAGGAGGGTGGTTTGCCTGAGGGTCCAAGCTGGTGGCACACATTAGATGCAAAGACTTTCTTGCTCCTCCAGCACTGTAATTTTTTTTGCCTATAAGGTAAATTGTTGATGTTTATTTTTTGATGGGAGATTCCAGAAATTTTAAACGTACAGCTAAGTCTAAAGAGGTGTACAGTGGGGAAAAATAATATATTTAACCTAAGTTCTACAACTAACATTTTGCTATGCATTTTGAGGGGATACATTTTGTAATTAATCACAGATATTCTTACATGTTGACATACTAGACTTATTTGAAATATATATATATATCTCCATGCTAGGACAAACCATGAAAATATCCATTTCAGAACACTGTGAAACCAAAAGGAAACTTCCGATTTCCCGACTCTGTCTCCTGTGTTGAGACAATGTGCCTCTAGTGTTTGCATATGCTTTGAATGCTCACTGAACATCTGGCAGAGCATTGAAAAGAATTTACATTGAGACACCATCCCACGCAGTTTCCAGGCAGGTTTAACAATAACGTCCATAGCTTCACAGTAAGGTCTGTGGCTCCAATTTCTAATTTAATTAGTTATTACTTAGGAAATATTAGTTTAGAAAGAAAAATGAGTACAATTTTTTTTTAAAAAAATTAAGAAATGAAGCTAACCCTATGGAGTTCTGCTATTGTTTAGTCTCATTTTGGAATATTATATATTGACCCTCATATAATAGTAGACTCTTATATGGCATAAACATCTCCAGATATTTGTACAAAGGAGATGAGAATCGTGGCTCTTGCAGATTAAGTATTCTAAGGGTTAAATTAATAGCAGAAATGATCAAATCCTTGCTTAAAATATGCTCTGTCATAGAGGGGGAAAGAAGGAAAATGACGGGTATTCACATGATTGACAGCCTTTCCAAATAGAAGTGTTGCTATAATTAAGCAATAATGTATGAGCGAGTGTGCGTTGTGACAAATTGGAAGCTTGGCTGATTAGATTGAGCATATAAGCTGTCAGTATAATTATCATATTTTAATCATTTTCCCCCATTTTTTTTTACAACAGCATTGTCTTCAGCCTCATTTGGTGCTTATTAGATTGATGTTCTTGGAGGAATCCTACAACGTAAAGCTTGTCCTCACACAGGATGAGCTTTAGATAAGACTGCAGCTATGTCTATAAACATTTATAACAGTCGCTGATGTGTCTCTATTCACTTCTCCTACCTTGTCTCTTGGGTTGAAAACAAGTTTTCCACTTGTGATAAGAATGAGTAAACCTGGGCTAATGAGTAAACCTAAGCCCACGGAGGGCTTCTGGTTTTCAATAAAACACATCAAAGGTTTATAAAGAGATTGTTAGAATGTCATTTATGGGTCGGGTCCTCCTTAGGCACAAATGTTGAATTTGCTAGCCTCACAGGAAGGGAGTTTGGGGGCAGGACCACTTGTACGACCACAGAGGAGACAATACTCAAAGGACGGGCATGATACTCTTGGGTTCTTGATTTAAATATAACACCTGTGCATAAATCAGCCATGTGTTTCCAAGGAGAAGGCTGAGCTAGACTTTAAAGAGTCTTGAGTATTAATTTTCATCCCTCAGTCTTAGATCAGAATTCTAGCCAGGATGGTCCCAGCCCTTCAACCCCCCTCATCCAGGAAAGAAAGCCCTCATCAGGCCTTTTGGTCAACATGTTATCTTCATGAGGCAGGGGAGCTAGAGCCTTATAAAATATAGACTTCGGAGTGTGGAAGGACACACACACAGAAGCTGGAATTATCTCCATTTCTAACTTATAAACCGCTTCAGCACGGAGAATGCAGCCCAGTAGCACAGCACACGGCTGCATCCTGGAGGTCATAAGTTCGATTTCCAGCACTGAAGACACCAACCAACCAACCAACCAACTTCAGCTGAGGTAACAGCTCAGCTGGTAGCACATGTTGCATGTTTTGCAAACCCAATGACCTGGGTTTCATCCCTTAGAGTAGGTATCGAAACAGAGCTGGCATGGTGACACATACTCGTGTTCTCAGCCCTGGGAAGGCAGATCCTTAGAGCTTACTGGCCAACCAGTCTATCCTAGACCCCACCTCCCAAAACAAAGTGGGGTGATGCTCTGACAAACAATACCTGAGGTTGACCTCTGGCTTCTATACACAAGTAAGTATATGCATGTGCGTGCACCCCTGTATCTGCCCACACAAGAACATACACAAACACGCCCATGTAGTAAATAAATGAACACTGCTGCTTTATGCCCTGGACCGCACGCCACAACCTTACCTGCCCTTAGGTGTTGGGGATGAGGTGTCTTGAAACCAGTGGTTCAGACTCATTCCTGAGTCATCACTGCAAGCACATTTATTAACCCTTTGGGGCGCCCGTTATATCTACCTGTATCCCCATTGGTCCCAAGCAAGCACGTCTCGCCAGTGGCAGTTCCGGATTGGCTGGCATTGGGTGGGTCACCAATCTTTAGGTTCTCAGGCAGTCTTCAATTAGGGAATCATGCAGAAGATGACTCGGCAGGGCTGCGCGGTCCCAATGTTCATGCAGAGGCAGCCACGACTTAGTCAGTGAGGCCTGCCGTTAGTCCTACAGAGCACCACGTCAGAGGGTCACACGAAGTCACGTGATTAACCTGCAGGGCGGTTCTCCAGCCGACCACCGGGCTCTGGTCCTTTCTGCAGTCACGTGACATCCCGGTTGCGATACAGGGCCACTCTCGGAGTTATTGTAGGTACCTACAGATTGACAGTGGGGCCTCTTGCCCACTTAGCTTCTCCTAACTCACTTCCTAGACTTTGAGTACAGGCTCTCTGAGTCACTTTGCACCTCCTCCGCGTGGAATGAAATACTACGGTGACCTTTTTAATTCCCTGGACTTTTTACAATCTTAGAAATTCAGCATAACAGGAGAACTTTAATCTTCCTCATGCGTGGAAGAGACAAAATAAGGCGGAGGGAGGCGTGACCTCCAAGGTGGCAGAGACTTCAGAGAGTCCTGCCGAAGCTTTGTCAACCGCCCCTGCTTACGTTTCATTCAAGGGTACAGGCAGCTGCTCTGCCTGGGCCACGTTTTTAAACATACCACAATGTTTATATTCTATACTTCATTTCTCCTCTAAGAACGTAGTATCGATTGATTCCAAATGGCACTTATTTAAAGGTTTCAAAGTCTTTAGTTTTTCCAGTGTGCCTTTGCAATTTCTGTGATTCCAGCCTATAGCTCCAGGACGCACGGAGCCACAGCAGTCTGTTTACACGAACATCCGAGGAGCCGGGTTCTTGAAATCTAATGAAGTGGTTAGCCAATTCCTTGCGGGTTTGGCAGAGCCCGATCATTTAGCCAAGTGTCACTGTACGTGTTTTTGAGTTTGAGGTCTCAGATGTTGCGTAGTTTGGTTGATGGATGAGATGGCCTGGAGAAAAGGCAGAAAGGGGGAGAACAAAGAACAATGTTTGTCACGTAGCCCAGAGTGACAGCACGGATTGGCGCTCTTACCTCCCCTGCCCATACGGCATTGTGACCAGGGAGACTGATGAAGAATCCTATCAGGTTTGAGCTGTTCGGGTGTCATTCTGATCAGTCCTCCCAGGATTCCCCAGAGCATCTGGAGTGGTTCACAGCTAACACGGGCAGCTCCTGCCCAGGCTCCCATCCTTTCCAGGTTCTGGGCTGGGGGCTGTGTCCCATTTGTGGTGGGATTTTGCACCTTTTAGTTTTCTAGGTGATCACCTTTCACAAGTGTCTCAGGCTGGGCAGTCCATAAATTCTTTGCCTTATAAACATGACGACCCTGTTAAAGCTCCCAGAACCCACATTTAAAAAAAAAAAAAAGCCATGCTTGATGGCACATGGTGATAATCCGAGCACTGGGGAGGCAGAGAACCTGGGCCTCAGTGGCCAGGTAGCACCGCTGTGTTCCGGGCCAAGGGGAATACACATCTCAGGAATGACATCTGAGGTTGTTCTCCCATCTCTACACACATCCACATAAAATAGAATGAATAAATGTTTGAAAAAAAATGATGCTGGCTAAAGAGGTGGATCAGGAGGGTAAGTGTCTGCTGTGGAAGTTGAAGGACATGAGCTCTGTCGCCAGAAACCATGTGAGGCTGAGTGCAGTAACATACAGCAGTTCCCGGGTTCCCACGGAGGGATACGGATGCGAGGCTGACAGGGCACTCCCTGAATCCTATAGACCAACTAGCCTAGATCACACAGTGGCAAATGACAAGAGATCCCCACCTCAGGCCAGTTAGAAGACAAAGACCTGCACCCAACATTGCCCTCTGACCTCCGAGTGTGTGATGTGGTATAGACACACCACTCCCCTGCATGTGCACACACACACACACACACACACACTCACACACACACACTCACAATAGTTTGCAAGGCCATAGTTAGCCCCTGGAATTCAACGTACAAAAATTAAAAGCAAGGTGTAATCAAGAGGCTTTATCGTTTATTTGAGGGTTTGAAATTAAAATTACTGATGCATAAAATATCCTCTATAGAAAAAGACAGACTTTCTGAAAAATCCTTAATTCAATTACATCTACCAGATATAATGTAAGACCATAGAGTTAGCAGATATATAAATATTTTATAAGAATTGTAACTATACAACAACATTCTCAATCTCTCTCTCTCTCTCTCTCTCTCTCTCTCTCTGTGTGTGTGTGTGTGTGTGTGTGTGTGTGTGTGTGTGTATGTGTTTTGGAGGGGAGTCAAGGTGGTTCTTTTATTTTTCTTCAAACTCCATATCTCTTGAAGGAGCAAAAAGCAAGAAGTACAGAAAAAAAATGATAAAGATGTCATTGTTTGACCTGAGATTGGAAGCCTCAGGCTTTATAAATTTCTTCTATTTGGTTTACATTAGATGATGCATCTGGACATTGTTGGCAAGAACTAACTTTTTATTTAACAAAATAGTTGGGTTTTTTTTTTTGTTAACTCATTAAAAGTTAGTAGGAAATGAACAGAGCTTCCAAGTACACTGATAGGGCTGGAGTGGTGGTTCAGTGATTAAGAGCACTCACTGTCCTTCCCATAGACTGGAGTTCAAGTCCCAGCAACCAACCACGTGGCTCACAACCACCTTTAACTGGAGTTCCAGGGAGAACCAAAGCCTCTCACCTCAACAGGTACCACACTCGTGTACGCACACACACACACACACACACACACACACACACACACACTTAAAACACAGTAAAAACAAATATTTAGAAAACTGCAGAAATTCTCTTACTGTACAAATTTCAGACAATATATTATGGACATTTTGCTTTTTTTTTTTAAGTACAGTATTGATTTTTTTATACCCTTTAAAAGAATCTTTGTTATTTATTCTGTATTGGGTGGGTATGAGATTCTTACAAATTATTGCATAGCACTTTCACCAAACAAGAAACATATATGTTAGAAAGTTTTATTTTATTTACTTATGTAAATAAGTATGGGCATGTACAAGTATTTGTGAATGCGACAGCCAGCTGAGGCCAAGCAAGGGCATCAGATCCCCTGGAGTTATAGCTGATTGTGAGCCACTTGA